>CAWZYM010000008.1:340000-522500 GCA_963966185.1 Rhabditoides inermis | reverse complement strand
TCACTCTGCGGAGGGGCTCGAAGGAGGACTATGGCACTACACCATAGCCCAACGATTTTCCAACAAACATGTATGCAAACAAATATCACACAACTAACACAGCTAACATGACATACTCTTTGAGCGAGGCGTACTCGTCGCTCTGATCAGAGGCGAACTGCTTCTTCTCCACCCGCTTCTTCTCGGCGGCGACTAGGAAGAGGTTGAAGACGCCCGGAAGTAGCATGGTCATCAGAGTGATGGTTGAACCGCCCACCTGAACGGAAGGTTGAGAGAGAGGGAGGGAGAGAGAGGGAGAGAGAGGGAGAGGGAGAGAGAGAGAGCGTACGAGATCGAGGAAGACTCCGAAGCGTGGCACGGACTCGGCGACGAATAGCACGAAGAGGTGCAGGCCGGTGCGGGTGAGGACGCGCTGCCAGCCAAAGTCTGCAAGGGGGGGTGAGAGGGGGAGAGAGAGAGAGAGAGAGAGAGAGAGAGAGGAAAAAGAGAGAGGGAGAAGAGAGAGAGAGAGGGAGAGAGAGGGAGAGAGAGAGAGGGAGAGAGAGGGAGAGAGAGGGGGAGAGAGAGGGGGAGAGAGAGGGAGAGAGGAGGAGAGAGGGGAGAAGAGAGAGAAAGAAAGAGAGAGAGAGAGGGAGAGAGAGAGAGAGAGAGAGAGAGAGAAAGAAAGAGAGATACTCACGCGGCTGGATCTTGAGCAGGTCCTCTACACCTTGTGTGAGCGGCGAGAAGACGATGATGTATACTGTGAACACGTGCAGGGTGATCATGATGTTCACTGCTTGTTGCACCCACGTCGTCTGAACAAAGGGTTACGGTAAAGTACAGTAATACAGCGTCTGAACATGACATTCTGTTCTCAAACAACTTGGAAATTTTTTGTGTAATGCTCGGGTCGGAAAGAGGTTTTGGGATGGGGTCGGACGAGTCTCCCTGTTAGGTACCTGTATAGATGAGATAATAGTGTCGTGGAGGCTGTTTCCATAGACCGCGTATCCGATGATAGAGACGGGAAGGTACATGAGCAGGAGGATGACTGCAAGGAATTGAAAGATGACATCTCTCTTCGATACTCACTCAGGTAGGAGACCCACACGCTCCTCGCGAACATGCGCGGTCGCCGCATGTCGTGCTGCAGTTGAGAGGTAGAGAGAGAGGGAGAGAGAGAGAGAGAGAGAGAGAGGTGGATCTCACCTGTATGGTGGGGAATGTGCCATGTCCTCCATACGCGAACATGATGGTCCCGTATGCGAGCGAGATGGAGGAGAGACCAGAGTCCGGTGAGTACGAGGCTTCCTGGGAAGATGGAGCAATGAGTGGGTTGGCTTACTAAAGGCCGTTGTAACTGACCGCAATGGAGCCCCATAAGAAGCTAGATGTTTGATACAGATAGCTCAGCTCAATGAGCGCAATATTCGCCGCGTTTTCTATTGTGTTACTGTGTCTCTAATCTCTGTTGACAGATTATCATAACTCACGGGAAGACACTTTGGAGCGTCCCGGATGCTGCCATAGAGGATGAATACGATGGCGAGGCATGTGGAAACTACCGAGCCAATCGCCACTTGCCTAGGTTGGAATGAGAAGAGAGAGAGAGAGAGAGAGAGAGAGAGAGAAAGAAAGAGAGCGCTCACCAGAAGTGCATGGGACTCTTGAGCATGGTGAGTGGCCAGAGGAGGAGGGCCACTATCAGAATCACTGCAACAAGCTTCTCTCTCTCTCTCTCTCTCTCTCTCTCTCTCTCTCTCTCTTTCCCCATACCTATGCACTTATTGATGTGTATGTCGAATATGGCTGCGAGAATGGACGCGATGTTCTTTCCCGCAAGCAGCATGAACACTGTGCTGCTACCGAACTGTGTCAGGAACAGACAACAGTTCAGCGCCACACTGCAATGTTATAAGTAAGTTTAAGTATCGGATGTAATCGATCTGTGCTCTTTCGGATATACATTAGACATTGCACTATGTGTTTACTTGTTGTATGTCTCCCCCGGCATGAAAGCTTGAAAGCTAAACACTTTATCATATAATGCGAGTCCGGATGAATGATTTGATTTGATTTCTCACCGTGCCTTGGGCCCGAACGCTCTTCTCGCCATCTCACTATACGGCTTGCCGCAAGACAAGGAGCGATAATGGCGCCAGCGATTCTGGAAGCATCACACTTTATGGGATCGTCCCGCATTCTCATAACTTGTCCCGTATTCATCCTTATACTACTCTTGACACGTATTTGAAAGTGACACGCACTAAACTGACACGAAAAAAACTGACATATCGCTCGAGCGACTGGTGTCGACCAAAACAGACATGGATTGCGAGTGATCATGTATTCTATGTAGATTATACACGACACGTGAACTGTCCACAGAGACAGTTCCGGTGGATTATGTCTCGCTGTTGGTGGTGCTTATCACACCAATACCGGCAATAAAACATGTTGTCGAGAAATGTTATTTTTGCGTTGCACCGAGGTACAGTGGGTGAACACATCAGTTGCCGCCAGTAGAGAGCGCAAGAGTAAGAGAGTGCGAGGCGGCTAGAAATCGATAGACATCGCACGCGAGTAAATTCATAAGATTCGCGCGCGCGCGCAATTTTCAAGTGCGGGATGGACGGCGCGGAGTGGTGGCGGAACTAAATATTCCCTGGACTGTACCTGTAGTATGATCCAGTTGTCGCTGAGCTGTATGCCAGTGTAGCCGGATGTGAGTGCGCACAGGACGATGATAGCGATGCCAAAGTATGGACCTGCAGAGAGGGAATGAAAGTATTTGCTAACCACTAATGGTTGGACTTTGTTTGGACCTGGTTTGGACCCGATGAACTGGAGAAACCAATGTATGGATCTGCAGAGGTGGAATGAGACACCGCTGTGGTACTTTCTATTTTGGTGCTTGTTTGGACCTTGTTCGGACCCGATTGGCAGGAGAAACATGGTGAACGAGAATGGTATACAACATCACTGTCAAAGATGAGCAGGTGCGATGAGAGCGGAGAGTATCTCATCCAATATCCCAATATATCCCCTATATCCCTGCCATATCCCACATATGTCTCACCTCCCTGCTGGAGTGCGTTCGGCAGGGCGATCAGTCCCCCGCCCGGCATGTCTGCTATGATGAACACTGCCGCCAGCACCCATCCGATGCCGCCGCGGGACTGAGATCGGAACATGAACATATGTGAATGATTGAGGAATAAATGAATAGACCAGACCAGAACAGAATATCAGAACAGAATATCATGGTGGCATTCCTATCCCATCCGATGCCACCGCGAGACTGAATGAGATCGGGAAAAAACATTGATCTACCTTTTTTTTAGCTCTACAGAACTTTTTTCAGTCCCGATACCCGCGGGACTGAAAAAAGAGATCAGTCTCTTCGAAAGGCATTCCGATCCGAGGTGTTTCGAAGGGATCGCAAGGCATTCCGAAGCGGAGTGTTTGTGTTCTGCTATTTCGAAGGCATTCGGGAGTGTTTCGAAGAGACTGACCGCAACTTGAATGAGATCAGAACATGAACATGGAATACTTTTCATTCTGTACTCGTACTGCTCGTTCACGCCCTATAGGTCACAGGTTGCATTTCTGTCTCGCGCGAGGCGCGAGGAGGCGAAGTTATGCGACGGACTTGCGCGTTTGACTTTATACGACGAGACTGCAAGCCTACAGACTACAGATCTGATCAATATTATAGGGATCAGTTCTGTGAAAAATGTCAAGAGCGTACCTCATCAATATCTATGGCCGCGTCTCCAGGGTGCCACGATTTTTTCGCCATCTGAAAAAATCAATCCTGAAAAAGGTGAATTTGGCAATGCGACAGTGCAATATATTCACGGCAACATATTGGTCAGCGGACATGGGGCGTCAGCGGATTTGCATAGTTTAATTGGACTGGCTACGTTACAGTAGAGTGGGTGTTGACCTCGCTTCATAGTGCGGGAGAGAGTGAGTGATTCACTTCACTCGCTTTCCGAGGAACGGCCACAATTTTACTGCGGCTCTCACCCTTCCTACAAAGCAAATATTTCGGGTGATATGAAGGGCACTGATATGATGCTTGACATTTGTGAATGGTCGAATGTGAGAGAAATAACAAACATTGGAATGGAGCGTTGTCTCTTCACTGTGTGGAACCACAGGGGCTTGATACATGGGGCCTATTCGATCTCACCTGCTCGCTCATCGCTCATGTCCTCGCCGCATACAATATGCAAATTTCAGCAGCGAGAGAGTGTGCAGAATCGAAAGACGCAGACGATTAGAAATACAATATACGTTTTTCTTCCACTGTCGATCGCTGTGCGACCAAACTTCAGTTCAAAATATTCCGTTCATCGAGGATGATCATCGTTTTAAAGACAGAAGGTCGTGATTTGAATATCTCCAAAAGATGTTTTTCTCGCCAAAATTTGCATAACGATTTTTTTCTCAGAACGAATACTATTGACCGTCTTTAAATTTTTTTTGGAATTTTGGCAGTGCAGTAAGATCACCCCATTCAGCTGAGCATCGTCACACGTCACATGACATGCCCGAGTTTGTCTTCACGAGAGGAGTTCGTGCCGTTTTGTTGATCGCAGCAATTTTTTTTCGTTCAATTCGGTTTGTGAGAATGGTTATTCGACTTGCTTGACTGACCAAAAAACGTCAGAAATAGGCGACTCCCGACTCTATAGGTAGCCCGTAAATAAATTTCTTTCTTTGCATGACAGACTTTTCATGAGAAGGTGGTTAGACAAAGATCAGATCAGCACCCATTAGATGATGTTTTCAATCTGACAACGGCCACACACGATCGAACCCGCCGACGGCTGCTTGCTTTGTAAGGTGCAATTCGGGAGTGTTTCGAAAGCATGTTGTTTGTTTGTTGTTTATCAGCCTGATTCCGACATGTACATACAATGGTAGCATGATTATCTTTTAAAAGGACTTCCGTAAGAGAAGAGTTTGTGTTATCCAACGTAATGCAACAAAAGCTCATGCATTTTATCAATCGAAATAGTAAACAAACCTGCTATTTCTGCAATAAAAACTATTGCGAGCAAATGTTGTACGTCGGCAAATTGATTTCGGTATCTGATCGATTATATATATATCTTGTTGAACTATTGGAGCAGGTTTGTGTACTATTTCGATTGATAAAATGCATGAGCTTTTGTTGCATTACGTTGGATAACACAAACTCTTCTCTTACGGAAGTCCTTTAAAAAGATAATGAATGTACTTTTATTGGATTTCATATAAATCTAAGTAATTGCATTAACATAAACCACAAAACATTTTTTTTAAGAATCCAACTGTTCACCCATCTTGTTGAGTCAAAAATTGTATAAATTTTGCAAAAAAAGCGTTTGTGCAATGCTGATAGGAAAATTTACAATCCCAATGTCATTTCTATGTAAAATCATGTAGTACAAAAATTTTGCCTCCTGCCGGAACCAAACTCGAGCTATGTATCTCAACGGGCGCAAACACTACTGCGCACACTGCAGGCACGCAATCTGAACGATATCAGTGCGATCCACAGGCAGTGCGGAATGTGCACTCCCTGTCTGCTGGGAACAGCCGGTGCGCGCCACCCCCCTCCCCCCCTAGAAAACCATTCGTACACGGGAGATTGCCTGCCCCTCAGGGGGCGCGCGCGCGTATCTCGCTTCCTACAACAGCTAGCGTTACCAAAATCGAAACTTAACCATTTTCTAACATCCTGATAACATCTATCAGCATCACATTGTTCTCGCAAAGATTCTAACGAGGAGTGTAGTAGGGGCCACACCCTCGGATTCGTACCAAATTGATAGGATACCTTAGTTAGGACCCTAGCCATCGAATTGTAGTGTCCGAATTTCCTAAACGAACTATACGTTTCCGGTACGAAAACGTACAGGGCTCGTTTTTCGCGTTCCTCTCACCCTACGCGGTTGAATACAGAGCCGTTGTGGCCTAGTGGCGAAAGCGTCTGCCTGCCGAAATGACCCTCACGAGTTCGATTCCGCACACATGCTTTTTGTTTTGCCAACTCATTTGGTTGATCGTCTCGCTGTTCAATCGCTGGTTAGTGAAGAAAAGAATTGACGAAAGGCATGACCGACTCGATAGTTTCTCTTCAAGAAAGACGACTGTCAGGAACAGAGATGATCTACCGTGCGCAATATTACAACCTTCAACTCTACACAATATTCGCACACTATCAAAATACATACGACAGTGAAGTAGCTTGACGACGTTCGGGACTTCTCTGACAGAAGACGGCGCAGTTGCGATCTACATACGACTGATGCAAATGGCACTACGTCACTACGACTATCGACAGCTGACATCGAGATCGACAAGACTGGCTCATCAAAAAAAACTTGTTTGATAGAGTTGTTTCATAGAACATGAGAAAATGATGATATGGTCTGAAAGTACAAATCCATAAATTTTTGAACAAAACAAAAAGCATGTGCGTGGAATCGAACTCGTGAGATTCATTTCGGCAGGCAGACGCTTTCGCCACTAGGCCACAACTGCTCGGTATTCGACCGCCGCGTAGGGTGAAAGGAACGCGAAAAACGCGCCCTGTACGTTTTCGTACAGGAAACGTATAGTTCGTTTAGGAAATTCGTACACCACAATTCGATGGCTAGGGTCTTAAGTAAGGTATCCTATCAATTTGGTACGAATCCGAGGGTGTGGCCCCTACTACACTCCTCGTAAGGGATTTTTCGTTCAGTCGCCTTTTGCAGATTCTAGCGCGCGACTAGGTTGTAATGGGTTATCTGGTAGCACACACAATTCTACAGTGGGGTATTGGGCCTCCTTGGCTGGAACATTCCGAAGTGTTCGGGAGTGTTCGGGAGTATACCGAAGGCAATTCCGGAGTGTTCTGAGGGCGATTCGAAAGGCTATTCCGAAGTGTTTCGAAGGCATTGGGGAGCATTTTGAAGAGACTGACCGCAACTTAAGCGAAAGCGTTAGCGAAAGCGTTATTTTAATAATTCAAAATTACTAGGCCATGTGTTCATATCTCTTCTCCGATAGACCTCTCACATCACCACATGTGTCATGTGGTGATGTGAGAGGTCTATCGGAGAAGAGATATGAACAGCAAAATAAATATGTTGTGCATTTAGTTCAGAATACAGTATGTTTCAAGTCAACGATATTGTTTTCCTGAGCGAAGTGAAAAATCCTGAGCGAAGTGCGAGCCTATCATATCTGTAATGATCTTTTTTTAGCACTGACATCGTTCTTGACATCTATTCTCAGACGTCTTTTCGCTTTATAACTGGACGTTATGCTTAGCAACAGTGATTCTTCAGTGTAGCCGGAATTCGTTCTCCATAGAAACAAGCACACTTTTTCGGATGAGTGATTCCATTTTGTTTAATTGTATTCTGTATTTCTTTTTTGCTATACAATAGATGCACGGAGACAGATCAAATGAGCGTTCTAGTTCTACTGGATCGATTGATATAAATTAGTGTGTTTTGACTGAGGTTGTGGCAAGTTGTATGGTTTTGGAGCGATGCTACTGACAGCGAGCGAGCGAGGACAGAACCTCTTCTCACTCAAACATACAGCTGGGCAACACTACACCAACTAGCACCCTACCCTGAATCAAAATATGTGATCAAGCTCAAGTCGTCGACACTCCAGTGACTTGTGAGATAATATTTCATAATTTCGAACAGTGCAATTATGATTTTCTTATGACGTTGCAATGAGGAACAAGTCGTGCATATGTTGCAAAGTGGGCGGGCCCGAGCTGCAGCGACCAATCAGCGCCGGACACTTCGATTGGCCACGCCAGCACTCGGACCGTTCAAATGCCCTCGTTTCTCTCTCCGCGCAAGGCTGCTTTTTCAATTTTCCCGTTCTAGAATCTTCTTCGTAGGTTATTTTGTCATGCATATTCCAAATCTAATAAGTCAGTATCTGATAAATATGTATACATTTGCGTAATTTCAATCGCAGGTAGCGTTATAACGAAAAGTGGTAGCAATATCACGAAAATGAAGTTTTTGGTGAATGTTCTCTGAATTGGAAAAAGTTCCATTTTTTGTAAGTTGATTTTTGAAAGCAAGAATGTTCTAGAACTATGGAATAGTAGCACGCACGGGTTCCAGCGTCGGCAAGTTCTGTTTCGTGACGTGTCCCATTTCTTGTGGGAGTTTCTAGAAGCTTCGATAGATGGGCGTTCCTTATTCGAATCTGTTTTGCGATTCCTATCATATCTTGTTGTGCGCTCTTGGGCTGCTGCATTTACGATTTGAGAATATATAAAGTCTTCGTTCCTCCCAATCTTCACCCGTTCATCCTCTTTGGACTATCGATCGCACGGTAGTGCAGCACATTTGCCACGTTCTCTCTTTTTTACGATAACGAGTGACCCACTGCCCGCACTCCGTTCACTTGCGTGTCTTTTTTGATAACAGATATTCGCGTATCGCGAATATTCTTCATTCTCTCTTTTCTGTTACATCTAACGTTTGAACTTTTTAGGTAAATTCACCTTCGGGAATGCGTGTTCTGTTTGTGGTGGCGGCCGTTGTGGCCGCAGCTCTCGCGAGCGATGTGATCGACTACACTGACGAGACGTGGGAGCAGAACAAGGAGCACGACGTCGTGCTCGTCAAGTTCTACGCTCCGTGGTGCGGACACTGCAAGCGCATGGCTCCCGAGTACGAGAAGGCCGCCTCCAAGCTGAAGAACAACGACCCTCCCGTCGCCCTCGCCAAGGTACTGTCTCGTGTTTTCTCGAAGACTTTTTAGCGACCGATGATGGTGTATGAGTAATGAGTAACTTGCGCAATGAGATTTATGATTGCTCCATATCTGTGTTTCGATGATGGCTCTCTGGGTCGCGCCCCGGGTAGGGGTCAAGGCAGTTGTGTTTGCTTGCCGGCCCGGTACGAGCAAGGACGCGCGCCGCTCTCTTCCTGTTTGCATGACCACATTGATTGATGATGTGGACTAGTGGAAAGCTGAACAAATGGATTTGAATATCTAATGTGAATGAGGCTGTGGATTGGATTGTTGCGGATTTGCGCACTTGTCAAATTCTGTGAATAGAGGAGAAAATATATTATGAAGGCTATTATTATATTGAAGTGGCGCGGCGCGAACAGGGAAATTGGTTTTTATGCATTGTATACGAGGCGAAGAGACATTGTATAGCGACGATAATGGCGATATTCACACGGTTTAGCACTGCGCCGCTATGGATATAGCTTCCACGCTATTCAACGTGGCATACTAGTACACACGTACTTGTATTCATAAAATGCAATTGAAAAATATTAAAATAATATAATTGCAGGTTGATTGTACCGTCCACAAGGCGACTTGCGACAAGTTCTCCGTGTCTGGATTCCCCACCCTGAAGATCTTCCGCAGCGGACAGCTGGCCCAGGAGTACGATGGACCCCGCGAGGCTGAGGGCATCATCAAGTACATGCGCGGACAGGCCGGTCCCTCGGCCAAGGAGATCAACACCCAGGCCGACTTCGACAAGTTCATCTCCCAGGACGAGTCTGTCGTTCTCGGATTCTTCGAGGGAGAGAGCAAGCTCAAAGATTCGTTCTTCAAGGTTGCCGACACTGAGCGCGATCGCTTTGTGTTCGGATACACCTCGAACGCCGAGATCCTCGCCAAGACCGGATACACCGACGACATCGTCGTGTACGTGCCCAAGAAGCTGCACAACAAGTTCGACTCGAACGAGTTCAAGTACGACGGCAACTACGACACTGACAAGATCAAGGCGTTCCTCGTCTCGGAGTCGACTGGACTGGCCGGCATCCGCACCCAGGGCAACCTGTTCCAGTACGAGCAGCGCCCCCTCGTCGTCGTCTACTTCAACGTCGACTACGTCAAGGACCCCAAGGGTGAGTGGGCGATAGAATGTATAGTTTGTGTGAGTGTGGCTAGAACACAATTATTGTGTGCTTTACAGGATCGAACTACTGGCGCAACCGTGTGCTGAAGGTGGCTCAGGACTACAAACGCAAGATTGGATTCGCTGTCTCGAACAAGGAGGAGTTCGCTCAGGAGATTGAGCAGTCCGGACTCGGAGACAGGAAGGACTCTGACAAGCCCCTCGTCGCCATCTGGTCCGACCTCGGAAAGTTCCCCATGGACAAGGAGTTCAGGTGAGAGATGCTGGAGCGAGGTGACTGACGTCATTTGATGAGATTAATGTTAATGATGTCGTTCATGTGACGAAGCGATGTCATGAGTTGTTAGAATTATGTAATAATATTTTTTAATTTCAATTTTTTTAGCATGGACAACCTGCGCGCTTTCGTGGATGAGGTCATGGCTGGCAACGCTGAGCCGTACATGAAGTCGGAGCCCGTGCCCGAGCAGACCGAGGACGTCAAGGTAAGGATGTGGATTAGAGATTAGAGTAATCAATCAATCATTCGAGTTCATTGATTGACATAGATTACTAGATCAATAAATTGGATACATGTCTACTCTTTCTTTTTTTAAACATTTTGATTGTAGGTTCTCGTCGCGCGCAACTTCAAGGAGCTGATCCTTGACTCTGGAAAGGATGCCCTGCTCGAGTTCTATGCCCCGTGGTGCGGACACTGCAAGACGCTCGCCCCCAAGTACGACGAGCTCGCCGCCAAGGTACGGTGCGAGTGGGACTTGGTAGTACGGTCAATGGGCTTGATGCAAATACGTTTGATTGTCTTGATCCTAACATTAATTTTGACGAACCATATTCGATTATTACCTTTAACTAAATCAATCAATCAATTGTTTGTTTTCAATCAATCAATTAATCATTTGATTTTAATCTTGTTTCCATTACACCATTACTTCAAAATTATAATTTGAATTCGAACTCTCATTGAAGTTAATATTTTAAATTCAATCCATAATTTAATAATCACATTTACCAAATGTTCCATTTGGTTTCAATCTTTATTTTAATAATTCAAAATTATAATTTGAATTTGAACATTCTTTATCATTCATATTTTAAATGTAATCCATAACTTAGTAATCAGATTGGTCAAATATTTTATTTAGTATGTTTACCTCTCATCAAGCATCAAGGTGAATTCAATTAATTATTTCATTATTTTCAGCTGGCCAAAGAGGATGTTATCATCGCTAAGATGGACGCCACCGCCAACGATGTCCCTCCCATGTTCAACGTCCGCGGGTGAGTAGTGATCAGTTTACTATACAATAGTATTTTTTCATTCTCATAATTCACAGTTCATTTTTTCTATTCTTTCATGTTTATTCTTCCAGATTCCCTACTCTCTACTGGCTTCCGAAGAACTCGAAGACTCCCGTCCCGTACAACAGCGGCCGTGAGGTGAAGGACTTCGTTAAGTTCATCGCCAAGCACTCGACTGACGGCCTCAAGGGATACGACCGCGACGGCAAGAAGGTCAAGAACGTGGAGCTGTAAGATGCCCTCCCCTGTCTAATTTATTCTTTTCTCATACACCCTCCTCATGCCAACTAGATTGATGACTGTGTGATATGTTCATATAGGAACCCTCATCTTCCGTCCCACGTCTATTTAAGTTTTAACTACGCTGGTCTGTGAGCATTGACGGTTTTTACAAGTTGTTAGCTTGTGTTGTGGGATTCCCTGTTTTGTTTTGTGCCTTTGAGTACTGTTTTAGACACGTTGCAGCTACTTCCAAGGCATTCCATTCGCCCAAAGTTGTCTCTATGTGTCCTAATAAATTATTGACTTACATATTGGTGTTCAAATTTCCCGCAATCATACAGTAGGAAGGGGTTTTCTCTTGTGGTGAGGTGGAGGAGAAGACTTGGGAGATTCGAATTTGCCGCTCTTTGCTACAGTTGGAATAGTCTCTGCGGTGCGGCCGCGTCGCGGTTGGTCGGCTAGTCCTCCGACTCGGGTCAATGCGCACCCGCTCACGTCGTTCAATTTGTGATGTCGCCGGAGTTGCGCTGCATGAATTTGAGGTCAAACATGTTCAAAATAGTCTTCATAATGATGTTCATCTTCTGTTACACCGTTGTAACCCGTAGAACGCTCCGTATTTCGCACATCATCGATCTTTTTCTCACATTTAGCTTGTCTTGAGGTGCTGCGTGATCGGATGTTGCCTTTCTTTTTACATAAGATCTTATTCATGATGGCATGCAAACTATTATTATTGAGGATATATTTTTTAATTCAATTAAATATTTCATTTGAAAACGATTTTAGGCCAGATACCCGCAACAACGCCTTCGAAAGCATTCAAGTTCTTCGCACCATTTATGTATATTTTTTGATAGAACTAAATTACCACAACAGTGTTCGTGTGTAATTATAAATAGTACAATGTATGTCACGTAGTTTTACAAGCGTGATTTGTATCGATTTTCGTGTCGACTTGTTCGCATTTTTGTTGTCTCCAGCGCGCGTTTTTGTGTTTGTTGTTTTGTTTATTTAAGTATTTCATATTTTTCAGGTAATATTCTTCCACGCATATGTGGGAAGGAGCTGACGAGAGTTCAAGCAGTTCAGGTGAGGACGAGACGCGTCAGTCGTCTCCGGCGGAAGACGGTGGATCGAAGGCGGCGTCACCGGTGCGGAAGGAGTCGGTAGCAGACGAGACTGTGTCTAGTCCCGGGAGCAGACGCAAGGATGATTCCGACTATGAGCATACAAATGGTAAATCATTCTTGCTTTCAGAATGTTCTAGAACGCAATTTTTTTCCGACATTTTGCTCACCTCAAATCAGCTGATTCTTGTTCTTTTTTCTTAGTTTACGTATTTTCTTTTCAGTTTGTGTTTATTTCACATTTCTAAATGTGTATATTAACAACACATACGTTTGTCATTTTTCCTGAAATGTCCTGAAAACCATTCACTTTTCTCCATCTCTCCATTTTGTGGATTGCTACAGTAATCCCGTGCTTGTAGATGAGGATGGATCTGCTAACGAGGATGACGATGACGACAACTCGAATGGAAGCGAATCATCGGACGCGTCTTCGAGCGACAGTGAAGTGAAGAAACGAAGAAGAAGGTCGCCAAGGGCAAGATCGACGACAAAACTAGAAAGGTATTCACTATTTCTATTATATTTAATAATTATATTTTATTTTCACCGTTTAGCGTGTAATATATTCACATGAATTCGTGCCCATTATATCTGGTGCTATTTTTTTGCAAATAGACGAGTTCACGGTGTTGTCATACGTGGTAGTCCAGTTGATCTAGAGTTTTAAAATCAGCTTCATAATTTTTATTAGATACTATTTCTTGTTTTTAGATGAAAATTGTCTTTGTTATACATACTAGTTTATATCCAGACAATATCCCTCTATAAAATGTTTCTCCAACTGTTACAAAACACGGATTGAATTTCCACGTTGTGGGTTACGGTAGTTTACGGTGGTTATACGGATTTGTTTCAGTTTCTGGAAGAGGAGAACTACTTGCGTCGTTCGAGTCGGCAGAGACACTCGGTGACTCCTCCAGCAGTGGAAAAGCGAAAGAAGAGACGGCGCGACGCGTCGACGAGCGAGGACGAGCCGTCCTCCGAGGTGGGAACATTCTCCTTCCTACCGCCATCCGCCATCAGTATCCTACGTATCAATCACTAGAACAGAAACACTGAACGTGTTTCTAGATATTCAAAGCATTCTACCGGTGATCAGCATAGTGTTCCAAGATATTCTAAATTTTCTGAAATTTTGTAATTTTTAGGCTTCGGACGACTGGAGTTCGGATGACGCGAAGAAGCGGAAGAAGAAATCAGTGGCGAAGAAGAAGCAACAGCAGAAGAGGAAGAAGAAGGCGGACAAAGCGGCCACGTCGAGCAGGAAGCAGACGTACAAGGAGGAGGACAGCTCCGAGTCGGAACAGAGCAGCAGCGATGTGGGTACATATCCAAGTGGAAATGTTTGCCATATGAAACTTTTTTTTTAATAGCGATTATTGCAGTCTGGCAACTCTGACCTTCGCGAGCCGGACGACGAGGAGGAGCAGTCGCAGTCGATGCAGGCCGCCCCGTCAACGTGTCCTCGCAGGGCACTGAGACGATCGAGAGGGTGTGTGCAAATCACACTCGAGCACAGCTTATTGTGATATATGTATGTGTTGTTGCAGATCATCAAGTGGAGATTCGGTGTGCCGGGCGCGACAGGATCGGCGACCACGTGCTACAACGTGGCCGACAAGGTCGACCCCAACGACGCACCCGACGATGCCAAGACGGAGCGACAGTACCTCATCAAGTGAGTGTCCGTGTAGTGGAAAGAATAGAGAATGACTTCATTCAGGTGGGCGACGTGGAGTCATCTGCACAACACGTGGGAGTCGGAGGCGTCGCTCGCGGCAGCCGGCGCCAACGGAATCAAGAAGCTCACCAACTACATCAAGAAACAGAACGAGTGGAATGAATGGTTTGTCGCCGAGTTGTATTACGTGTACTATGTGTGTGTTCAGGCGTCGGACAGCGGACAAGGAGTACATAGAGTTCTACGAATGCGAGCAGGTGATGGCCGAGGGAGTTGTGCGAGGAGTACAGAAGAAGGTCGAGAGGGTGGTCGCCCATCAGAGGAGTCGAGACGAGACACCACCGAGTACTTTGTCAAGGTATGTTTGCAACACTCTGATTAGTGATTTTGATCAGTCAGCAATCTCAGTCACGCTATTTTTCAGTGGTCGGGTCTTCCATACTCGGAGTGTACATGGGAAGAGTCGCGCTTGTTGTGTAAGGACAAGATTGCCGAGTACCACGCGAGGCTCTCCAGTCAAAAGGCGCCCAACAAGGATGCTGCGGTGAGTCGATCACTGCAATATAGTACAACAATAGTTTATAATTCATACAAGTGCTGTTCAGGTGTTGCGGCGGCGTCCGAAGTTTGTGAAGATCGAGGGCATGCCGTCGTTTCTGCAGCCCGAGGGACGGGAGGATCAGCAGTTGAGGGACTACCAGCTAGAGGGACTGAACTGGATGCTGCACGCGTGGTGCAAGGCAACTCGTGGTGAGTCGGCGAGCCGTCTCTTCAGGCCTGTTTATACTACAGCTTTGTCGCGCAGTAACGCAACGTTCTAAGATATGTATCGATTGCGCTTTGAAGCTGAAAAAAACGCGACTATAAACAGGCCTTTCCGCCCGCATTTTCACTCACCAATTACCAATTTGCAGCATCCTGGCCGACGAGATGGGTCTGGGCAAGACGATCCAGTCGATATCGTTCCTCTCGGCGCTCTTCCACCGCTACGAGCTGTGGGGTCCGTTCCTCGTCGTCGTGCCCCTCTCCACCATGGCCGCCTGGCAGAAGGAGTTTGCCCAGTGGGCGTCCGACCTCAACCTCGTCACCTACATGGGAGACGTGGCCAGCAGGGACATGGTCAGTTCCACATGTCATATATGATTTCTCAGTGAGTGTGTTGCAGATCCGGCAGTACGAGTGGTTTGTGCCCGCACGAAGCGGATGAAGGTGAACGCGGTGTTGACGACTTACGAGATTCTGCTCAAGGATAAGGTGAGCTCACTGTCTCCTCCCAACCTACCATGGCTCAGCAATCGCATTCATCTCACCCCGTTGCAGGCGTTCCTGGGTGGAGTGTCGTGGGCGGCGCTGGCGGTGGACGAGGCGCATCGCCTGAAGAACGATGAGTCTCTGCTGTACCAGTGCCTGCGCTCGTTCCGCACCGATCACCGCCTGCTCATCACTGGAACTCCCTTGCAGAACTCGCTCAAGGAGCTCTGGGCACTGCTCCACTTTATCATGCCAGAACAGTGAGTGCGCGGCAGTTGTGAGATGGTGGAATTAATGGGGTATGTTGCAGGTTCTCGAGCTGGCCAGAGTTTGAGGCGGCGCACAATGACACGGACCACCGCGGCATCAGCTCGCTGCACCGCAAGCTGGAGCCGTTCCTGCTGCGCAGGGTGAAGAAGGACGTGGAGAAGAGCCTGCCGCCCAAGCTCGAGCAGATCCTGCGAGTCGACATGACGGCGCAGCAGAAGCAGTTCTACAAGTGGATTCTCACCAAGAACTACAAGGTGAGGCGATGAGAAACGAGCCGTGGTGACGACAAGTAATTGCAGGAGCTGTCCAAGGGCGTGAAGGGTTCGATCAACGGCTTTGTGAACCTGATGATGGAGCTGAAGAAGTGCTGCAACCACGCGACGCTGGTGCGCGCGGATGACCATATCGAGAGGGAGGCGCAGGCGCGTCTGCAGCGACTGCTCAAGTGCTCCGGCAAGCTCATCCTGCTCGACAAGCTGCTGTGTCGTCTGCGCGAGACTGGACATCGAGTGCTCATCTTTAGTCAGATGGTCATGATGCTGGACATTCTACAGGAGTACCTCCAACTGCGGCGCTTCCCCAGTCAGGTAAGCATAGTCAGATTGGAGTTGTGATGATTATACGTATGATTTGCAGAGACTGGACGGTTCTATGCGCGCCGATCTGCGCAAGCAGGCACTCGACCACTTCAACGCCGACGGATCCACCGACTTTTGCTTCCTCCTATCCACTAGGGCCGGAGGACTAGAATAAACCTTGCCACTGCTGATACTGTCAGTCTATTCCCACTTTAATGTGGTTCTTACGGAGAATGCTTGCAGGTGATAATTTTCGATTCGGATTGGAACCCGCAGAACGATCTGCAAGCGATGAGTCGAGCGCACAGGATCGGACAGAAGAAACAGGTGAGAGAGTGGGCGGGCGGGAGAGAGCGGATGCGAACGTGGCTGTTTACTCGGACGAGAGGGAGAGAGAAAGAGGAGAAAGAAAACTCATGACACTCTGCCCGCGCTATACCACCATGTGTTGTTCACTGTAAAGCACGCGTTGCACACGATGCATTGATTGCCGCTGTGATATCGAGTTTTTTTCTAGGTGAACATCTACCGCCTGGTGACAAAGGGCAGTGTGGAGGAGGAGATTGTGGAGAGGGCCAAGCGCAAGCTCGTCCTCGATCATCTCGTCATCCAGAGGATGGACACGAGTGGAAAGACGGTTTGTCACGCTCACACTCCATTGACATGGAGTCATCTCGACTGTATTGTAGGTGCTGTCCAAGTCGGTCGCCTCTGCCGCCGGTTCGTCGGTGCCGTTTGACAAGCACGAGCTGAACGACATTCTCAAGTTTGGTGCGGCCGAGCTGTTCAAGGAGAAGGAGGGAGAGGAGGCGGAGCCGGAAGTGGACATTGACACGATCCTGCAGGGCGCAGAGACGAGGGAGTGCGAGGACGCATCGGTGGGTAGTGGCGTAGTATGCTAGTGTGATATTGATTTGATTTAGGCAAACGACAGCGAACTGCTGAGTGCGTTCAAGTATGCAACTTTGCGATCGATGAGGAGAAGGATCTGGAGATGGCTGGAAAGCGCGCGTCTGACGAGAAGACGCCTAGTGGAGAGGGAGAGGGACGGAGCTGGGATTCGATTATTCCGGAGGAGCAGCGGCAGGCGATGGAGGAGGAGGAGAGGAGACGCGCAATCGAACAGCTCGACCTGGCGCCCCGACAGAGGACTAAGGTGCTGGATGAGAAGCAGACGCACGGCGACGACGGAGACAGCGACTCGGACTCGGATTCTGGTGGCAAGAAGAAGAGGAAGAAGGCGTGGGGAGACTTCTCCGCCACTGACATCAAGAAGTTTGTGCGCTCGTTCAAGAAGTTTGCCAGGCCACTGGAGAGGTGCGTTACCACCTGGAGTTTCCAGCCGTACTCTGTGATTACAACTTTTGTATTTCAGGTTGGATGCGATCGCGGCTGATGCGAGTTGGAGGATCACAGTACGGGTGAGCTGATGCGGCTGGGAGAGCTCTGTTGGAGGGATGCAAGAAGGCAGTGGACGACTATGCCAAGGAGAAGGAGGCCGAGACGAGCAACGGCGACAAGAAGGAGAAGGCCAAGGACCGCGGACCGGCGTTCCGCTTTGCCGGCCAGGTGGACGTGGTGGTGCGTCCGCTGGAGAAGCTGCACAAGGAGCTCGAGCCGCTCCATCTCGCACTCGCCGGACTGACAGAGGAGGCGGGCGACGGATGGAGAGCGCCCTCGGCGGCCCGTCCCCAAAAGGGGTGGGACGTGGAGTGGGATGCGGTCGACGACGCGGCCCTTCTCAGGGGAGTGTGGCGGTACGGCATCGGAAACTGGGAGGCTGTCAAGATGGACCCCCAGTTTGGACTCGCCGACAAACTGTTCCTCAAGGACAAGGCCAAGAAGCCACAGCCCAAGCAACTGCAACAGAGGGTAGACTATCTGCTCAAGCTGTTCAGTGGAAAGGAGAAGCCGCCCGCGCTCAAGAAGAGGAAGGTGGAGACGCGACGCCTGTGAAGAAGGTGGAGAAGGAGAAGAGGAAGGACAAGGATGGACATGTGCGAAAGGAGCGCGAGAGGGAGCAGAAGAAGGAGAAGCGGGATGAGAAGGAGAAGGATCCCATGGCTGGGGTGCAACTGGACAAGGGACGGTATGCGGCTGATCTGGACGACTCGACGGGCAAGCCGTTCAGGAGTGCGTGCGTCTCATGAGACCGTGCAGAAGTACATCAAGGTGGGTGGAGGGAAGGGAAGATAGGGTTGATAATGCGTGTGTTGCAGAAGCTGACAGAAGCAGGCAGCGAGAAGGATGCGTGTCGCTATCTCATCAAGATAGGCGACAACGCCAAGGAGCAGCTCGATCTGATGGTGCAGAAGAAGCCCAAGACGAACGCTATCAAGTGGTTCAACTACATGTGGATATTCCTCTCCAAGTTCTGCTCTCAAGAAGCCGTCGACTTGTTGGAGAAGTACCGGCAGATCACTGTGGTAAGACGAATATTGGTTATGTTCTATTCAAAGTAATGTTCAGGGATCGAAACACAAGCATCATGACCGTCATAAGGATCACAAGGACCACAAGGATCACAAGGAGAAGGAGGGGCGGGAGAAGGAGCGCGAGCGTGAGAGGGATCGGGAGCGGAAGGATGGCGGGCGTAGAGACGAGCGGGAACGAGAGCTGAACCATCACCATCACCACCAACACCATCACCACCAACACCAACACCCACAGGAGGGACAGGGAGCGGGATCGGGAGAGGGACGCGTCGCACCAGCGGAGGGACGACGGTATGCGGAACGGACATTCGCACCCACCACACAGGGACGAGCGGCGCGACGAGAAGCGCAGCCCCATCAAAGACTACCGCCGTCCGCCGCTCGCGCCAGCCCGGTGATGGTCACCCCCATCTGCCTAGCCACGCCCACTGCTCATTTGACGGGAACTTATCCCCGCATGTCTATTATGCCATGCATTATCTCATACGGGTCGCAGTGTCTTTGTCGTTGTTTCTTTTTGTTTTGTTGTTCATATCCTCCCTGTCCCCCCTAACCACGTGTCCCACGTATTGTGAAGTTGTGAATAGACCAGCTGTTTAGAAAAGACTATCATCGTGATTATAGAGTTTGTACGTGTGCACACGATAAATCGTGGATTTTTTTTGAAATACTAGGTGTCGATTTTTATAAGAACATTGTTTATTGAAAGTCAAATATAAATATGATAAGAATATTTACAACAAAAGCTTTGTGTTGCGATATGTGATCTAACAATTGTATGCGTAGTGGTCTACTGTTTTCTTCTTTTCGTTGGCATCGAGGACAGGGGTGGCGACTTGTGCCTTCTCCTTCTTGCTCGGCGTCGGCACGAACTCCTCCCTCTCATCCTCATCATCCGGAAACAGACGCCTCCTCTCCTCCCTAATCTTGAGACGGGCCCGCTCCAGAATGGTGTCATCCTAAACACATCACCCTCTCTCCCTCTCTTTCTTTCATCTATCTCTCCCTTTCATCTCTCTCTCTCTCTCTCTCTCTCTCTCACACACACACACTGTCTCTCACTCTCTCTCTCACTCTCTCTCTCTCTCACTGTCTCTCACTCTCTCTCTCTCTCTCTCTCTCTCTCTCGCCTAATCACCGTCGCCTTGTCACGCGCGTCGCATCCCTGCAGACGGTAGTGAATCGTCAGCCACACCGAGCCGACAAGGATCGCCACACCACACACAATCGTGATGCTCACCACTAGGACATCTGAAACACAAAGGTGAGAAGGAAATGGAACCACACTCCAAACACAAAAAAACCCACACTCCGTAACGCTAGCCACTCCAAAGAATCCGTCATTCTCGTAGCGGATAGTGTAGTTGCGCACGAGTCGCGTCATATTCGCATACTTCCAGTTGCCCTTCAGCTCGTTCGACTTTCCAAACGTGTCCACGTACTCCATCACGCGCTGCCTGTCGTACGTCCAGTCCAGAGTGCGCAACAGGTACAGCGACATCATCTAAACGCCACGTAATCGGTAATCTCTATCCGCCTTACATCGACGTGTTCCAGCGTGTTCACAACATCCATATCTTCCAGGTAGGTGAGCCCGCAATTGAAGACAAACGTCTCGCGGTGTTCGAGACGCTCTTCCGGGTCGTTCAGAGCAGCCTCGCACTTGAACGGCAGCTGCTTCAACCACAAGAAGCTGTAGTCGAGATGCGTGCGCGGCTGCGACTCCACCTGTACAATCGATTCGATCGATAATCAATCGATAGTCCTCACCACAAAGAGGTTCCCGGGCGGGGCGCAGTTGTGGCGCTCGTGTACGTAGTGCTGGCGGAGACGATCGTCCACCTGCCGCCCTCCGACGACGGCCGACGAACAGTGATGTTCACGCGACACGAGCGCTGCGGCGGGGGGACAGGTTATATGCCTTCGATCTACTACACGGTTCCGGCTGAATAGCCAACTATAGAGACAGACGCCCCCCCTCACCACATAGCCGAGCTTGAACATTGCTTCCTTGTTGTGCGACAGCATCTTGCCGGGCGTCGAGGTGCCGTTGACGCACCGGCACCGGTCATTTCCCCCCTTGCTGGAGATGCATCTCTCGGCCGGCGTCTGTTCACGGTAGCGGGCGAGCGAGAGGAGAGCTCGGCCGAAATGTCGTGCACGTGTGGTGACACTAGCGGAAGAACCACCGCCCACAGCAGCCACCACGCAAGCATCGCCAGTGCCGTGCAATGACCGCCACCCCCATTCACAGGCTGCGTAGCGCAGAAACGCTAATTCGAGTGGGCAAGATTCGAAAAATTTACATCACCAACTTGCAAAACTGTACAATAACAAGAAGAAAGATCTGGGTGGGTGGGTGATATCAGCAGCTCTTGCTCATGGGATGCATGCGAATGGAGACGGCAGCCGGGCGGGAGGTGGCTGCCGACGAGGGGAGGGCAATCGAGCCAGACTCCTCGTGCAACACCAGCGAGATGCGCACCTGAACAAAGAGGAAGTGGGGAGATGGGAGAGATAACATGACTCACATCGGCGGCATCGGCCCACGCAGTCGCCGCGTGCAGGCACACTTCCGTCGACAGCCGGACCGGCTGGCGCGTCTGCAATGCTCTCTCGTCTCTATCCCCGCACTGCGCGCACTCACCGCCGCGTCCTTCTGCTGCTGCTTGTCCCACTCCTGCTTGAGTGTCTCTATCTCGGACCTCCTCGGCCGGTGCAGCTCCGTTGTCTGATCGGGATAGTCGACTCGCACCGCCACCTTGTCCACGTCATCCGACTGTAGGTTGTGCAGCCGCGACGTCACGCGCAGGGCAGTCGGCAGACCGGCGATGAACCGAACCGGCTTCTCCGTGTACACATCACCGTCCGGCTCCGTGATCTACGAAGAGAGATAAGAATTAGCCATCAATTTCCAACCCACCTCCGCCCACTTGAGCTTGACGTCGTTGAGACCGTCGAGTTTGTCGGGGAGACGGGGCGCAAACTGGACGAGCGTGGCGATGCCGGTCGATGTGAACGGGTCCTTGACGTCCGCTCCTCCCTCGCCCACCGCCAGACCCTCGCGGATAGCACCCAGAGCGAGCAGAGCCTGCTCGGACGGGAGAGACGCGCCCGTAGACACGAACAGACTGAACGAGAACATGAGTTCATCTCATTATACTATACTCTGCGCCAGAGCGATAGTTTTCGATCTACCTCGCTTGCTATTCGAAATACGGTGCCATAACCGTCTGCCTCTCTTGTTCTGCGCGCTACTGCCGAGAGCTAACTTTTCTGTCTTCCTCTGATCTACCCCACCGCGCGCAAATTATTGCGAGCATAGAAATATATAACATTTTTATTAGTACAATATATGTTACTATTAATAAAATACTATTCCACTACGAGATTTCGTTTTGTACGTGTCATGATCATGCGATTCCGAATCAACATTCGATTTGATCGGTTCCACTCACTAGTTGATGACTGCCGCGTCGGCCCTGAGCTGATCCCTCTCCGGCCGGCCGACCGTCTTTCCGTTGAGGAGACGGACGAGGGTGCGGAAGAGGAGGAGCTGCAGCGCGCACTCAAGCAGGAACGCGGCCGCCTCTCCCGGCGCGTCCGAGAACTGCGCCCACACACAACGCACACACGCGAGCTCCTAGACAAACACGTCAATATATTTACATACCAGTACAAACTCGCTTTCTCAATAGCGTGTTCAGCTGCGTTGAGATCGCCTCCACCACAGAGCACTGCACGACGCACGCTGTCCAGCGAATTGCAAGTGGTGGCAAGAGAAGAGAGCAGACGAGCCGCACCCGCAGATGAGCTATCCACGTCACACACTGCCTCAAGATCCCTGAAATATGTTCATAGTATGACTGAAAGTAACAACACAATGTTTAGCTGAACACACGTTCTCTATTTGCACACCGATCGCCGCGGCCACTACTATAGTTCCACGCGCCCCTCACTCGTCGCCAGCTTGGCTTAGGGGCAGAGCGTCGCTCTCGTAAAGCGAAGGTCGCAGGTTCGATTCCTGCAGTTGGCAATTCTTTTGCCAAATTTCATCCAACAAGAAAATATGAAAACAAGCATACCAAAAGAAATGCAGTTGCCGAACAATCATTTTGAACATATTTTAACAAATTTCAACCCCCCCCCCACTCACTCGATGATGAATCGACGAAGAGATTGCCGCTCCGTTTCTCCGCTCTCCTTCTCCACATCGAGCAGTCGAGTGTAAGTGGCGGATAGGATGTCTCCCTTTACTCCTCCACGAATGGCGGCCCGCATTGCGCCCAGACGAGCCCGCGCCGCCGCCTGAGCAGCGCCGTCCACTCCCTAAATTCTCATATCATATCTTGGCAATCTTGGCATACATACAGATTCATATTCCTTACATACCTCAATCTCTGGCACTAGCGCGGGCCGGGCGGCGCGCATGTAGCGGTAGTGTCGCAGGACATACGACGGCAGGAGGGAGATGACGGGCGAGTACGCCGCCGCCGCGTTCAGCACAACGATCAGACGAGCCATGTCTGTGAGGCAAAGAAAAATGGAGAGAGAAAGAGTCAACTCACGGTCAAACCAAATACGTTATACTTTATCCGGAATCGCATTTCGTAAACATAAAAAATAACTCACAGTAGACGTCCTCTATGCACTGCTCCTTGGGCTCGTAGATGGGATGCAGGTTGAGCATCTCCCGGACAAGACACTCGCACTGCACCGCGTGACGCGCGCCCAGCACCGCCAGACAACTAAACACTTCAAATCAAATCATTTATTCAGAATCGTCGTAAAGTCGTAATTCTCAGCGGCAATCACCTTGCTCCACTCTTCGGGGCTAAACATGAACATTGACCGATTTTTTTTTTGACCGACAGTGTCGAGAACAATATTATTCCTACGTCTAGGAACGTACCGTCCCGGTCCGTCCAATCCCTCATCTACGCGCTTCCCCACACATCGGCCAAACATAAACATAACAATAAACAGGAATCGCCGAAGATTGAGGAGACAACGAAGATCGCAGAGGAACCGCCATCAGACCAGTACACAATATGAGAGAGAGAGAGAGATTTACTATACGCAACATAACATAAACATAGACACACACTCTATACCGCTGTCTTTTCGCTACTGCCATTTTTCCTCTCTCCCGCTCTCTCTCCCGAGAGGGCGGTGCTTGCCTTTCCGTCTCGTTCACGTCTCCTGTGGAGACTGCATTTACCACAGACAGTTTCTAGACAGCGCATGCATATAGCCGTATAGTACCGTATAGACCACACTTGTGGGGAATCACGACATGAATAAAGCAAGTGTCTCACCTGTAGCACTCGTCCTTGTCCGCCGGGTAGCGGGCGATGCACTGTGTGAGGGCGTTGACGGACATGCGCACGCACGCCACGTCCGCGAGCTCTCCCTCCATGAGCAGGTCGCGAAGCGCGCGGCGAGACGACGGAATCGCGTCCTACAAATAAAAAAGGTCTAAAATCGCATTTCTTGAACACAAAGTGCAAATTGTCCTGCAAACACAAGTCAAAATCCAATCTCATTTCATGAATACAAAGTGGAAAGTGCACAAGAAAGAGAAGTCTTAGTGACCCCGTCACCACATGACACACTGCACTCACGTCAAGACACTTGAGGATGACCTCGAGCTGCTCCTTCTGCAGCTGGCCGTGCGAGACGAGTGGGGTGAGGGCGACGATGGCGTCGAGGCGCACCTCCGGCATCTCGTCGTTGAACATGTCGGCGAGGTGGTCAAGCGCCGACGCGGCGAACGTGGGGCGCGTGGCCGCCAGACGACCCAGCGAGTACACGCCCGCGCGACGCACCGCTGCAACACATGCAAATGAAGTTGGACTCAGTCAGTATCTTCACACCACGAATCGTTTTCCGACACGTCGTTAAACCTCTTTAAAACAATTTGTAATGTCTTTTGAACTTCTTAAATAGGGATTGTGACTAACCCATGAACTCGTCTTCGAGCGCCGTCACAAAGGCTCCGCACGCGCCGTGGGGGATGATACTGTCCTCGTCCTCCTTCTTCGCGCCCGACGACGTCTCCGGAGCCGCCTCGTGCAGGATCTTTCCCGAGGACCACTCACTACAATAAAGAGTAAGCGTTTGATGGTGTGCGCTTCGTACCTCTGTGCTGGCGACTGCCCGCCATTCTCGGCGCGTCTCATCTGCTTCCACTTGGGAACGCGGGTGGCCTTGGTCAGCGCGAACAGGCTCTCCGTCGTCGTCTGCAACACCGTCCACCCCTCTGTCGCAGCCGCACCCGGCCCACCTTCATATTCTTCATCATCTTCTTGTCGAGGGTCTGGTCGAGGAACGCGTCGGAGACGTGTTGGAAGTGTCCGAGGAGGCGGGCCGCCTCGGTGCGCACTTGTATCTCCATGTCGTTCACGCCGTGGCACACCACCCCGAACGCGTCGTCCGCCAGCGGCACTTTCGAGCCCGACTGACCAGTCACCATACTGCAAACGACATTTCACTTATTCTACTTCTACGGATTGCGATACTGACGCAGATTCTCAAAAATGAAACTGACTTACAGTATGCACTTGTTGTATAATCAGGATATAGCGATTCCGGATAAATGATTGATTGAAACTGACTTGGTGGGGAATCGCTCGGCGAATATGTGCACGATGCGGAGTGTCTCGATGCGCACGTGGCGGTCCGTGTCCGTCGTCAGCTGAGGGCAACGTGTGAGGTCAACGAGGCTCCATAAGGTCAACTCTATATATTCCGTTTGCGCACAGCTCAAACGGAATATATAGAGTTCCCAGCGCTTAGCCCTTGTGGTGTGCCGTATGCACTTGTTGTATAGTCAGGATATAGCGATTCTGGATAAATGATTGATTGAGAACGCACAGCTCAACATTTCTCGTCAAAACATTATATTGTCCAATAGTTTTACGGTACCCTAAACTGTTAGACAGTGAACATTTCTTCTCGCGTTCACAGCTCCTATTCGCTAAGCTGTCACCACACCTAGCTAGCGTAGTGGTAACGCTCTCGCTTGGCAAGAATGAGTTCGCGGGTTCAAGTCCCACCAATCACGCCAAATTTTGTCGATTTGAAAACCTCATTGAAAAGATCGTGATCTTTCTCTAACCAACCTAATGTCTCTCATGAAAAGAGTGAAACTCATTTGCGAGCCTACTATATTTGCCGCACTGTACATTTCCTGTTGTGTTACTGTGTCTCTCTTGGCAGATAAGGATTATTATTATATGGAGAGACACATGCAAAAGAACATACCTTCTTTATCGTGGTGTACATGTTGTGCGAGAGTGCGTCGTCGCGCCTCGCCATCTCGGCCAGCCCGTCGACGGCGGCGACGCGCACCCGCGAGTCGCGGTCCGACGACGCCGCGCCCAGCTGAGACTCCAGGCCGCTCAGAGCCACCGTGTCCGGCTTCTCTGCAACGGAAACAGTAGACGCTGCGAACGTGGGACGAGTGGCCGTCAGACGAGCCAGAGAGTACACGCCCGCGCGACGCACCGATGCGTTTTAAAGTAACAGACACGAGATAAAAAAAAACATGTGGAAATGTGAAGCTTACATCCGAGGAGTGGATGGATGTTGTGAGTGACAGACTAAACCATACCACTCACTGTTCATGTGAACGACACTTGCTGTGAGGAAGCGGACGGCGGTGACGCGACGCGACACATCGTCGGAGGCGCGCAGGGAGCGGAGAGCCGTCTGCTGCACTGGGGCGGGCTAAACAACACACAAGTCGAAGTGATAATCCGTCATGCGGATAAACCGTATGTCAGCGGTCATATGCTAAGTTAAAAAATCTCTCGAACAACACACATGGCTAGGAAATAGACCGAGAAACTAGCCTGAGCGGAAGGCGCGGGAAGGGCGCCGCGCGTCACAGCGGCAGTGAGCAGCGGCAAAAGAGACGAGTCCAAGGAGGCACGAGTGAATAGACTGAAAGAACGAAGATAGACAAAGACTTCGAGCAATGACATACCTTTCTCCTTCTGTGCCAAGAAGTTGAGTGATGGTCTCTGCATACAGAGACTCACATGCTCGGTCAAGAATGGAGCGCAACAGCCGAAGGGCGGTGCGGGAGATGTTCTCGTACTTAATAAACCAAAACTCGGTGTGACAAGATGTGGCGTACCTTGGATGCGATGGCGATCTGGAGGAGAAGGGGCGCGCACTTGGCGAGCTGCGCGTCCGCCACCAGCGACAAGTGCTCGGCAGAGAACTCTCGCAGCTGCTGGTTTGTGCTACAAACACACTGTTGAATACAGTCATGTAAATGCAAACGCACATCTGTCTGTCTCCGGCCTTGCATGTGCGGAGTGCGTCGGTGAGTACCTGGACGGGATCGCGGCGGATCGGATTGATGAAGCCGCCCACAACGCGCCCGCGCGTCACCACCTCCTGCTCGGAGAAGTCCTGCAAAAAATATCAACATGAAACCCTGACACATCAATTCAACCCTGATCAAAAGTTTCGATTTTAAATCAAATGTCACTTTATGGTATAACCATATGCAATGCTGACTAAGTAAATTCATCTAAGGTTGCTTACCTGTCGCACTCGTTTCTTGTCATTGGAGAAGCTGGAATCGAGTTGTCCAAGCGATCGCTTTCTTTTCTTCTTGGAGAAGCTCAGCAAGGAAGCGCCTCCAGAGCTCGAGGGGACGCCATACGGAGGCAGTTCCTGCTTGATCATTTCCCAGGTGATTTCTAAATCAGTATCCATCACTTAAGCAACCAAAACTACGATTTTGACATGCACAAACTGGTTTCTAGCAAGTTATGCCAGTAAAATTTGAAACCAAAATTCGCAATCACGTCATAGTGTAAAGATAGGTGTCACATAAATTGCAGAAAACTGCACTACTCAAGTACACTACGTTATGGATTACTCGATTTAGACGATCGAACATCGACCGCGGTCAAGTTGTTTTCATGCGTTCTTTTACCTTGTTTTCGTTTTTGAAACATTCACTGTTAGCTTATGTAATCCTATTTCAGATGGCGGAGGCGCGACCGTCGGAAATCTCGCAATACACGCGCGATAAGGCATCCCGAACACGGATAGCGATCGAGAGTTACTATGCACAAGCTATCACACAATGCGTGGACAGGGAGATGCGAGCGAAGAAGCTCGAGGAGAAGATGACAGCCGAGGGGCTATCTGAGGAAGACAAGGAAGAGCGGCGGAAGGTGAGTCACCCCATCGATCTTCATGCTAATCAAACATGCATTTTGATATAACGTTATGTAATGTATACGTTCACTATCTCAGATCCAACATGCGAAGGAGACTGACTTCCTCAGACTGCGTCGCACTCGCCTCGTCGTCACAGATTTCGAGTCACTCAAGGTGTACAGGTGTTTACTCGATCAGCTTGCTGATAATCGCTTTCAGATCATTGGTCGGGGTGCGTTCGGAGAGGTGCGACTGGTGCAGAAGTGCGACACCGGACACATATACGCGATGAAGATTCTGCGGAAGTACGAGATGGTGGAAAAGGAGCAGACCGCACATGTACGCGTTGAACTTGTGGTGGAGTGTGTTCACGTGATTTTAGGTGCGAGCCGAGCGAGACATTCTCAGTGAAGCTGACTGCGAATGGGTCGTCAAGATGTACTACTCATTCCAGGTCAATACGCGTCCGTGCTTTGTAATTCTTTATTTTGTTCTAATATGATATGTTAAAATCAGCATCTTAGGATTGCCACAATTTGTATCTCGTGATGGAGTTTCTCCCCGGCGGCGACATGATGACTCTACTAATCAAGAAGGTGATTATTGAATAATTTATGGTTTGAGTGAATTGATTGATGTGTTCAGGACACTCTGAGCGAGGAGGCGGCGCAGTTCTATGTGGCCGAGGCGGCTCTCGCCATCCAGTTCATCCACGATCTCAACTTCATCCACAGGGATATCAAACCCGACAACCTCCTCCTAGATGCCAAAGGCCACTTGAAACTCAGCGACTTCGGACTCTGCACCGGCCTCAAGAAGGTGGGGGTCCACCTCAATCCTCGTATTACAGTGAATGATTTATATGAAATGTTTTATATTAGATCCACCGCACGGAGCACTACCGCAATTGGCCGGCGCAGCTGCCCGCAGACTTTGTCTCCCGCCCCTTCGACTCTCGCAGGAAGGCTGAGACGTGGAAGAAGAACAGAAGGGCTGTCGCGTACTCGACCGTCGGCACACCTGACTACATTGCTCCAGAAGTGTTCCAGGTATTCATGATTAATGTGTAAAGATTGTCAGTCAATAAATCCGTTTCAGCCGAACGGGTACACCAAGTCGTGCGATTGGTGGTCGCTGGGCGTGATTCTCTACGAGATGCTCATCGGCTACCCGCCCTTCTGCTCCGAAACACCACAGGAGACGTACAGGAAGGTACTTTCGAGTTTTTTTTTATTGTTGGTATTGTGGTTATCTACTACTCATAGAGAGTAACAAGGATATAGCCGTACCAATTGTTCTCAGCCGAAAACAAGACAGAGTCTTGGCTTATAACGACTGTGTATATAATTACTTCCAATGACACAGAAAGTTTGTAGGTGATGAACTGGCAGCAGACGCTCATCTTCCCGCCGGAGATGCCCATTTCGGTGGACGCCAAGGCGACGATCAAGCGACTGTGCTGCGAGCCGGAGAGGAGGATGGGACACACGAGTGGACTCGAGGAGATCAAGGCCTGCCCGTTCTTCAGGTGAGAAGATGGAGTCGTCCTATCTCGCTTCTTCTACTGCTGTCATTGTTTACAGACATTTTCATGTGTGACACATCCTTGTGGCTTGTGGTGTAACACATTCAGTTTTAATTTAATTTTTCTAGACGCATCGACTGGGAGCACATTCGTGAGCGTCCGGCGCCGGTGCGCGTCGAGGTGCGCAGCATTGACGACACGAGCAACTTTGACGATTTCCCTGACGCGGAGCTGGGCTGGCCGACGGGCGGCGGCACGGCTGCGAACGCGGCCGAAGCGAGGAGGAACGAGCCCGGACGACGGGGAGAGTTTGTCGACTTCACATACAAGGTGGGTTTAGTCGTTGTTGATTGATTGTGTCGTAACAGGACTTTGTTGGGTGCAATAGCTATTATGTTCTACTATACTACTATTTGATCTCCTATCTATTTTGGATTTTGGAAAAAAACCCTCATTGTTTGCAGCGCTTCGATGGTTTGACGGCTCGTGCGCGCTACTCTGCGGGCAGCGGAAGACAGCAACTGCCCGGCCCATCCTCTCAGTCTGATGTCTGACATGTGCTATAGCTATCACCGCCTTTTGTATATTATTTTGTATTTTATACAATTTCTAATATTGAAAAGTCGCTCTTCCGCTTCAACCTATGATGCAGTCTAATTGTGATATGTGTCTTCCCGTTACTCGCTCTCTCTCCCGGGAAGTCTCCGTCTCCTGCCCCGCTCACTCCTTAGTCTTGATTCATTCTCTTTCTCTCTGTCTGTCTGTCTGTCTGTCTGTCTGTCTCTCTCTCTCTCTCTCTCTCCCTTCTTCCTCTGTACAAATATCCGTGTCTCATCGCATGTGTATGATGGAGCATCGCGGTTGTGATGGATTGATTGATTGCATACTCGCGACTCGACGGCGTCTGTGTATATTTGTACGTATTTGTATAGTAATAAAGTGTGTTTAGGGTCGGTGCTCGGCGGCGCGTGAGAGGAGGAGAGATGTCGGGCTCTCCGCAGGCGCCCCAGCCGATGGCCCGCCGCAGTCTGGAACAGCGAAAGGCCGCCGCCGCCGCGCAGCAGACCAATCAGTCGGTGAGTGGGCGGCGAAAAGGCGCGTTCATACTCCTGCAACAGTTCTGTACGCTGTTGCATGAATAAGAGCTGATCCTCACTTGTCGCTGCGACAAAAAAGAATTCGGTTTGTGTATGTTTTGTGTATTGTCGCAACGACTGTCGCAGGAGTATAAACGGGCCCAAAGACACACACACACGTCAGACCACCCATTGCAGGCCGGTCATCTGATCAATGTGATCCGCACTCTGACGTCGTCTGTGTCGGAGGATCAGCGACAGCTGGAGAAGACGCGTCTGGAGCAAGAGTATAAGAAGTCGGCGGACTTTATCGATCGTCTCGTGAAGGAGCACCAGAAGGACGTGGAAGAGTGCCTCGATTCGTTCCGGGACGTCTCCACGCGCATATCGAGTGAGTTCTGATTGAGAAGTGTGGGTTGGATTGATTGATTGACTGATTGATTGATTGATTGATTGATTAACGTACAAGGGTTATATGAGTTGATTGCAGCGTGTCGCGAGCGCATCCACAATGTGCGCAACGCGCTGCACACGTGCAAGACACTGCTCGAGTGTCGCCGAGACGACCTGAAGAAGCTGTGGCTCGAGAACTCGCGGCAGAAACATGTGTGCGAGATCATGGCACAGCTGTGAGTGTCCTCTCTTTCTTTTCTTATTTATCTTTCCGGTTCCTCTCTCTCTTCTCTCTCCCTCTCTCTCTCCCCAGCTATTTTATGTTTGTTTCGTGTTGTAGGGAACAGCTCCGCGAGGTGAAGGTGAATGTGGATGGCCTGGTCGCGCAGCACAAGTACCACGACGCAGCCAAGCTCATCAGCCAGTCGAGTCAGTGCATTTCCTGTTCTCTTATTTGTCTTGATCTTAAGTCTTTATTTCAGAGACCATGCTGGACGGTCGTCTAGCTACCGTCGAGGGTCTGTCGCAACTGCGTATCACTCTCAACGAAACTGCCGATCAGCTGGCGGACACGGTAAGAGGATCATGGGAGACGATCATGTCTTTGTCCTTTTAGGTGGTTCGTCAGATGGCCGACCTCGTCGTCGTCCACCCATTCGAGCAGCACGTGAGTCTCCACCATTCTCTATCTCTGACGTATTTGATTATGTCGATGTTTCAGTTGGTGGAAGTGGTGCGTATGATGCCGGAGCAGCAGGTGCGGGAGAGTGAGCTGTGCTCGCGAATCGCGGCCGCCCGCCCGCCGCCGGCCAGTCAACTGCCCGCCACGCTCAAGGCCGCTCTCGCCGCCCTCGCAGAGTTGGACGGCGGCGCCGGCGCTCTCGACAGGGTCATGCTCCTCTCCGCCAGTCAGATTGCCCACCAGGTGAGAAGAGAGATTAGTCGACGAGAGGAGTGTTTGTATGTCGTTTTGTAGGTGGCGACGTCGGTGAAGCTGATGCGGGTGCGCGCGTCGATCGACCAGGAGGTGAAGGGCGACGCGACGCAGCTGGCGCAGCTGGTGCAGATGGTGGTGTGCCAGTTGGAGTCGTCGCGGGCCGCGCACGCGGTGCTGTCCGAGTGCGCGCAGGAGGGCGCCGGCCGCGTGATGCCCGCGTTCTGGGACGCGGCACAGGAGGCGGTGCAGAACCTGGTGTCGGACCACCTCGACATGCCGCTGGCCGCCAAGGAGCAGGCGGAGACGAGCGGCCGCCGGCAGCTGTTCCGCTTCGACGCCACCGCGTTCGCCTCGTCGACGGCGCACTCGGCCGCGCAGCACGCCCTTGTTGTGTGCCCGCCGACCGCCATGAACATGCTCGCCATGTTCCCCTGGCTGCGGCGGCTCATGGACGCCATCGAAATGGTGAGTGGAAGACGGAAGACGGTGTGAGTGGAGTGAGTGGTCAATGGAGCGAGTGGTGAGTGGAAGACGGTGCATGCGATTATTCGAGTTTCAGTCGAACGGCGGCGCGCAGTGCTCTCTGCGCCGCTTTGTGCACTCGTTCGTGATGGATGCTCTGGTGGAGCGGGTGAAGACGAGTCTGGCCGAGCGTATGGAGGCCGCCCTTCGACAGACCGAGGGACAGCAGACTACCCGCGGCGGTGCCAACACTGCTGCTGCTGTGGTGCGTACATGGTTTCTGACCGAAAATGTCTTGCGTTTAGCGCGTGCTGCCTTCGTGCGAGCGGGTGCGCGAGTTGTGTGGGGAGGTGCAGGCGCTGGTCGTCGGCATGGATCCGTATGCCGACCGATTCGCCGCGCTGTGGCTACTCGTATTGGCAGAGTACACCAAGACCGTCACCGACATGTACGCAAAGGTGAATCGAGGCGATGAATGAATGAATTTATTACAGTAATAATCTGCGTCACACATCAATAATCAATGTTTAAACCCGAAATTCATGTTAGAGGTTTACGTGTGAGCTGGTTTAGACGACCGAGTCGCGCACGCCCGACGGCCAGCCGGCGCGTCGCAAGATCTCGGCAGCGTGGGCTGCGGACGAGGACATTAGTCGGCTGCTGATGAGCCTGCCCAACTGGCAGCTCGCCACGGCGGCGACCGGTGACGCGAGCCCCGCCACACCGGCAGTCGAGAGCGAGCGGGACGTGCGCGTCAGGAACGAGAGGGAGAGCGAGATCCTCATTGGCAACCTCGGCACGCAGAAGAAGATTGAGCGTGCAGAGCTGATCACAGAGATGGCCGATGTACGAGCCCTTGCCAGTCTGCACGAGTCGCTGCGGTAAGTGCATGGGAACGTGCGAGAAACAGACATGTGTCATTCAGTTGGTTGGCATCGGAAGTGCGCTCGTTGGTGGCTGGTCTGCCGCCATCTGTCCGCAACACGCTCAAAGGATGTCTCGTGCAAATAAAGTACAAGGTGAGTAGTCTGGCCCCTCTATGAGTCTATGAGCGTACACGTAAGCGTTGCATTTCATTCACCCTATCAATACGAGCTATCGAACTCACACTGTTATGCAATCGTGTGCAATGTTTCGCAACCATGGTTACTCATCAGCAACACAATGCGGATAGGACATTGATTTTTGGTTTTGCGGACAGTCAACAATGCAATATACCTACGAAGACCGTTGAGCGCTGGATAAGTAAATCAAAACAGTGGATTAATTTTGTTGCAGGACGGTGCGACATCGGGAGAGAACTGTGCGGTGTTGGCTGCTCTGGAGGACTGTGTGGTTCGTATGGAAGGAGTGGCGGATACGTGTCTGCTGCTGTTGCATCTGGAGTTGCGAGTGCACTGCTTCGCGCATCTGCTGCCTCTCGCGAGGCCGCGTGCTATCGCTCCACAGGATGAGGTGGACGGAGAGGTGGTGGAACTGGGCAAGGACATGCATGCGTTCCACGCACTCCTCGCCGCCATACTCGCCCCACCCAAGCTGCGCTACGTCTTCGACGGACTCGGTCATCTCTGCGCTGCCATATTCATTCATTCCAGGTGAGGAATATGTACTTCAAATATTGATTGTAATTAACGTATTTTACTTAACCTCTGATATTCAATGGGTGTTTGCTCTCCCACCACCCTCGCATCTCCTCTGCTTCTATCCCCCGCTGTTTTTTTTCTGGTTCCTGACCCCTCTCGCTATTCTGTTCCCCCACTCGCTTACCCTCGGTCCCCCGTTTCGCGTTGCCTACTGCTGCCTATCGCAGTGTGTTGTATGTGTGTGCAATGCGGCGCCAGTTCTTTTTCGTCGCGACTCTCTTCTAACCAAGTGCTCTCTTATGGCAATGGCGCAGCCGCGACGCGGCCGCTGCGGCCTCACATTGCTCGCTAATACTAGTGGTCAAATACCGTACACTCAACCTAAAATAAACCAAACTACACCAGTCCTCAAGCGCATTGACATTGCTACGGGTGCAAAACAACCGGAGGTATCTGTTGATAACGCTACTCCTTTGTCTTGAAGCAGATAGTGTCTGATTACTGACAGAGACATCCAATTGCAAATTGGCAGAAGATAATACGTGGGAGAGTGAGAGATATTTCGAGAGAAAAACTCGAGGTCAAACTTGAATCGAATTGGCTCTCTGCGAAACACGATATTGCACATCGTTTTGCATAATATTGCATAACGTGTTCTAGTTGATAATTACAAAAGATTTAGATGTACTGACAAATCATAAATATATATTCAGCCAGCACATGCCGCGTCTATCGGAAGCAGGAAAGAAAAGAGTGTGTCGAAACGTGTGGGGAGTGCAACAGCGATTGGCACAGATCACTGCCCGACGAGAAGCCGAACTGGTGTGTCAACATTATCATCGTTTTGGTATGCAAATTATTGTTTTTAGGATCGCGCCCGTGCTTTCTTTGAGCTTCTCTCGCATCCGCCTGAGAGACTTCTGCAGATTGTTCCCGAGAAGCGTTCTCTCTTCACCCCTGTTGAGCTCGGACATCTCGTTGCTTTATCCATCCGCTCGCATCCGACTTTGTCATCTCAGCCTGGTGCACTAGATCACGCTCTCACCCAGCTTCACTCCGCTCTCAACCCAAAGTAAATATAACTGTGATATTGAATTTAATATTTATACGCATAAATACTTATACGGCGAACCTTGATCTTTTTTCCTGAAATTTCCTTACTCGGCTTTGCTTTTGATCTTTTTTCTGCTTACATATCTTTTTTCACTTATGCCCAAATCTATATATATATATATATATACTTGTTGACGAGGGGAACAGCATACAGGGTGTGACGAATACGGGCGGCTGCGTTAAAGCCTGCCCACTCACCGTAATTCGTTGATCCCTCCTGGCCTCCTGGACATTCTGGCCCTATCCATCCAATTGTTAACAAAAATCGGAATACCAATCCCATCGGTGAAAAAAAGGAACTGTTCTTTCCCAGAGATTACATCGTCCAGACCGAAAAAATCATTTCCCTCATTTGTGCAGTTATATTGAAACAAAAGAACACAATTCATAGAAGAAGTCTGTATTCGGTAACAGGATCATGCGATGGAATAGGGGACCAACAATTTACCCTTATCAATGAGAAACAACGAAAACAAATAAAATAATAGTTAATGTCGTTTCACATTTACTTCTTCTTGGGGGCAGCGGCCTTCTGGGCAGACTTGGTGACCTTGCCACCTCCCTCAGACTTTTCGACGGACTTGATGACTCCGACAGCGACGGTCTGCCTCATGTCACGGACGGCGAAACGTCCAAGAGGAGCGTAGTCGGTGAAGGACTCAACGCACAGGGGCTTGGTGGGAATAAGCTCGACGATTCCGGCGTCTCCGTTCTTAAGGAACTTGGGGAAGTCCTCAACCTTCTTTCCGGAACGACGGTCAACCTTCTCCTTCAGCTCAGCGAACTTGCAGGCGATGTGAGCGGTGTGGCAATCGAGCACGGGAGTGTATCCGTTGGCGATCTGTCCAGGGTGGTTCATGATGATGACCTGGGCGTGGAAGGCGCGGGACTCCTTGGCGGGATCGTTCTTGGAGTCAGAGCAGACGGATCCACGACGGATGTCCTTGACGGAGACGTTCTTGACGTTGAATCCAACGTTGTCTCCGGGGACGGCCTCGGGGAGAGACTCGTGGTGCATCTCGACGGACTTCACCTCAGTGGTGACGTTCTGAGGGGCGAAGGTGACAACCATGCCGGGCTTGATGACTCCAGTCTCAACACGTCCGACGGGGACGGTTCCGATTCCTAAAAAGAAACAATTAGTAAGCCACATTTAGAAATAAAATAAATGAAAACAAACCTCCGATCTTGTACACATCCTGGAGGGGAAGACGGAGCGGCCTGTCAGTGGGGCGCTGAGGGGGGATGATGGCGTCAAGAGCCTCGAGGAGGGTCTTTCCGGAGGCGTTGCCCTCCTTGCGCTCAACGGACCATCCCTTGAACCACGGCATGTTGGAGGAAGCCTCGAGCATGTTGTCTCCGTTGAATCCGGAGATGGGCACGAAAGCGACGGTGGCAGGGTTGTATCCAATCTTCTTGATGAAGGAAGACACCTACAAAACGCATGAATTAATACAGTTCAGAGTATACCGAAACGCACCTCAGTCTTGATCTCAGTGAAGCGGGCCTCGGAGAAGGGAGGCTCGGTGGAGTCCATCTTGTTGCAAGCAACGATGAGCTGCTTCACACCAAGGGTCTGGGCAAGAAGAGCGTGCTCGCGGGTCTGTCCGTTCTTGGAGATTCCAGCCTCGAACTCACCAGTTCCGCAGGCAACAACAAGCACGGCGCAATCGGCCTGGGAAGTTCCTAAAACGAATATGAACATCGTGAAAAAGTCATAAATAACACACAAAAAACGTACCGGTGATCATGTTCTTGATGAAATCACGGTGTCCAGGAGCATCGATGATGGTGACGTAGTACTTGGCAGTCTCGAACTTCCAGAGAGCAATATCGATGGTGATACCACGCTCACGCTCAGCCTTCAGCTTGTCAAGCACCCAGGCGTACTTGAAAGATCCCTTTCCCATCTCCTGGGCCTCCTTCTCGAACTTCTCGATGGTACGCTTGTCGATTCCACCGCATTTGTAGATAAGGTGACCGGTGGTGGTCGACTTTCCGGAGTCGACGTGTCCGATGACGACGATGTTGATATGAATCTTCTCCTTTCCCATGTTCTGGAAAAAAATTTTAAAGAAGTGGACGATACGTATTAAAGGGCCTAAAACGGAAAATTCAACATCCGAACTCAAAAATAGAGTGAGTCAAATCAGAGAAATCAGAATCAAACAAATAACAACAGAAACTGTAACTCACGAATACGAGGACTTGGGCAACAGCTCACAAAGAGACGGTGCGATGAAGTGACGATAGCAGTGGGCGGAGCCTTTACTAGGGTTTCGCTGCGTATCGCAGAGGCACACAAAATGCCTGGCCCTGTGTGTTAGAATAGCGGGCACCTACGCAGGCAATGCTCTTGCGCATCAGCTCTTTTTCATATATTTTTTTAAATGTTAACCGTGCGTACTGTGGCAGAATAAAAGTGACCTACTGATGCTCGCGTGAAATATTGATTGGTTGAAAAAAATGGAGGGCTGGTGTATGCAAGACACTTTTTTCGATTGTTGTTGTATTGCTGAACATGTGTTTTATTTGATTAGTAAGTTACTAGCCAGTTTGCAGCTATGGCACAACAATACATCGACCAAGCTATCGGTTTTCTTCAGACTATTCCAAAGAATTTGCCTGCGCTGCCACTTCCGAAACAGAAAGTACCCATTCTCGAGAATTCCATAGTTTCTTCTGACATGTCTGCTATCGTCCGTATTGCTGGGCTGTCTGGTGCGTCAGCAGTCTGCCTCGGCGCCTACGGATCGCACGGTATTTTACTTGTGTGAATGATTGTGACATTATTTTCCATCTAGTTGTTCGTGAGTCCGATGTTGATGAGCGCAGAAAGAAGGCGTTCGAGACCGGGTCTAGGTACCACTTGATCCACACTCTCGCTCTTCTGGCGGCTCATAAGGCTCGCTTCCCGGTGGCTACGACAGGTATTAGGATACGTAGTTTTTATTACACTTATGGTGTTTGTTCAGCTCTGTTCGTTGGCGGGACTGTTCTTTTCTGTGGTCCGTGCTACCACTACTCCATTACCGGAGATGAAATGTGGCGCAAGCTCACTCCCGCCGGCGGTGTTCTGTTTATTCTCGGATGGCTCTCGTTTGTCCTCTAAACATTTATCACATGCCATACATCAATGTAAAGATATTCCTTTGAGATAGTCAATTAATACTGGTATATAATAAACAAGTGTATTGAAAGCCTCGTGAAGTCATGTTGAAGGATTGTAGAAATTAATTCTCGTCGGAACCCGATTCGTACTCATTTACGGTATCTTCATTGAACTTGTGCTTGCGCAGAGCGATGTCAAGTAGCCCTGCAACCTGAAGGAAGAAGCGTCGATTAAAAATAAGAATACTATGTCTAACCTCGGGATCAGTGGCAACATCTCTTGCTGACTTGCGCTCCTGGTTTCGCACGTTGAGGTTAGCTCCTGCCTCGATCAGTAGTCGGACACATTCAAGTTGTCCTCGCCATGAGGCAGCATGCAGCGGAGTCTCCCCCAGCTTGTTCTGGAACGAACGATTAGTAGTAAATTCATGTCGTTTACCTGTGATGAGATAGTTATGTTGGGGACAGATAGAAGATACTTCACAGCGTCAGTGTGTCCTCCGTGGCATGCCCAATACAAAGCAGTTGATCCAGACTTATCGAGGCTGTTTACTGATACCTGATACAAATGGACTTATTTCTTAACTTTCAGACACAAGAAATACCTCGTTCGCAATGCATTCTTTCATGAACTCAAGATTTCCCCTGCGAGATGCTTCGTGCAGCGGATTGGATAGCTGCTCCACGTTTTCGCTCACCACTATTATTTTAAAAAAATTAGTATGCTTTAAAATTATTATGCTAACCGTAGTTGGTAGGTACGAGTCCTTTCCTATTACCACATCGTGCAGAAAGCCAATCACTGTTAGGTCCGGCTTCACTGACATAGATAATTTCACCCTCTTCGAAAGTCATCTCTTGTGGCTTAAGAATGATTAAATATTATTCAATTTTTAAAGTTTATACCGATCTCGCTGTGTAGTCGTAAAGTGCTCTGAAAGCTTTCACTCTTCCAGGCTTGGGTGCCGGTCTCGGAGGCAATGGGGCAGCCATTACTAAATTATTTGGTTCAATCAATTCCGTCATTAACAATATTAAAAGAATTAATAAATATTTTGTTTAAAAAAATTGTGAATCACAACTGCAACAGCTGATCCGTATGACATCACTTCTTACGCTCCAATAATTTAATGTCATTCGGCTTATATCGGAGTGAAATATTGTTGACGCGTCAATCTAACAAACAACCATCATTCAAATAAATGTTTTATTTCTATAAATTGATATGTTAATTATATGTACCACTCTAATTAGTTTCAGAATGTCTAGTTTGACATCAAGACAGGCCCAGTTAGGTTCTATGGACAATTCTCTGATCGACACTGACGACGAACTGAGAGAAGCATTTTACACAAATGCGGAACTATTGGCGAGGAAGGCGGAGGCAGGGGAGGATGTACGAAGTAAGATTGTCGAACTATGCGACTCGGTGCCAGACAGATTGCGCAAGGACGAGAACGTGTCCATCCCAATTGCCGTGCTTCTGAAGGTATGTGCTATCCTCACCTCGCCTTTTATATTATTCACTAAAGATATTGTTCACTGAAGTGTTTGTATTTTTTTATTCACTAATTTGATTTCAGAAGTATGGTGACTACATGCCGAGTCATTCGGCGTCTGCTTCCTCACAGTCACCCGTATCAACTCGTCTTGTTCACTGCAGTTGCGTGCACTCCTGCAAATGTTCGCCTAGTTCGTCCACTGGTGTGACTAGTACTGATTTTGTCTATCTCGGTATATTTATCATTTTCATCGCTGTGCTTGTATACCTTCTGCATCCTCAGCCTACCGGTCCCCGACCAATTTGATCTCATGTACCATCGCATAGTTGCTTTCTCTGCTTGCCTCTCATCACCGCTCACTGCCTTCAATTACAATTGAATACCTCATAATTGTATAACAATATTTTAATCACAATGAAACGTTTAGACATGATGTATGCGTTTAACAACAATAGTAAACTATAGGAAATCGAACGAAATACACGTAGTATAGGACAAGACCAGGTTCACTCCTCGCCTTCCTGCGCTTTCACCATTGCATTGTACATCTTCATACTCTCTTCGAACGGTCGACGCGCCGCAAACGCCAACCTACAACCACAGTAAAAAAAAGGTCAACTGTTCGAGAGGTAAAAACGACTCACTGAAAGGAGATAACAGCGTCTTCGCCAGTAGAGCGCGTTATGAGTTCTTCTCCAATAGATGCAAAGTCATCGTGAACAACTGCCTTCCCATCTCGCTCAGCCGAACTCAACTTCTGACGAGCAATCGACCGTGGAACAAAGATATCCATTTCCATCTCCTCCTCCTGAACGAGATTTTTCACACTAAAACAATGCAATGAGTATCTCGCCTTGCTGATAGGTTCGCGGCTATCCGTGTCCTGGTCGTGCTTGTCACCTGAGTTCTCCTCAACAATAATCTTCTTCGCACTGCGGCAGTAGGCGAAGTGAGTCGCCAACCTGCATCCGTTCCACGTCGAGAATCCGCAGGCCTCACATCTGAATACAAATGAACTAATTTCACGCTCAACAGAGATATAATATATTGAAATCACTTGAGCATAGTTCCAGTAGTGAGTCGTTGGTCGACTCCGTTGCGAACTGTCGCTCCATGCAAAACCTTATCCTTGTGCACTCGGTTGAACGTCTTCTCGAGACATTCGAGACATTTGCGCCGTCGACCACCTCCTCCTGCAGTGCACTTGACGCACTGTGTCACCGACCGTTCAGAGTTGCTTACCAGACGGCCCTACATAGATAAGAATAAGCATAAACTAAAATTCATAGAATATAATAGGCTCGCACTTAGCTCAGGATTTTTCGTTGAAAACATTATCGTGGATTTTGACACTACCGTATACTAAACGAAATGCACTGCATATTGTTTTTGCCCTTCATATTTCTACTCAAAAGATACTCTTTCATGATCACGTGGCGTAGTGGTAACGCTCTCGCTTAGGAAGCAAATGTCCGCGGGTTCGATCTTGGGTGCCCACGCAATATTTTGGCAAATTGAAAACATTATCGAAAAGGTTCTTCTCGTTGTCTAACCACTCTGATGTCTCTCGTGAAAAGAGTAGAACTTATTTGCGGGCCCACTATAAATAAAGACTTCATAAAAACTATAAACAATACCTTGGCCCTAGTTCGCGTCTCTTTGTCTCTCCGCCGCACATTGCCAAGCTCGTCCCTCTCCATGATCGAGTGGTCCTTCCTCTGGTGCAACGCCAACTCATTCGCAGTCATGAACTTGAGAGCACAGCAGTCACACTCGTGGTGCTTCACTGAAATCTTTTTTGGTTATGCCAATTAGCTAAATAAGCATTCGCCCACCCATCTCGTGTCTCTGCATGTGAGAGACAAAGTCGGATACGCGGATCACGGGTCTCTTCCGGCGACCCATCGATACTGACTGCGTGTGCAGACAGAACGGACACATCAGTACGTTTGCGTGAGTGTGTTGCCGCACATAGTGGTCCCACCTAACACGGATTGTGAAATTCGGCCAATTTCCCTAAACTTACAGATGGAGCCGCACAGTGCAACGGTAGGTACAGTGGTTGATAGTGCAACGATACGGCCCTTCAAACTCGGGATGTATGCGAAGGTGATTCGCCATGTTAGGCTCCTACAAAACAGTAAAAATAGGAAATAGATAACAAAATGTCACGCGTACCTCGTTTTCGCAGATGGCACATGAAGAGCGAGTGACGGCGCAAGGCAGACGCGAGTGACAGCGTGTATAGTGCGTACCCATGTCGGCGGGAGAGCTGAACCTCTTCAGACACTGCGGACATTGCGACAGTCGCGCCACGTCGCATATACCCTCGAAGTACAAGCGATCTCCGTGCGGTCCCTTCTGAGTTTGATTCCAATCCTGAACTTGTCTGCATATAGCATATCATTACTTCACCGCATAGACCTCAACAATAACAACATAAACAAATAAAACCTTCTCGAGCTTCTTCTGGTTGCTATCGTAGTCCTTGTGAACAACGACGTGAGCCCAGAGATGGCAAGAGAAGGACACAGCACCCGAGATAACACGACGACAGTCCGCATATTGACACTGAGAGAAATATACATCAGTCGATCAACGGAAGGATAAATTCTTACCCTGAAGAGTACGTTGGGCTTAACCGTGACTGTGTCTCGCGCGCGTACAGTCTCGTACGCCTCGAACGTGTAACGATCGTCGTGTGCACGCTGCTTGTTCCGGCTTGCCAAATCAACCTATACATGATCAATACACATTTTTACGCATCTTTAGATCCATACACAACAAAACAGCGAATAGACAAAAATGAACTCACTGTGAACGGAGCACCTTTACGAATCTCGGCGAGACTTTTCATCCGCATGGTTCCATTGTACGCGTTGGGAAGAACTTGTTGCTGTTGCTGGAGATGCAATGAGTGCGAGCGAGTAGATGTACTCGAGAGCGGCTCCAGATGCGTCGGCATGCCTGTCGGCAACCGGTTCTCCACATTGCCCTTGTCCAAGCGCTGTAAACAAATTGAATAACGATTAGCATATTGTGTACAATAACGTATAAAATTAAGAAAGAAACCCACACCGCCATGCGAAGATCTGAGTTGTTGGCCGGGTGCAGACAGTTTGCCATTTACGCGGGTAACCTGCAACAACTGGAACATGGAGATGTAAGCGGAATGTTGCTATACCAGTGTCTGTCGGCCAGAAACGGGAGTTGCACCAAGCGTTCCTCCTATGATGTTAGTGAGATTGAGCGGAGTGGTGTGGAGAATCTCAGCAGACGCTGTGGCAGTTCCCGGCGAAGATGGACGCTCGTCGTCCGAGTCCGACAATGTTATCACTGCCGAGGCCATAAACAGTATCTACAAATAAATAAAAGAAATGTATAAAAAAAACAGGCAGATAAAACGAATGGAGTCAATGCGCTTGATTAGGAAAAAAGGTTTTCGCGCGCGCTGTCTGTAGTGTATGCGTGAATTCAGTGCGCAGGCGCCATACCAGTTCCTTTTATTTATATTCAAAAAAGTGCCTTTTGTTAGTTTTTGTTTAAAAAAAAAAGAAAACAACAACAAAGAACACGTGATCACGTCATATGATGTGCAGGAAAATTCACTGAAAACCATTTCCACAATTATTGATTTTCTTGATACAGGGCGGTTCGTACGTAATTCGTACTAATATAATGTTGTTGTTGTTTTTTTTTTTTAATTATTTTCATAATAAATTTTTCTCTCATTAAAGTCAAAACAAAATAAAAATTCTTTTATACAATGTTATTTGCATATCATAAAATGGTAAAGTGAACAAATTGGCAGACCTGGAGATTTCCAAACATTGACAATGAATCCGACAAGAAATAAAATACCGTGTATAATATTCTCTATACATGCTAACCGTGTAGTATCGAAAATGAAATACATGTTACAAGTGACTAGTGTGTATGGGATTGAATAGTTGCCAACTCAAGTAGACGTGCAGTTGCCGTTCTTCACACAGCAAACCTGTTGCGTGGTCGAAAGAGTGATCTAAACACACCCATCATTATTTCACATAAAAATTTAATCCATTATCCCACCTGTTCCTTGTGATTAAAGTATGATAGAGTGACAGCAACATCGAACTGCATGGTGACGTAGAGAGAAGTGAAACGGGAGAATGGTCCCTGACAGTATTCGCTGAAACACGAATACGGGATACGCTTTTTAGAAGAACATAACGTACGCAGCAATGTCGGTAAGTGTGACAGTGTTGTTGAAAAATAGTTGATCGGGGCCTCCGACAGAGAGAGGAGCGATAGTTACTGCCGTGTTGTTCGAACCCGCACCCACCACTTCCGTCGACCACGGTTGGAACTTCGAAATCACCTGAACCACACAGTCTCACTAAAAATATCGTTTCAATGCTTACCTGTGCAGAGGTATTCACCACCTGGACAGCGTAGTAATTCTGGTTACTGATGTTCACATGATTCTAAAAAAGAAAACAATTCAGCTCAAACCAAAGATGACTCACAATGAAATAGAACTTTACAGTCGGCGGCTGTGTGGTCGAGTTGATCACATTGACGATATCCACACTCTAAATGAAACGCAGTGAAACAATGCCTCAAGAATCTACCCACCTTTCTGCTGGGAGAAAGCTCAACGGAGCGAGGGACGAGCATGAAAATGGCAGCAGACGCTATCGCCACGCAAATAGCGATGCCCATCAGTACCCACCTGAAAATGGGAATGAGAAGATGTGAATCACAGACAACACTCACATCCAAGTCCGCTTCGGCTTGAGTCGGTCATCATTGATGGGGATGAGCGCGACGAGTGTCTCCTCCATCTCTGCAACACCCTCCGTCACCTCCTTCTCCCCTCTCTCAACCTACCCTTGGGGATGCGTCCGCTGCCTTTACACGAGGGACACGGTACACTTCCGCCCATCAGTTCAGTGTAGTCCGTGTTCAGATTGCGGCCGCCATTCGACGTTGACGAATCCGACACCGAGCCATATCTGAAGCTCCATTAGTTCACATTATCATCCTACGACGACTCACTCGTCCGTGTGACTGGTTCCCTCGTCGTCCTCTCGCAGTGTGTCGTGGTTTCCGAGGATGCGACGGGCGCGGTCCCGCACCCGGTCCCACACGCCCAGCACACCCATCCTCACCTAAATACAAATGCACTTGTAACTTTTGCAACTTATGAAACAAAATCTACCTTTTCCTCGACACTTTTTTCGGGAGTCACGTGTTCTTCCTTTTTTGCAGTCAGTTCCATAATCAATCGTGATCACATTCACAAATACACGCAATGTAATAGCATCTTGAATTCGTTCCCTTCTCTTGCCCGTTCCCACCCCTGCATCAATCGATTTCCACTATAAACCAACGCCAGCACAAAACAAGTCCTGCCTGCTACTCCTACACGATGCACTTTCGCTTTCTCTCTCTCTCTCTCTCTCTACCTCGGGGTGCCTCCTTTTCAAATGTGTCCGCTCTGTACCCGCCAGCAGCCGACACGACAGCCGAGATCGCTCTAAAATTGTTTATTCATTAATACATTCGCACGCATAAAACAACAAATAAACGCGCACAAAAGCGAAACAAATATGTACAAAGATACGAAAAATACACGGAGAATACAAAATAAATACAAAGATTGTATGAAAACTATTAGAGTGATGTGAGGAGAGAAAAATAGAGAGCGGGATAAGAGCCAGGGAGGAGATCGATTCACTACAAAAGGAGAGAGAGGAAGGACTACTGCAACTACGGGAGAATGGAAGGCGACCCAGTGAACACATGTTCTACTCGTCGTACTATGCAGTACACAATGAAATGTACGTGGAAGAGAGAGGGAGTATGTACAAGTAAACCAAAACCGAGAATCTCGCATGCCACGCAACATGGGAAGAGGTCGATTCAGTCATGTCAATCAATAACTCAATGTCCAGCCGACAGAGCAGGCAGAGTGAGCGGGGTGCGCATCTCCTTGTTGTGCTCTTCAAGCGAGTTGTGCCCATAGTATCGCACAAAGTCGCCGAGGCTCACAAAGTGCAGGCCGCCATTCTCAAAGCCCCAGCCCGACTCGCACTGCTCCATCTGAACGGACACGTTCTCCCTCAAACCAACTTTCCCGATTTAAGAGGTACTCTGCGGGGATCGAAGGAAGACTCTGGCACGATACTTCGAATTGAGTGTGTGTAATAAACCACTTTTGAATAAACTGTTAAGGCGTGGTCAGTCCCTTCGAAACAGCCCCTTCAAAACACCTTCGAAACACACTACTTGGTCGTGTTTCGAAGGCGTTTCGAAATCAGTATCAAAAGGAGTTTCGAAGAGACTGACGGCTACGTGACTCACCAGACAGTGCGACACGCGGTCTCCGTGCATCACACTCAGCACCAGCTTGCTCGGTTTGCTCGCCGACGGGCGGATGATGAAGATGCCGTCGTGCTGCCTCTGCCAGACAAATAATAATAATTTTCCGAAAGGACCACGAGGCAAAGCGAATCCTTCATGTGATGCGTAAACAGATCAAGCGGAGATCGTACACACCTTATCGCCCGTTCTGCTCCTCGCCTGTTCGATGAGAGCAGCGGCGTAGTCCTTGGACGAGTTGTTCACTAGGTATCTGGAAAACAAAACAGTTCTGAACTGCCATTGTTCCATTTGTATGCGTGCGTCATAATGACCACTTATGAATAAACTATTCTATATAAAAGGTAAAATATAATGAAAAGTTGAGTTGAGTTTTAGATAAAAAAAAATAAGCGATGCAGGCGCAGTGGGTCTCACCTGAACGGGGTCCACTCGAGGGGCATTCTATCGAGTGTCTGCGAGACGGCGGCCGTCTCAAACTGCATGTCCCTCTCCGCCGCGTCCGCCACCTCATCCAACTCCAGACGGGACATCTACAACAAGGAGGAATGGACAAAGCAGAGAGAGAGAGAGAGAGAGAGAGAGAGAGAGAGAGGAAAAGAGAGAGAGGAAAAGAGAGAGAGAGAGTGAGAGAGAAAGAGAGAGAGAGAGTAGTTCACAATATCCTGCAACCAACGTCGTCAACTGAGTATCATAATAAACACTCACCACCTCACGACCGCCCTCTCCCCTACTCAGCCTGCCGTGCAACGCATTCCTCGCCTGATGACACAGCATCAGACGCTCCTGGAACCAGTCAATCGGCGTCATCAATATAAACCGCCACACCAAAAACGAACTCAAGAACGGAATTCAAGACGTCCGACGCCACACAACCCAACTCCCTCTGCTGATGTTGTCGAACTCCGACCCGCTAGAAAAAAAAAGCATGCGTACCTTGGCCGCTTCCATCTCTCCTCGGAGCAGTTCGATGAGGTCCTTGAGTTTGATCTGCTTGGCGACGTGCGCGTCTCTCTCCTCACGCAGAGCGTCCTGCATCGCACTCAGACCCTGCAACACATCGTCATCCCCTCTCCACCATCCCTTCTTCACTCAATCAATCAATCAATCCGGAATCGTTATAATCTGAATTATGACAACACAATGACAAATCCCGTCTCCACCCACCTTCCTATTTTCGTCCATCGCCCTGTCCCTCTCTCCGTCATTGTTCCCGTTCTCCTCTGCTCCTCCTGCCTCGCCTCCTCCCGTCTCCTCCGTGATCACCTCCAGCTGCTCCGTCGACACCCCCTTGAGCAGCTCCAGCTTCCGGTTCATGTCGGCCACTGTGCGAGCGAGCGCGTGGTTCAGCGCCTCCGCCCTTTGGTGCTCGCTGTGAGACAGGTCGAACATGCGGGCGGCCCTGGAAGCATTACGTTATGGAAAAAGAAACATCCACATTTACAACAAAACAGAAAAGAACAAGTACACGTACAAGAGTCAGAATAGTAACAATCCCACGCACCTCAGAGCCTCAATCTGCGCCGTGCGATACTCCTCCATACCGAGTCGTCGGCGGAATTCGCGATCCTAAAACAATATACATACTGTAACAAAAATCGTAGGAACACACCTCGAGAGACTCCTTCTTCTCTGCAGGTGAAGGAGCAGGACGGGGCAAGTCGCGAGACGCCGACTTGGTCACCTACAATCACTCAATCAGTCAATTATCTATTAAAAGTACTTGCGTAAAAGAGGCATCGGAGAGTACTGACATAGCACATAAATACAATCAGCGATGACCCCTGGTGGAATTCTGGCGCGCGCGCGCGCCCTAAACCATCACAAGCGAGAGGGCGCTGCACTCTCTAATTCCATCCAAACACTTCCTTACCGGCGCCCTGGCGACGGACGGAGTGGTGTGAATGTCGAGCGAGTTGAGGCGAGTGACCGGGTGCAGCAGACACACGTCCAGGTTGTCGTTGTACATCTACACAATATATCATATTCATCTTTCCTAGACCGAACTGAGTGAGTAGTGAGTAGTAAGTAGAAAGTAGTAGTGAAGCGCGAGAAGTGTGTAGCAAAGCAACTCAAGCTAGAGGTAGTAAAAGAATTCATCAATACTACCTTGAGCGACTGTGTGGAGTGTACGCGGACGAGCTCGTCGAGGCTGTGGAATCCGAGCTGGTCGGGCGAGAAGCCGCACCGCCCGTCGCGGCCCACGTGCACGCGCACCAGCTTCGTCGCGCCCTTCAGCCTGACACACGACAAATCAAATCAATCAATCAATCATTATCCTGACTATACATCTTCTTCTTCGACACATAATGTGAGAAAATGATGAGTGCAGAACATTATGCACGTTTGTATAGTCAGGATATAGCGATCAATCAATCATTTATCCAGAATCGCTATATCCTGACTATACAACAGTGGTACGCCGCAAAGGCTAATAGTAATAGTAGAATGATCTGCACTCATCATTTTCAGCAAACTGAACACACATCGCATTCACAACCGACTCTGTACCTGATAGTGAGTGTGAAGTCGCCGGGGGTGCTTGCATCGCGCACCGCAAACGAGCCATCGGGTTGGTCCGACAGTGCATTGTACAGATCCGTCTGCAATCGACACATCGATGCGCATTTTCCCAGCGCTAACCAAACCATCTCGCATGCGTGCAATATGTACATGAGCGATTCTGAATAAACATTCGATTTGATTTGAATGCGCATGGCAGCGCGTGTAGCATACCTTGGTGGCGCCGCGCCAATACCAGCCAGAAGACGACATAGTAGGGAGTGGCACGGCCCAATCAGCGCTCAGCGACAGGCAATGCCAATCACTGTGCAACACGCATATTAGTATAGTTTCATTCTGGGGATTAGTTGGGAGCCTTGTACATTTGACTACAGAAATGAAGATACTCATTTTCCGTGCGGGACCACACACCGGGCAGTCGGTGAAAATGATCTCGCAGGTTGCACTCTCGAAAGCGCTTGGTCATTTCTCGCTGGCATTGGATGGATCCGACATCATTTTCACCGACTGCCCGGTGTGTGGTCCCACACGGAAAATGAGTATCTTCATTTCTGTAGTAAAATGCACAACGCCTCCAACTATCCCCCTGAACAATACTATAGATGGACGTTGTTATATGCACTAAGATATCGGCACGGCAACCGAGGCGAATAGAAACGCCATCAACAATCAACATAACGGACAAATAACATTTGAAAAATATTTATACAAAACATAAAGTGCTAATCCTAAACAACTAGCATTTCACTCGACAATGAGAGGGGGATAACCGTAGAGTGGACTCGGAGCTACAATCATGTGAATAGGTCGTTCCTAATGGTGCATAGGGAGGGGAAGGGGAGGAGGAAGATTTACTGGTCACTCTTCTTGTACTGCTTCAGGTAATCTTCCAACTTCTTAGTCAATTGCGACACAGACGGTACTTGCGGCACCTACCCAATACGATAAAGACATTCTAATAAATCAATAACACACCTCATAGTTCTGGACGGCGTACATTCCTCCGTATGCGCCGACCGCCATCGCAAAGAGATGAGAGAAGAGACCCATTTCTGCAATGTGACACATCATGAATCATCCACAACAATAATGCAGAATGCACATTTCGCAAAAAAAAAAAATGCATATCATGCAAAATTACAATATATAAAAAAAACTCACGGAATCACCAGCTGATTTTGTTCGCACTTGGCTGGTTTCCTGGAAATAAACAATCACAACTTCACAATCATCAAAAACAACTAAGTAATCAAACAGCTGTTGCGTGTACGCATGCGGAAGCCCAGGTCACATTTCACTGATAGCTCGGGAGTAGACGACAACGCGATAAGACTGCCTAATCGACATAACTCGAAAATATGTAGAACAACTTCACTTCAAACAAATCAATAACAATTATAATTGGAATGTATATGTATTTGTTGAAGCTATATTCAGTGATGGGAGAACGTCGTTGTGAAAACAATACAATCTGATAAGTATGACATAATAAGTAGTGAAGAAATGCGAGGTGTCGTATGCGAACATAAGATGAGCGACAGCGGATTAGCAGAAAGAGCGGCAGATTAAGGACATCCGGATCGAACAACTAGCTAGTACTAGTAAACATACCCTTCATTCTCGCTCGCTCACTACGACTACATCAAAATCAAACCACTACTACACACACCTATTTCGACATTCATGATACAATCATTTTTGCACTCAAACAATTAGAATTACGAAAAACATTATTGTCAAACTAAACTGCAGAACCCATCTTTCATCAAGCAACATTGGCGCTAGGTGGATGGGTGAGTGCATAGGCGAAAAAAAAAACAGTTTCAAACATTTACAATGAGTTACAGTATGCTAAATCTGTGTTAAAAGTTATTATTATTCAGATACACATTCAAGCCCTATATTAGCATATTGATTGACGGAAGTTCACGTGATGGTGATCAACAACAACACGACTAAAAAAACCAACCAATTGCTGAATTGTGCACGTGAACGAGTGTTGCACCACTCCATACACCATGCACTAGTTCAGACTGTAGTGTTGATTCGGGTAAATTTCGCGAAATGCGGTCAATAATAAAAGAATCAGTCTAATACTTTAGCACTCATCATAACATGGAAACAATATATGACTGACTTTCACTAAAATGTAAGGATTGTGAATCTGTAAATGTAGTGTGTGCATTTCATATAAAAATCATTATAAAACGATCTTATCCTGAAGATGAGAGAATAAATCATCGGCAGATACATCCTTGAAAATAGTTCTAAAACTATCAGCATATTTATCTTACGAACAGAATGCGAAATAAATACTACACCAACCAACAAAAAAGGTAGAGGTCTGACTAGAGACTTTCAGTCTTCCAATCCTCGGATTTTTTGATATCCTTTTTCAATATCTTTTGTTTGTGGATATCAAATTCTATTCTGACGGGATAGTGAATGAAGTCGATCAATTTAGTTTACGTCATTTTTTCGGCAGTACAAGAAGAGCGACTAGCAGTACTTCACTATAGTAAATTGAAAAAAAGTGGGCAAAACATTTGCACGGCGTAAATCTGACAAAATTCTCTACTATTCTACGACAAAATTCTCTACGACAAACTATTCTCTAGTAGTTTCACATATAAGGTGTATAACTCTCTACAGTACCCCGTTGCAAACATGCCAAATCTTCACGTATTTCTGAGCGGTCTCACTGCTCTGACCAGACTCAACAGATTCGCGTATGCCGTCAAAATGAAGAGTGCAGTGTAGTGATAATTCATAGCAACACATTTATTCACATCGTGGACACAGATCACTGTTTCTTGGGCGATTTCTTCGACTTGGCGCTCTTGGCGGACTTCTTCGATTTCTTCGAGGCGGACTTTGAGGAAGAGTCGATTCTGAAAACATGGATAGACTAGTATAATATGAAGGCTCACTTCTTCGTCTCCTTCTTCTTCTTGGACGACTTGCCGGACTTGGCAGACGAGTCGATCCTGCAACTCTTTCTCTCTCTTCCTCCCTCCCTCTCTCTCTCCACCCACTTCTTCTCGCTGTCTCCCTTCTTCTTCTCCTTGAGCGCCTTGATGCTCTTCTTCTCGCGATCACTGGTCTTCTTCAGCTCTCGCTTCACCTTCGTGCTCTCACTCTCCACACCCACAAACTGGCTGCAAGAGGCTCTCTCTCTCTCCCTCTCTCTCTCTCTCTCTCTCTCTCTCTCTCTCTCTCTCTCTCCCTCCCTCCCCCCCTACCTGTGCCGAGGCGACCTGGGACGGGCGGCGGGGCTCCTGGCCGTGTTGGTGGCGGGGGAGGAGGGGTTGTTCATAGGCGTGGACGGGACGGGGGACATGCCCGACTCGCGACTCCCACCCTCGTCCTTCGGCGCCGCTGACTGGTCCAGCTTCACCCTGCAGAGGAGAGTGGAGAGAGAGGTTGAGAGGGAGAGAGAGACGATAGGAGGGAGAGAGGATAGGGGGAGTGAGAGAGGGAGGGGTAGAGTGAGAGAGAGAAAGAGAGAGAGCCTCCCACCTGTCGGCCATATCAGCCATGTCGATACTGATCTGGCAGTAGTATTTCTTCACCATTTCCACTGACCAGCTTGGGGGCAAACGTAGAAATGACCGACTTCTCTCTTCACACCACACTGACGCATAAATAAAACTTTATTATTATTGCGAATTATCGAATTATCACAGTCGATTGTGTGTTCCCGTATCGTCATAGTGTACAGCTGAGTATCTGTCTACTCGTCTCCGCTCTCCCTCCCCGCCCTCCTCTCCTCCTCGTCGTCCTCCTCCAACTCGTCGACAGCATTGTCCACGATCACGTCATCGTCGATGTCATCGTAGTTCGGCAGATCATCCATCGGTCGGGCTCCGTTGCCTCCGACGTCTGTGAGCAGACGGTTGCGCGACGGGTTCTGAAGGAGCGAGTGAGTGATGGTGAGAAAGAGAAAAAGAAAGAAAGAAAAGAAAAGAGAGAAGAGAGAGAGAGAGAGAGAGAGAGAGAGAGAGAGAGAGAGAGAGAAAGAGAGAGAGAGAGAGAGAGAGAAGAGAGAAAGAGAGAAAGAGAGAAAGAGAGAAAGAGAGAAAGAGAGAAAGAGAGAAAGAGAGAAAGAGAGAAAGAGAGAAAGAGAAGAGAGAAAGAGAGAAAGAGAGAAAGAGAGAAAGAGAGAAAGAGAGAAAGAGAGAAAGAGAGAAAGAGAGAAAGAGAAAGAGAGAAAGAGAGAAAGAGAGAAAGAGAGAAAGAGAGAAAGAGAGAAAGAGAGAGAAGAGAGAAAGAGAGAAAGAGAGAAAGAGAGAAAGAGAGAAAGAGAGAAAGAGAGAAAGAGAGATAGAGAGATAGAGAGAAAGAGAGAAAGAGAGAAAGAGAGAAAGAGAGAAAGAGAGAAAGAGAGAAAGGGAGAAAGAGAGAAAGAGAGAAAGAGAGAGAGAGTGAGAGAGAGAGAGAGAGAGAGTACCTTGATGCCTCCCTCGCTGTCCGACACACTGCGTCTCTGCCGCTGGTACACCGACCGGTCGGCCTTGGTCTGATGCCGCGTCGCCATGTGGCGAGTCAGCACGTCGCGACGACGCTGAACACGATTTCAATGTTTCACTTTCACACTTTTTAGTTCTAAAACTATACGGTACATTTCCACATGCACTATATAAACATAATAAAATATCATATAAAACGTGCTGGCTCACCGCCGCGTATGGACACACGCTGCATCTGTACGGCTTCTCGTCGGTGTGCGTTCTCCGATGCGTGCGCAGGTGGTCGGAGCGGGAGAAGAAGCGGCCGCAGTCATCGCATCCGAACGGCTTCTCGCCGGTGTGACACCGCAAGTGCCTGCAGTCATTCGTTTGCTCGTACAGTCGCTATGGAATTCGAGAGCCAACTCGTGCAGTCAACTCGTATGCTCCTACGGTCGTTATGGAATTCCAGACTTTGTCTCGATTTCGGCTGACTTTGACTGATTTCTGACGATTTCGGCTGACAACAATTGGAATAGCAGTAGCCTCCCTATGAGTAATGAGACAAATGCTTTTCTCCAAAAATGCGTGTTGCTTATTTCCTGCTGCCATTATGCGATTGCACTCTAACGACTCGTTTATACTGTAGCTCAGCCTACACTCTATCGTGTCGTGTCACGACACTTTCACTGAACTCGCTTGAGTGGGTCTCACATGACAGGGGCGAGATAGGCCAAGATAGCTGCTGGACTGCTGCAGACATGCGCCGCGTGGTTGCGATAGGGCGAGAAAACCGCTGCGCCTACACCCTATCATCCCCCACTATCACCCATAGTGATAAGCTGAGATATCACTTTCATGCGAGCACGCAATGCGCGGAGGGGAGAGAAAACAACGTGGCGACATGCCAGCGAGACACCCAGCAGATAAGATGCCGACCTGCTGAGGATATCGGGACGGCGGAAGTCCTTCTGGCAGGTGTGGCAGAAGAACTGCTGCGTGCCGTCGTCATCATCCCCGGAGGGCAGGAGGGACGAGGAAGAGAGTGCGGACGGCGACACTGCAAAAGGAAGCCCCTCTCTCCCTCTCTCCCCCCCTCTCTCTCTCTCTTTCTGCCCCCCCCCCCCCTAAGTAGCTAGATGTTTGATAGATAGCCTAGGGTCAGCTCAACACTTCCTGTTGTGCTACTGTTTCTCTACAATCTCTTGACAGAAGATTATATCATAAGGACTGACAGTTGGAGTGGCTAGTAGCGGGGGAGACTGCGGCAGTGGTGGCAGGAGGGGAGAGGAGGCAGGGCTCCCGCGGAGAGTGGGGCGGCTGTGATAGAGTCTGCGCCAGTGGGGCATGGCCCAGCGACGGACGCTGCACCAACAGCGACTGCCACACCAGCTGAAAGACACTGTACTCATGAGCTGTGCCCACTCTCGCACCGGGTAGTTGGCTAGAAGGTCGACGTGGGGGTTTCTGTCTTCCCGCGGCAGGGAGACGGAGAGGGGAGACTGTAGGGGCAGCGACTCGGAGCGATGAACGGCTACCTGAAAGAAACTAGGCGTACTCATGAGTAAATGTCACATCAGACTAGATAATTTCTGCTCTCTCTCTCTCTCTCAGCTGGGGCATCACCCCCCCCCCCCCCGCTGCTAAAGAACGTCGTGTCTGGCGGGGACAAACCGCGTTTTTGCCTTGACTGCTCGGCTCTTATCGCGAAACTCGTGATTAGGTGAGGGAGTAGTGAGTGGGGGTAGGGCGCAGCGTATTGCAGCGCCAGGAATGGTGGGTGGTGGGTTAGCAATGCGGTGGAATGCACAAACAGGCTATGCCTATCCCCCCATGTGCACTCTGTGTGGGAACGCGAGAGAACGCTCACTCAGACGGCGTCTACAGTGCACGTGAAATGAATCGAGTTACGCAAAGCGTGACGAAAATGACGTGTTGCGACTAGGTTCACTCAAGCAAAAAGTCCTCAATCATATCGAAGAAATGCCGAGAAATACTAGAAACATGGCAGAAAAGTTTTTTTAACGTTTCGCGCGGAATTTCAACTCACAGCAGCTCACAGTCAGAAAAAAAGACATTCTCGGATAGCTCTACAAGCTGTCTAAGCTCTCCCTCTCTTTTCCTTCATTTTTTCCCACTCGTAAGTACCTCATGTTTCTGTAACAGCGTTCATCGTACCAATCTCGCATCATTCGACAGCTGCTTTCCTCGGGGGCGACTCACTCAGGGCTATCTCGCACAAGTCATGCGGCGCCCTTATCTCTCTCTCTCTCCCCCCCCCCCTCTCTCTCTCTCTCTCTCTAACCTGTCTGGTGGAGTGGATGACGCTGCCCTCGTGGCGTCCGACCGCCTGCCGCAGCAGCTCCTGCACATCGACCGCGCTCACCGGCTGCGCCAGAGATGTCGCATCCAGCGACGACGCCGATTCTGAAGGACCATATTGCATTGTCAGAATGCGGATTCTAGATGCACACATTGCACAGTGTCAGATCGAAAAGCCACATGATAGATACAAAAGAATGCGGATTCTGAAGGCACACATTATCCGATTGTCAGATCGAAAAGCCACATGGTACACGACTCACTGCTTGCCGAGCACTGTACGTGGTCGAATGTGAAGCGGCTATGGCGAGCGGCGGAGGGAGTGGGGGTGGAGAAGGCGGAGTCCCTCAGGTGGAGAGGAGACAGACCCGGAGGGGAGGCAGCGATCGTTGACGACGCTGCAAGACTCGTTCCACACTGTCACGGTTTTCCTTTTTTCGGCAAGTGTCGCCAGTTTTTGGGGGAACTGTCGCGACAACACAAGGCAAGGCAACCTGCATCTTCCATTCCCCTACGACCACCTTAGGTTCCTATGAATGATATCGGTTTGTACGTGTCGTAAGCATGTTTGCGATTCTGAATGAACATTTGATTTGATTCGATTGACTGTAGGTATCTTTTTTCTGAGAGAGGAAATCGTCATAGCTGCCGGCGCCGTTCTCCAAGCGATATGTGTTAGCCGTCTACGCAAATGTGATAATCGCATGGCTAAAGCGGTTGAGCGGTTAGTTATGCGGTCAGAGTCGAGAGGAGAGACTGCGTATGACAGGTGGATTGTAGACACTGACTCAGACAAATGAGAGACTGCTTATTAGACAACACGGAGTTCACTGCACGTGCATGCGACTCACACTCTCTCTCACCCGCCCCAGACTCTCACACTTCTCTGACTCATTAATTGCGGGGCTTTCTATGGGATACATGTAATCAAAACAAGCTCGTGTGATGCGAAAGTGCACTTGCGTCTGACTCAGAGTCATCCGCACTCTGTTATGCGGCCGTCACGAAGCGCCGAGAGCATAATATGCAGCAGCACACACACACACACACACACACACACACACACACACACACACACACACACACACACACACACACACACACACACACACACACACACACACACACACACACACACACACACACACACACACACACACACACACACACACACACACACACACACACACACACACACACACACACACACACACACACACACACACACACACACACACACACACACACACACACACACACACACACACACACACACACACACACACACACACACACACACACACACACACACACACACCCTAGACCTCACATCACGCACTTTCACGAGCGTCCTCCTGTCTATGCGGCCGAAATGAGGTGCTAGGAGCTCAAGCTGTTATTCTGTCGAATTTTTAGACCAAACAAATTGAACAAAATGTTCGTGAACTCTATTCCATTAACTACAGAACATTCCGAAATCATGTCAATGTTTTCAACAAAATGACTGCTTCACTCACTTCTCGCACTCAAAGTCAAAGTCAAAGTCACTTTCATCCAGAATCGCGTCCCCCCCGCGTGCTCACCGATGCCAATGGGAATGGCGTGGGCTCCTACGGGCGGGCTGGGCTGGATGCCGGAGTCGCTGCTGCTACTGTTGCGGTGATCGCGATAGGCGAACCACCGCTCGAACTGCCCCGGACTGGAGAGGGTAGCGGCCGGCTGAAATCGAGCACCGTGAATCAGACACGAGAGGAGGGGGTGTACCATTGGCGCGGTGGAGTACTTGGGTACTTCCATGTGGGACTAGTAATACCGGGTGAGGAAGGCTGGGCAGCGACCTTTCTGATCCTTATTCGCTACGGGGGCGGGAAAGGCAGGAGAAGAGGGGGGGGGAGGACTGATAAGAGACGACGCGCACACGCATCCATCCACGATGCATGGATCACACTACACTCTTTCGCTTTCCACACCTCAAATTCCATTCACAATATCTCATTCACATGAACCTCTAATGAGTTCTTTATGATGTAGTGAATACAAAGTGGAAGGAGAGTGAATGAGCGACGACTCCTGCACACATCTGCACACAAACATAACAATATCTAATTTCGTTATTCATGAGGGCACACGGGCATGTCATGTCTCGGCTATCACTTCGTCGATTACTTGCACCTACTTCACACCTAGTCTCTTTCTCCCTCCCTCCCTCCCTCCCTCTCTCTCTCTCCCTCTCTCTCTCGTTCTCTTCCTCTCTCTCCATCTCCCTCCCTCGCCCCCCCCCCCTCTCTCTCTCCCTCTCCCTCTCACCGTGATGGGTTGAGGTCTGTGAATTGGTGGGGAGCGGCTCTTCTCGACGCAAACCGTGGGCAGTTGGAGCGGCTTCGGCACGCGGGCGCGCTCCATCCTGAGAGCAGCAGGTGAGGACAAAAGAGAGAAGTCGGCAACGCGGCGAATGCACAATGGGAGGTGGGAGGGGAAAGGATAATGAGGGACGGCGAGGCGGCGAGTCGAGAGAGAGCCGTTCGAAAGATCACTCTGCAACTGCTTGGTGCACGAGTACGGAGGAATGTGGTCCCCGTGCTCTACTCTCAAGTATCCCCGACACACGGTCACATGTATGTTGTTTGATTAGTTTGCAGTGAAACACATCATAGTGCTCTGATCTCTCTCACTCTCTCTAGCGCCGTGAGAGAGAGAGAGAGAGAGAGAGAGAGAGAGAGAGAGCGAGCGCGCGCGGGCGGGCGGAAGTGTGAGGGCGCGAGCTACAGCCGTGCAGACAGCAAAAGTGGATTGGATTACATATTGTATGTGGCATGTAATATGTGGCGCACACGAGAGCCGGCGCAGTGATTCCATTAAAGAGAGAACGCAACTCGGGGGCGCACATTCGCGTGTTATGTTGTGCTTGCCGAGAAGATCGAGAAAGAAGAGAAACGGGCTGAAACATAAACACACTCTAATGGCCGATTGAAATGATTGCAATTATGGGAGGGATGACTCAGTGCCCCGCTGGTGTTTCAATGGACAGAGCGGGAGGTGAGAGGGGAGAGCGAAGAGAGTGGCGTGGACAAATTGCTGTGCGTAGAGATGAGCGAGACAGTGACGAGCACTCCTACTAGTTGAGCTTATTCCGCCCAAATGAAAGTCATGACGCAATCGAGGTTCGAAGAGCGGGGGGGTTACTTATCTCTGTCTCGCCAGAGCGTCAAAACATGAGAAGACAGAAGGCGAGGGGAGAGAGTGTGAGTGATGAGAGAACAGGGTCGTTCATGCTACTGGTTGATGGAGGTGCGAAAGAGAGAGTGAGGGAGGGGGAAGTACTCGCTCGCTCCCCCACTCACTCAGGTACTCACTGGGATTCTAGATGCGAACTCCTCCTTCTCTCTCTTTCGCCGACTGCGTCATTGAGAGTATAGGGATAATTGGTGATAGTTAGACTGCGGGGAATCGTGCATGATGTGAATAAATATTCCGAGAATAACGATATGGCATGGGTGAGAGGTTAGCGAGAGATGGAGTGAGAGAGAGAGAGAGAGAGAGAAAGAAAGAGGGAGAGAGAGAAGAGGGAAGGAGGGAGAAAGAGTAAGGAAAAAGGGAGCGAGGGAGGAAACACAGTGAGAGCTAGCGCATACTAATTGAGAGTCGGGAGAGCCCCGGACGCACGACCACTACGTGGGCCGACTGATTCACGAGAGAGAGAGAGAGAGAGAGAGAGAGAGAGAGAGAGAGAGAGAGAGAGAGAGAGAGAGAGAGAGCGAATATCCCGCGTATCTCACCTCCTTGCATATCGCGACATTCTTCGATATAAACACCGCTAATGCGAATTGCGTAGAGCGTAGAGGAACATGGAAAAATAAAGGAGGAAGGTAGAGGGAGAGAGGGGGGGAGGAGAGAGAGAGGAGAGAGAGAAAGCCTCTATGCACGCGGGCGCACGAATGGATATGAGTGCACGGAGGGGGGAGGGGAAAGCCCGCGCCTGAGGGGGCAGAGAGTCACAGAGAGACAGAGAGAGGGAGAGAGAGGGAGAGAGAGAGAGCCCCTAGGAGGTGTTGTTGGCTGGGAGGAGAGAAAGAGAGGGAGAGGTGCGATGCACTCACACAGCAAAAAAAAAAAGAGAAGACCCTGTATCCCTCTCGCCTTGAATGCGGATAGGCGAATGCGAATGACGCCTTATATACACGGTGCACCCTAAATATTACCTGCTACACATATAATAAGTGACGGCGGGAAACGAGAGAGAGAGAGAGAGAGAGAGAGAGAGAGAGAGAGAAGAGGAGAAAGAGTAGAGGAGAGAGAGAGAGAGAGAGAGAGAGAGAGAGAGAAGAGGAGAAAGAGTAGAGGAGAGATAGGGTGAGTGAATCAGCAATGTACGTCTTCGAAGACCCGTGATTATACATCACTTATTGCTGTAGCTTATAAGGAAGAGGGGAATGAGAGAGAACGAAAACTGGTATGTAAATGGCAGGTTGGAGTAATGAGGATGATGTCTTCGTGAAGAGAGAGAGAGAGAGAGAGAGAGAGAGAGAGAGAGACGCTTCCGCCTCCCCCATCTTCCTCTTCCTCCTTCTCCTGCTCTTCCTGCTCCTTCTCGCTCCTCCTCCTCCTCCCTCCTCCTCCTCCTCCTCCTCCTCCCTCCCCCTCCTCCTCCTCCCTCCTCCTCCTCCTCCTCCCTCCTCCTCCTCCTCCTCCTCCCTCCTCCTCCTCCTCCTCCTCCTCCTCCTCCTCCTCCTCCCTCCTCCTCCTCCTCCCTCCCTCCTCCTCCTCCTCTCTCATCCCCTCTCGCCCCGCTGCTCCTTTGACTTTTGCGCTATATGAAGGTTTCTGGAGGATATTAAGGCAAAGTATTATCATATAGGAATAGGGCAAGCCCTCTTTCGTGAAACATGAGGATGTTATTAGAGGGGAGTGAGTGCTAATCGGGAGTGAGTGCGGAAAGGTCGGGCAGATTGAGCTCATCTAGTGAGAGGACGCCCTTTAGCCGCCCTCACTTACCGTAGAGGAGCGGGAGAGAGAGACCACCATACTTATAACGGCTTCTGCAGGGTCTTCATACACAATGACGACACAGCGTCTCTCACTCATCGTCAATGAGAATACGATCCGCTCTCTGTGACGGTCGTGTTTTCGACAATCTGATATTTGTTGAATCATTGAGGGAGTGGAGAGGGGGAGAAAAGGAGGGAGTGGAAAGATGCTGGGATGAATAGGAAACGACATATGACCGGATCGAGTTTCGGAGACCCCCATCGCAAACCAAGCTAATTGGGAGCGCACGCACTGCGAGAACAGAGGAATGTATACGCACACATATATACATATACGCACACATTATGATGTCACTCGGTATAAAAAAGGGTGTTACTCACATAAGATTACACACACAATTTACATCAGCGATCTGTAGTATCTCCGTAATTATTGTAGTTATTGAAGGAACACACCACTATAAATTTCGATAAAAGAATACAACAACTTGCTAAAAATAAACGAAAAATGTAGAAAACGAGCATGAAAGTTCTCTACAAGTTTCATTCATTTCTAGAATATGATTAATTAATTATTAAAAGTTATATATTTTGATATTCTATCACGTGACATTTTTGGTTTTAGACACGAAATTCAGAGTGGTGTGTCCTTTAACAATAACTGATTGTCGAATATGGATCGATCAGAAAGCTTGCAGAAGAAAAGTGATAATCGGAATAATCGAGTGCGTGATTTGCGTGAGCGTAACGGCGACACGACATCCGCGTCATCAACATGGCGCACGAGGCGAGTGATGACGTGTAGTGGGTGTCGAGAGGCAGAGAGAGAAGGTGGGATGATGATGGGACGCGTTTCGTTGGATTTGTGAATTATTGATAGCGCGCCTGCAGGGGATGCAGTATGCAGTGCCGAATGAAACTAGAAAGATGCGAGAGATCGTCATTCACAGAATCGTTGAGCAGCGAATTATCAGCCATTATCACCCTAATCACATCTCGCTCGCTCACCCCGACTCATTACGTCGACATCTGAAACATCTGTCTCGCCGCTGTGCGAATGCCTGCCGGAAGTACGCGGAAGCGCACATGCATTATCATTGAGAGGGAGGAGGAGAAGGAGGAGTGGGTGCATGCTTCGGAGCAGCCGGAGCAGGAGCAGTGTGGGGAGCAGAGAGAAGTGAGCTGACTCATGCGATCTCTCTCGAGTAGCCGCGATCAGTGATCCACTGCGTGGGGGGCTTGCACGTGAGAAGACACAATGAAGATCCTTGTCCCCCTTGTGATCCGAGAGAACTCGTGAGTCAGGTGTCTCTCCCTCCCTCTCTCAACTTCCTCCCTCTCTCTCTCTCTCTCCCTCTCTCTCTCTCTCTCTCTCTCTCTCTCTCTCGCGGAGTGAGGGTGTTGATGGATTGAGACTCCAAGGACACGATTGTTTTGAGGGGTGGCTATCGGGAAGCTCTCTCTTAATTTATCACATATTGTCTCTGTCCAGTCCATTCTATTTCAGCGATCTTGGTCTACTCTTTCAACAGGTGGCAAGTTTAGATGCACCCATCACTTTTTCAAAGACCGCCGCTGCGCCGAGAAAATCATCGATTGAACGCCTATGTTGATTTCACTGATAAGTGATAAGCACACACACACACATGGTTATATATGTTCATAATAATCATGTTTGCAACTCTCACATTGAGCTGCACGTGAGGCCATTCTTAGATTGGGGAGGGAGGACCTTGGACCGAGAGTCTAGTAATATACACGTGTGCTCTTATATCACTCTAATCAGCATAACAATCTACTTACCTGTCGTTTTTATTTGTACTCGGAATTGGAATGCATCACGTGACAAAAAGGAGCTGATTTTTGGGAGAGAGAGAGAGAGAGAGAGAGAGAGAGAGAGAATTGTTTTCCCGCTAAGTTGAACATGTGACTATAGTGTTGACTGTCGGAAACTGTCGTCTCGCATCCATCACTATCACATCACCCAATCAAACAGTGAAATATATGCGTCGTCTTCAAAATCCAAATCACACCCACTACAGCGCACAGTTCAATGCGAGCATTTATTGAAGAAACAAGGTAAAGGTAAAGGAATCCCCCAAAGAGATTCACTCTGCGGAGCATTTATTGAGCAATCCAAAGTGTGTAATATATCCCGTATGCTTATTGTGGATGAGTATGTACAGTGGGCATGCGTGGAAGTCACGCTCTGGCTCGGGCGGCGCGTCTCTGCCGTAGACCCATCTGGGGAGGTCGGATGTCGAGGTGGCGGAATCGCAGGTCCTCCTCCCTCCACTCCCACACTCCGTCGCCGATTACCTATAACCATGCAATCAGTAACTTGTCCAGTTATGTGATTTCGCAATCACAACGATTTGAAGGAAAGCTTACAGTAGGGCCAAGATCTTGGTAGGCTAACGGGGAATACAGTTTAGCGGAGCTACAACCAAAACAACCTGCACATTACGTTCGTACTCTAACTATCCCAAATACAAATTCAGTGAACCACTTGCAGTTTACGATCTCGCCGTTTTCAAAACATGTCGGGTAAAACAAGTTTATATTAGTGTACATGCGTCGTGGGTAAGGCAAAATAGAGATTATTCACAGCGGGTATTGAGGTTGACTACCGGTATATATATGTATGTGGTCTCTCTCTGGCTAATCTCTTGAGTGGCAACTTAAAAGGTGAGAGCGAGACTAGGTGGGATACGGTAACTCACAGTCAGATCGGCGAATAACAAGGAACAGAGAGAATCGAAGAAATGCATGATCGGGTGGGAAGACACAGACAGCTCTGACCACTCGCCCGCCAGATCACGGCTTTTTGATTGGTAGAGGGCGGGGCCAGGGGGCGGGGCAATGAGGGGCGGGGCTTAGGCCTGCGCCGTCTCGCGCACGAGGAGAGACGACGTCCAGGCGGACAGCTCGGACAGACGCTGGCGGGCCTCGGAGATCACCTAAATTGATAAATTTGCCTAATTTAAATGAATAATATTGTATTATAGGAATTTGTGTTTGAGCAGAGAACGCATGACGTTACTAGCTAGATAAGAGAGGGCAAAAGCGTGTTTAGAAGTCGATACTAGTGCCATACTAGACAACACATGAGCAAAATTGACACAATTACTAGTTGATCAGACATGCTGATACACGTGAAAATATGGTGAAACCGGTGAGACGAAGACGACAGATGTTACATCTCCTACTCACCGTCTCAACCTCTCATGCGAGAACGCTGTCTCTACCTCTCTCTCTCTCTCTCTCTCTCTCTCTCTCTCTCTCTCTCTCTCTCTCTACCTCTCTATGTATAACTCTCTGTCAATACCTGACAGTTGCTTGGTCATTACGACAAACAAACACAAACACGGTGCAATTTGTCTGCAGATGGGACAAAGAACTAAACCGGTAATTTAGGATAATAAGTGATATCTTATCAAGTGGCAGGTAAAACAATCGCACAAAAGACAGTAAAAAGATGATTTCCGAGATTACGCTATTTAATCATCTTCAAACCTTGAGGCAAAAATGAAAATTGTTTCTTCGACCCATAACCCGGGACGAATTTCATCATATTTCATATAGAACATTCCTCAGAGGAAGACATATAGCCAAATATCATGCCACTCTTGCCCGCCTCGCCCCTCACTCCACTTTTTCTCGTTTTTGCCGCAAGCTAACTCTCCGTCTACCACAGATCTACCCCACAGCCCGCGATTTGTTGCGAAAATAGAAGGACACCCCTCCCTCACCTCGTCCCTCACTCCATAGATGTCGTCAGCCTCGGCCAGGTTCGACTCCAGCTGCTGCAGGTAGGAGATGGCAGACTCCACACGCGTGCCATCGCCGAACATCTTAATCGATTGATTATTGATTTATCGATTATTGATCGATCACCGATTCTCCTCTCACCTCAGTTCCCTTCTGCTTGAGCGAGACGAGCGAATCGGAGAGCTGGTTCGACGACTTGCGGATAGACTTCATCAGCATCTCCTCAGGCGACATCCTGAAATTAATCGATAACAACTGATCAATCGATCAATAACAGCTGATCAATCGATAACAGCTGATCAATCGATCAATACTCACCTGTACTGCTTGGCCTCGGACTCGAGCCGGTCCTTGAGCTGCATGACGTGTTGCTGCGCCTCCTCGACCTTCCCGGCCGCCCACTCGCGACGTTGACGGACCAGGTCCATCTAAATAAGGTACGGTAAGTACAGTACCCTACAGAACCAAGTCCATCTAAATACAGTAGACGTCGGGTAGTCGATACGGTAAGTACAGTACCCTACAGAACCAAGTCAATCTAAATACAGTAGACGTCGGGTAGTCGATACGGTAAGTACAGTACCCTACAGAACCCAGGTCCATCTAAATACGGTAGATGTCGGATAGTCACTACGGTAAGTACAGTACCCTACAGAACCAGGTCCATCTAAATATAGTAGACGTCGGATAGTCAGTACGGTAAGTACTGTACCCTACAGTACCCTACAGAACCAGATTCATCTAAGCCAGACAGTAGACTTCAAGTGATATGAAATCAAATAGATATCATAAGCCTCGCTTGACAGTACCAAGGTGATATTGTACCAAGAGCAGTACGGTAAATACAGCATACGCCTACAGCCTCAAGTAACCCGACAGTACGTCTACAGTAGCCTACAATAAGATTACAGTATCCTACAGTACGCCTACAGTCCACTCACGATGACGAAGCTCTGACTGAGCTGGTCGATGAGCGAGCGCATCTTGTCGCGGCACGGCGAGATCACGTCCTGGTTTGCCTACAAACACCGTAGTATTATTCATTACCGTAACCAAAAAGAACACAGTTGTCCATGAAACATCATGAATGTGTGTATAGCATCGATGGCCTGTGTGCATGATGCATGTGCGCCCACCTTATCAGTGAGCTGCTTGGCGACCGCGTGGGCGATGATCTTGACGCGGGCGGTGACGCCGTCGGCGGCCTGGTCGTCGACGGAGACGCCCAGCGTGCGCTCCACCACCACACAGCACACATCCAGGAACGAATTGGCCGAGTCGGACAGCTTGTCCACCGGAATCTGAAGCGAGCGAGTGAGAGTTTGACAAAGCGAAGCGAAACGCCCTTGGCAAAGCGCTCATTCTGGTAGTGATAGATTTATTATTTACTCGATATTTACTCGATACGATAGATATTTATTCGGACAGCTTGTCCACCGGGATCTAAAGCGAGCGATTGAGCATGTGAGAGATTGCCATTGGCAAAGTAGACACACGGGCCATTGGCAAAATAACCCAATAAAAATATTTGCACTGCTTGAAATCAACAAAAAACCTAAATGAATTCAATTGAAACATGTGCCATTAGGGGATAATCAATGTGATTCCCACTCTAAAATTCCGAATAGACATTTTGATTATGATTGAGGCTGCTTCTACACAGTACCTTGGCAAGTCGCTGTCCCTCGGAGATGACGGCCCAGATGCGCTTCTCGACAGCCTGCTCAGTCTCGCGTACAGACGACACGACCTGAAATGCAAATCAGTCCAGCTGATTCCACAAACCCTTTTCACTCACCTTGGATCCGGCGCGCTGACTGGCTCCAAGCGAGTCGATCACCAGACCAGCAGACCACGCAGACAGCGACAGCGTCAGCTGCAAAAATACAGTAACCTCCAATATATACAGTATCCCTCTCTCACCTGCGCGGCGACGACGGTGGCGCCGATGCCGAGGGTGGTTCCGGTGACGGCGGCGTTCTTGCCGGTGGCGACCGCCCACTTGGTCTTCTCCATGCCGGAGTTGTACGCGTTGGCGACGGCTTGCGTCGGCTGCACCACCACTCGATCGTGCACGGCGTACGCCTTCTCCGTGGCAGCAGTGGCCGTGGCAGCCACCTGGTTCTCAACCTGAAAATAAATAAATAATTATTTTGAAACATGTTTTCAAAATAAGAAATATTACCTTTACGAGGGTGTTCTCGAGGAATCCGTTGCTGTGCTTGGTGCGCTGGTAGGTGTCAACAACCTGAAAATATGAAATTGTAGTACAGATTACTGTTGACAAACATTGCACATTTTCAACGGGAGGGGCTTGGTCAAAACAGCTGATGTCAAACCAATTTTTGTTTATTTTATATATTTACTATATGTTTTGTAATTACGGTGTTTCGTTTTGGAACGTAAGCTATTGTGGCTAAAATAGCTCAAGTTCATGCTTTAATACGCTCAAATACGCCAACAATTTTTCGATAGCGAAATCAAACGCTTCGTACCTGTTGAACGTAGGGATTGGCGAGGAGCTGGGCATAGTATCCCTGCATGGCAGTCTGCTCGGTCTTCTGGGCAGGCGGCACTCCGTTCTCCTTGTTCTCATCCTCCACAGGCTGCTTCTGCTCCGCCTCCTCGGCCTTGGTCTCCCTGCCTTGCACATCCTCCACAGGCTGGGCAGGCTGCTCGAACTGCTCCGTCTTGTCCGCGGTGTGCACGTCCGTCGTCATCTTGTCGCCCTCCTTCTTCTGTTGCTGCTGCTTCTTCTTCTTCGTCTTTGTCGACACCAGTGTGCCGGTGTTGAGGAACGTTGACCTACAACAAGCATAATCAATGCAATCAGGAAAGCGATGTTCTACCGGCTACACAAACCAAATGTAGGTCAATACGAGGAATACAGCGAACAGTTCGAGAGTGTCCATGTCAAATTCGAGCAGACATTGTGTGAATGCCATCGGAACTCTTCCGACTCACTAATGGAAGATGGAGAGGTAAGATAAGAGACACAATCGAAAAGAACAACAACAAGGAGCGGAACGGTAGAGGATCGATAGGAGCGAAGGGAGGGTAGGGAGTAGGGATCTGGCCGACAGGATGGGGAAGGAATGAGCCGACGCAAGATCGGGAGGAAAGGGGGCGGGGCCGGGGACGACCCCTACCCGCGCGAGTGGGGTGTACTTTGCACCCGGTATGCAACACTCCCACCCACTCCGATCGGGGTACACCCTGACGGGCAATGATGAAATTCATTCCCAAAGATCAGAAGAAGCTCAGGTGATAGGACTGGTGGATATGAAGGAAAGCTGGCGCGTTGTTGGTTTATGATGGACACTGATAAGTTCGGAATGCTGTGCGATCGCGCGGCAAAACAAAGAAGTCATTTGACCGCGAGAAAGACGGATTTCACGTGAACGCAGGAGAGAACGAATGGCTGCCAAATGGCCAGGCTGCTGGCAGTTGTGATATGAAAAATGCGCGCGAAAGCGGGGTGGATCGATGCGAACTGACCACTATTCGGCTGACCTGTAGGCAATAGTGGAACTACTCGCTATCGATCACTACTGCACACTGCCACCACCCGCGTTTAGCGTGCCAGTGGAATGCCGATTGCCGACGATTGCCGATTGCCGACGAGTTGTTGTTTGCAGTGATGCACTAGATGCAACGCCTGCTGCTGCAGCCATCGATTGTCACGGGATCAATTCGAGGCATGGCGAAAGCGAAGGGAAAAGAGAAGGAGCCGGCGGCCGCTGCTGCTCCGGTCAGTCACTCTTTGATCGAGCCTGCAATTTCTGCAAGACCCGAAAATATCGCGATAAGAGAAACGATACGGCAGCAGAATCTTTGGTTTTATACGTTGGAGGGTATCGGAGATCGGGGGGGGGGGGGGGGAGAGAGAGAGAGAGAGAGAGAGAGAGAGAGAGAGAGATTGCAGAAGGCTCGTGAGGAGGAGAAGGCGGTGTCGGTGAATGGACAAGGGCAGATTGTCTTGCGGGTTCATGCCAAGCCAGGCGCCAAGATCAGCAAAGTAACAGGTGAGCAAGATTAGGGGAGGGGAGCGAAGGGTGGTCGTTTTATACCCCACTGCAAGCCATTTCGAAATACGAGAGCGATTTAACTACGATGTAGGTTTGAGTTGTGAGGAAAAAACGGCACTGAGTGAGCAATGTACGAATGCAAGGGAGAGTGTGAACAGCTGATCGACTAGAGTGTATCCTGAGGGGACTTTGGACGCTAGACAGTCGGGAGAAGTGAGAAGGGGTGATGCGAGAGAGTGGAGTGACTCACAACAGGGACAAGGCTACGTGGCCATAATGTGGGTACTGTGGCTTGAATGTACTGATTGATATGAGTTGGGGGTCGGGGTTTTTTCGGTACAGTCTGTCTGTTCTCTGCGAACATACAGTTCAAAGGTCTGTATGTTTTGACGGTTTTGAGTGTCGAACATCTCGTTTCCGACTCGCTAATCAAGTTCAGAACCCTGCACATTCCAATAACAGTAATATAGTAGGAATTCTGTCTATTTGTGTATTGTTGACAGTGCAAGATTAGGTTCTTCGTTATTATTTGAGGTGTTCAGCAATTGGGGTGTGTACTGTACTTACGACTCAACCAAACGCGTCAAAAGTTGACGCAAAACATAAGTGAGATCACTTTTAGTTTATCTGGACAATGATGCGTCAAATTTGGCACTTGATGTAGCGTGTCAAGTTGGCATGGCGCAATGTGTAGCATATATAAACTACCGTTTTGATGTACCTACCTTACAGACGTGGGCGTGGCCGAGGTGGGCGTGGCGATTGCGGCGCCGCCCCGGGAAGGACAGGCCAACCAGGAGCTGCTAGACTCGATCGGGAAGCTGCTCGGACTGAGAAAGAGCGAGCTAGATTTCGACAAGGCGAGTGGACGAGGGATTTCACCTTTTGAAAAAGTGTGGTAGAACATTGTCGATGTAGTTGTCCTGCATGTGATGGTATCGTGGCCGTACTTGTTCAAGCACTCTGAGTTCAAAGTTTGTGCTCTCTTATCTGCGTGTTGTGATGGGCATTGTGAAATGTGCTGATACGACTCTGACAGTTACTCTCATCTGCCAGAACACTCCGCAAATTCGTTGACATGCTGGAAAGAAGGGTTCAACAAACAATCTGGTTTCGAAATCATCACATTGACTAACTTTTAGGGGGCCAAGTCGCGGTCGAAGGTGCTTCTCATCACTTCTACACGCATTTCCCTCGACCAGGTCATTGCTAAATTGAAGGCCGACGCGGAGTCATAAATACTTGTAATTTACAACAAACTGAATAAAGTGGTTTATTTGTGATGTGTTAATTATTGTTACTCTTGTTATGTCATTGTAAAAAAAATCACAATACGGACCACCCACGATGTGTTTTTTCTAGTACGTTTCCGGATGGCGCTCATTTCAGTCACGCGCGCTGCCAACTAGCCCCGCCCACTTGATGTCGCGTCGGTATTGTATTTTCGGTTTTCGTTGAAGTTGTTGTTGTTGTTTTGCGTAATTTTGATTTTTGTTTGTGTCTGCGTGTCGCCTAGCGTTATATTACGCTCATCATTCACTTTCTTCCCGGTTTTAGGTGATTTTGCCGCTTGTTTTGACTATTGTTTCCCGTTTCGTGGTGACACATAAAGATGGGAGACAAGTCGTCACTTCACTACAAGTTTCGCTCCACTTTGGAGTACAAGACGCTCGAGTTTGATGACATCCACATCATGGGTGCCGAGCTGAAGCGACTCATTTGTCTCAAGGAGGGCATTAAATATGAAGCTTTCGATCTCAACTTACAGGTGGGTTTTTCATGTCTTGCATGTTTACAATAATCTAAATATGTTTTTAAACAAACGTAATATGCAAAGTTTATTTTAGAATGCTCAAACGAAGCGTAACTACAGTAACGAGGACATCATCGCGCGCAACTCTTCAATCATAATTCAGCGTGTGCAGAGGGAGGATGCAGCGAAATTGCCTAAAATCCAGTGAGTATTTGCACATGCTTTATCGTTATCTCGTTATCTGTCATGTACTATTTTAGAAGTGGGACAGGCGGTCTGGGTGCAGTATCCGCTCCCTCTGCTACCGACGGTGCTCTGCAATCTGGTCACATTGCATCGGTTAGTGCTTTTCTCGTTATGTTGTGGTTATGTTTTTTTTTATGTTGTGGTTATGTTCTAAAAATTTTTATATTTAGTCGGAGTTCGAGCAGATGACCGAAGAAGAGCGCCTTGCTCACGTGCGCGATGTCTCCACGAACAAGTATCAGCCTTCCAAGTGAGTCGAGTTCCAACTTGTCGTACAATTCATTTTATTTATTATATTATATTTTTGTTTTCAGCTTCCAGAAGCGCACTCGCCAGACGGAGGGCCCGCCTCCACCGACGTACACATGCAACAGATGCCACCAACAAGGACATTGGCTGCACAAGTGTCCCATGGTAAACCCCATCGTCACCGCCGCAAGTTTACAATTTTACCTTGCTTGTTCGTCGTGTTTGCTACTCGAACGGATCGCCAAGATCTTATTAGAGACGCAGACGTTGTATTTGTGTATGGGCGTTAATAAACGATTTTCTTGGTAGACGACACTCGTATGCGACTGATATGGGCCGTGTAGGTCGATGTCAGAAAATGCAGCGATGTGCGTATGGGGACATGATTTGTTTGTTTCGCAACATTGTAGTTATTGTGCTCACCCAGTCTGCGTCGACAAATTCTACGAAAAAAATCTGAACGAGGAAGTCATCTTCAGACGACGGATCGACTGACGTGATCAACATTGGCCCTTTATAGAACATGTTTTGTATGAGATCCACCTACCACTCGCTCACTCGAGCAACTCGGAGTTTGGCGACAGTGAACATGTTTCATGCCTGTGTTTACGGTTTCGATAGATAAAAATCGAATCATTCTGTCCATGAAAATTGTAATGATTGTGGTTTTCAGCGGGGTTGGATGTATTGTATTGCAAACTTTGGCGTATGTTAGATTTGTGGGAAGCGTAGCATTGGTGTTTAGGCGAACACGCGTCGCACGACTGGTATCCCGTCGCAGGAGTTGATGGAGACGACGGCCGACGATCCGGCCGCCATGCTCCACCCCTCGGGCAAGTACGTGGTGCCCGTTATGCACTGGATCGCCCGCAACTCGAAGAAGGTCGCTTGCTAGTCGTCAACGCAATGTTTATAATGACATTTCAGGCGGAGTTCGATCCAACGGCGAACGTCCGCCAACCGCCCCCAGAGCTCACGTGTTCCATTTGCAATTCCATACTGAGGGTGAGTCGTTTTCTCTTCTTTTTTTTAGTTTAGAATATTTTATTCATAAGTTGTCATGCCATACACACAAATCGAACAATGAAATAGTACAACTACGGTTTGGAACTTTTTTTGCAACTTTCATCGCGTGTCGTAGGACGCGGTGCTGACGGTTTGTTGCGGCGAGTCGTTCTGTGCCGAGTGCGTGACGCAGAAGCTGCTCGAGAGTGAGACGAGCGAGTGCCCCGGAAAGAACTGCAACGAGACGGTACGTACACGGTTCACAGGACACAAATAATGATGTAGAATCTTGTTGTAGAAGAATGATGATGTAGAAGAATGTATGTTTCAGGTGGCGATAGACTCGCTGGTGCCGAACAAGAAGGTGCGGCTGGCGTCGGAGGCGTGGCTATCGCAGACGAGCAGCTCGAGCCCCGCGCACGCTGAGTCGGCGTCGTCCGCGGCGGCGGCTGCGGCGCCTCCCACCGCCCCGTCGCAGCCGGCGCAGAGGATCCGCATCGGTCTCACGCCCGCCGCCAACGTGATGCACGGCGCGGCTGGATTCGGCACACCCCATCCGTCCATCTTTGTCAACGGCACAGGCATGACGCTGCCGCCTGGTGTGCCGGTGGTGGGTGTGCCTGGTGTGCCGGTCGCTGCGCCGCCCGCTGTAGCTGCTCTCAAGGAGGAGGTTGCCGGAGGAGGAACATCGCCCAGTGCCATCTCACCCAAGCCTGGAGGCGGCACGCCTGCACAGGAGACGGAGGATGTGAAAGATGCGACTGCTGCTCTGTCCATCAACACTTCTGTTCCGCCACCGAATATGACCGCTGGAACAGCTACCCAGCCTCCGCCTGGATATGTGTGAGTGATTTGATATATTGTGTACTCATTCTCTTTCTACTCAATCAATCAATCGTTTATCCGGAATCGTTATATCTGAATATGACAACACAATCATAATGATATGAAGCATACAGTAGTGCCCAAGATGCTAGATACATAGGCTATTCCGGGGAAAGACAGTTTGGCTGACGAGGTTAGTGGCGGCTCATTCTCTTTCTACTCATTTGCTGTTTAGGCTGATGCCGTCGTCGGTGCCGGGCGCGCCTCCGATGTTTGTGCTGCAATCGTCGATTGATCAGAAGCAGCAGCAGCAGGAGGAGAAGGACAAGGGAGTGGTGGAGGGCGGTCTGCAGCAGAGCGCAGAGTACAAGGACGCGTGGGATGAGTACGTGGCGCGGAGGGACAGGGAGAAGAACGAGAAGCGGAAGAAGCGGAGCGGCAGCAGCTCGTCGTCGTCGTCGAGCAGCAGCAGCTCGAGCAGCTCGAGCGACGACGATAGGAGGAGGAAGCGGCGCGGCGGAGACGGCAAGCGCAGGAGGCGGTCAGTCTGCATGACACGCGTTTGCACTATAGCCTGCGCCAGAGCTACCTAGCTTGCAGTTCGAAATACGGTGCCATAACCGTCTGCCTCTCTTGTTTCTCTCTTGTTTCTCTCTTGTATTGCCGAGAGCTGACTCTCCGTCTTCCTCTGATCTCCCCCATCGCTCACAACTTATTACGAGCATATAACTATAGACTTGGTTGTTTCAGTTCGCGCTCGCACTCTCGCGACCGGCAGCGCAGTAGTCGTCGCGTGGATGATCGCCGCCGTGACGGGCCCGGCATGGACGGAAGGGGAGGAGGGATGATGATGCACGGCATGGCTGGCTACGGCCCGCAGCGGGGCATGATGTCACAGCAGCCATCGATGATGGGCCCTCCCGGTGTGGTCAACTGGGCGGGCGGCATGGCAGCAGGAGGCATGATGGGCGCCGGTGGTGGGATGATGATGCACGGCATGCAGCCATACTACCAGGTGCGGAAAGAGTGTGGTATTTTTGTTACCGTGTACATATGGGAGAAACGATTGTGATTGAAATGGTTGTGGTTGCAGGGTGGTATGATGGGTGCGCCGGGCATGGGAGGGATGATGCCGCAGCATCAGCAGAGGCCGATTGCTCTGCTCGAGGCGGACATATCGCCGCCAGAGGGCTACCGGGACCGGCATCGCCGAGACGAGTGGAGGGACAGGGACCGGGAGCCCGCGAGGAGGGGACCGGACAGGGACAGGTGCGCAAGTTATAATAATAATAATAATAATAAAAATGGTTCATCCATAGGTGCAGACATGACACAAAACACAAAATAAAGACAAGAAGGAGAGAAGTTGTTTGTGTTGGTGTTGGAGATGGAGCTTGCAGCACGTGTGTACGGAGTGGATGATGTGTGTTGCAGGGACGGCCGCGATTGGCGTGACCGTGATCGTGACACGCGTCGTGAGCGGGATGGCGGGCGCGACGGGGGAGGAGGAGGAGGACCCCGTCGGATGGAGCGAGACCCGCGCGACTCGCGCCCGCCCGTCCCGTCTGCTGTGCGCACCCCGAGAGACATTCGAGAAGCCAGGGACAGACTCGACATGGACAGGAAGCGGCACAGGGACAGGGACGACAGGGCGCCGGCGCAGAGAAGGGATGAGCGGTGAGTGCGCCAAGACTGTTTTGCTGAGCGTACCTGAATAGAAATGATTTCAGTGATCGTCGGGATGATGGCGATCGTCGTGTGGATGCGAGGGATAGGGACCGGGAGAGGGAGAGGGATAGGTCGGATCGATCGGATGGAGGAGAGCGGTCGGAGAAGAGGAGGCGGCGGGAGGGCGAGGAGAGGGAGCAGAGAGAGAGAGACGACAAGGAGCCGCGCCCCATCAGCCGCGACAGCAACAACTCGGCCGACATTGACCGACAGCTGCGCGAGATGGAGGAGTACGCGAAGGAGGCCGAGTCGGCGGAGGGGGAGGAGGACGAGGAGAGGAGGAGGGACAGGAAGGAGCACAAGAAGAAGAAGAGCAAGAAGGAGAAGAAACACAAGAAGTGGGTGCTTATTCAGAATCAGAATATCTCGAATCAAGTAGCACATGATAATGTGAGTTACGGCACGGTCAAGTACAGTAATACACGAATACGGTTTTCGGTGATTCTGTGGATTGGTGATGCTTAAATTACGTTGTTGTGTGGATCGATGTTGTGTTTCAGGAAGAAGGATGGAGAGGAGGGTGGTGATAATGGGGATGAGGGAGTGGAGACGGCAGAGGGAGACGACGACGAAGACAAGAAGGAGAAGAAGCAGAAGAAACACAAGAAGAAGAAGGACAAGAAGGAGAAGAAGGTGTGTTTTTAATCATTGACTATCGGGATATTGGGAATCTTGTCATATTTCTATCCATTTTTAGGAGCGCAAGCGTCGCGAGGCAGAGGAAGAGAACGGAGACGGGGGAGAAGAGAGGAGTGCCGAGGAGGAGGCGGAGAGGAAGGAGAACAGACGGAGGAAGAAGAGCGAGGAGATGGAGCAGGGAGAGAAGGAGAGAGAGGAAGACAAGATTGACACGTCGGCAGCTGCCACCGAGGAGGAGTCGCCTAAGGGAGACGCCGCGGAGAAGGTAGAGCTGGGCGGAGGAGGCGACGTGGAGATGAAGGAGGCGGAGACGAGCGAGAAGGAACACGCCAAGGAGGAGCCTGTCACCAGGGAGAAGTCTCGATCTCGATCTCGCTCTGCCAAGCCGGTGGTTGAGGTGGAGAGGGAGAAGGAGAAGGAGAGGGCGAGGCCGGAGAGAGAGGAGAAGAGGGATCGTCGAGACCGCGACGACAGCAAGGACACTAAGAGGAGGTGAGTCAGCAAGCAATGTGATTTTCCAGAATTGTCTGCATTGCTTGGATCGTTTAAGGTCTGCATCTCCGCGACGTGACGAGCGGCGGCGGGAAGATGTGGAAATGGGAGACAAGAGCCGCAGGCGGCGGGACGACGAGCGCAAGAGGAAGGACAGGCCCGACAGGGACAGGAGGTAGGTCGTATCTATAGTCCATGTGTGTAATGCGATTATGTTCAGGCCTCGCTCCCCTTCTCCGAAGAGGGATGAGAAGAAGAGGGATCGACGGGACAGTGAGAGGGAGCGAGAGAGGGAGAGGCCGAGTGAGAAGGTGGACAAGGATACGCGCGAGGAGGAGAAACAGAAGTTTAAGGATGCACTCAAGGTACGTTGGAGGAATGGAAGTGGTTTATTCATGTGTGATGTTATTTCAGAGTCCGCCTAACATGAAGGACAGGAAGAAGGAGGAGAAGGAGCGGGAGCGTATGGAGAGGCAGGAGAAGCGGGCCAAGCTGGAGAGGGAGGAGAAGAACCTCAAGGTGGACGACGTCTTCTCGAAGCCTCTTCCCGAGAAGGCGGGATCGATGAAGATCACCGTCATGCTCGGAAAGAAAAAGTGAACTGAAGAGGAGTAGGGCACCTTTTAATGTGCTCAATAACTACTCTGTGAGTATAGTATTCCTAGAGTATGTATGTTCTGTTCTCTGTGTGGTTAGTAATCGTTTGTTTGTTTGCATGTTTCTATTTATATATAACGCGGTGAACTGTTACGTTGTGTTGAAAACGGATAAAAATTCTATGAATGTTGCGATGCGATGAGTTATTTATCGATTTGGTTATGCGACCAGTTGTGAGACTATCCGGATTTTTTTTCGATTTCAATGGATTGAGTTTCGATTTCAATGGATTGACTGGTGTGTTTAGGTTATTTGAAGAGATCTCGTTATCTAGATTGGTGATGGAAGTGCGTTTTGGAGAGGAAGGAGAGTGTGAGGTTTTAGCACGCAAGGTGCCCAATGGAAGCTTCCACCCCGCAGATACGGTTAGGAGATGCTGTGAGAGGGCTACTGTATGTATGATGTGCAGGTGATCATGGAGTACAAAGTGGCCGGCTGCGAGGAGGTGAAGAAGCTGAAGAGCCACGCGGAGGGAGTGGTCTCGTTCGATCGGAAGACGACCAAGTGAGTGAAGGGGTGGGAGGAGGAGGGGCAGGGAGGGATGGCCATAGTTCTATGCTCGCAATAAGTTGCGCGCGGTGGGGTAGATCAGAGGAAGACGGAGAGTCAGCTCTCGGCAATAGCGCGCAGGCTATATATGGGTGATGCAGGTCGGCCAGACTGCCCGGAGACGCGGTGGCAGCCAGGATTGTGGTGTGCGACCACGCGATTGTCATCAAGGACATGTGCGCCAGCTGCGGAAAGGATCTGAGGGTGTGAGTGGGGCAGGGAGGGAGGGAGAGAGAGGAGAAGAGAGGGAGGGGAGAGGAGAGGAGAAGAGAGAGGGATGAAGAGAGGGAGGGAGAGGAGGGGAGGGGAGATGGACGATTGCAGGAAGGAGGGGATGGCCGGACAGAGAGTGGAACGACCAGCCGCCAAGGTCTCCATGATACACCACGTGCCAGAGCTCGTCGTGTCGGATGAGGTGAGAGGGAGGAGAGAGAGAGAGAGAGGGAGAGGGAGGAGGGGGAGATGATCTCGTTTCAGCTGGCGCAGGAGCTGGGCAACCAGGACCAGCAGAACGTGCTGGCGTCTCGGAAGCTGGTGCTGCTGGTGGACCTCGATCAGACCGTCATCCACACCACCAACCGGCCGTTTCCCTACGACCCCGAGAAGGTAGTCGGTAGTGGAGTAGTGGTTGGGGGGAGATGAAACAGAAATGGACAATATCAATCAATCAATCGTTTAGCCGGAATCGTTATATCTGAATATGACAACACAATCATGATATTATGAGCGATGAGTATTTATTATTTGCGTTCCATCGACACAATGTGTGTTGTGAAATGTGCACGTGCGCCTCTGTCGAGCAGTTTTCTGCAGTGGTGGTAGACTAGACCTGGATACAATGACGCTCTTTCAGCACCCCGACATGAGCAAGTACGCGATGCAGGGCGGAGAGCACATCACCAAGCTGCGGCCGTATACGCGGTGAGAGAGAGGAGAGAGGGAGAAAGAGAGAGAGAGGAGGGAGGGAGAGAGAGGGGGGGGGTATGAGATGATGGCCGATGTTGCAGCGAGTTTTTGTTGCACATGAACAAGCTGTACGAGATGCACATAGTGACGTACGGCAACCGCGTCTACGCGCATAAGTGCGCCGAGGTATGGGGAGGGAGGGAGGGGAAGGCACAGTCTAAAGAAGAGAAGAAGTTGTCCGAAGGCATAGTCAATAGTGGGGGGGGGGAGTGGAGAGCGAGGGGAAGTCACAGTCTGGAGAAGTTGTCCGAAGGTTCAATAGTTGTAACGAACGGCTGGGTGAGAAAGATATGTATAGGAGGGGGAAGGCACAGGCTGAAGAAGTTGTCAGTCTCACCAGTTGTAGCGAACCAATAAGGCTGGGTGAGAGAGAGATAGGTAGGCTGAGGTGATGGCACATTCCTTTTTTTTCAAATGTCCAAAGTCTGACTGAGAGGGAGAAGGAAAAGGGGTGAGCCGATTCTGAAGATGTATCGGTGCGTGTGGAAAAAGATTGATCGTTTGCAGATCCTCGACCCGGACGGCTCGATCTTTGGGCAGCGGGTGATGTCGCGCGACGAACTGTTCTCCGCCCGCCACAAGACAAAGAACATCAAGGTGCGCGGGCGAGCGGGCTGTGTGTTTCGGACGGTTGTTCTGTTCCTCTGTTTCCCCGCGACATCACGAGCGGTAGATGTAGCTTGCGAAATAGAGGGAATTTGTGTGTTTGAAATGGATTAAACAGTAGTTTGGATTTATAAACACCGTCAGGGGAATATTTAAAAAAAAACCTAAATTCTCCGGTTATGCCCGATTCTCTCATGTGCGGATCTGGTGGTCAGTGGTTACGGGAGATGGTCACAGAAACACGTGTAGGAAAAAAGAAGCAGCAAAAGGAGTGGGAAAGCCGCAAAGCCGGCGATTCAGGCGCTGTTCCCGTGCGGCGATCAGATGGTCGCCATCATTGACGACCGAGCCGACGTGTGGCAGTTCTCGGAAGCACTCATTCAGGTGAGGAGGGGGAGAGAGGGGGGAAGGAGAGAGAGGGGGAAGAAGAGAGGAAGGGAGGGATAGAGGAAGAGAGGGAGAGAGAAAGAGGGAGGTGGACCAGGTGATTGCAGGTGAAGCCGTACCGCTTCTTCAAGGAGGTGGGCGACATCAACGCTCCCAAAGGCTCGGCCGAACAGCTGCTCGCTGAGGTAGGATCGCGTGGCATTTTGAGTCATTGAGTGACCGCTCTCCGCCCAAGAGAGTGTATGAGAGTTGTTAGCGGGTTAGCGCTGCTGTCGCTGACGTCCACCCCAGCGCGCCTTCTATTGTGTAATTGATTTAATTTAGGAAATAGGGAGGGGGGGTATCCACAAGCCATAGAGTACTGACGTTCTTGACTCGGAGGCTACCTTTCCTTTGACAGGCGCCGTCTGACGGCGACGAGGACACGACGCTGCACCACATTGAGCGGGTGCTCACCGACGTGCACACCTCCTTCTACAAGCACTACGACAAGACGGGCGAGATCCGCGATCTCAAGGTAGTCCCGCCCTTCTTAGCCCCGCCACACTATTGCAGGTGGTGATTGCGTGGCTCAAGTCGCAGGTGCTGCGCAAGTGCGTCGTCGTGCTGAGCGGAGTGATACCGCTGGGGGTGCAGGTAGGGAGAGTGAGGGGAGAGAGGGAGAGGAAGAGAGAGAGAGAGAGAGAGAGAGAGAGAGAGAGGAAGAGAGATGGAGAGGGGGAGAGATGGAGAGGGGGAAGAGAGAGAGAGGGGAGAGAAGGAGATGGAGAGAGAAAGGGAGAAAGAGTAAGAGAGAGGGAGAGAGAGAGGGGAATATGAGACGAGATGCGGCGCTTTTCAGCCGGAGACGTCGGACATCTACCGTCTGTGTGTGCAGTTTGGGTGTACTGTCGAGAATGACGTGAGCGAGAAGACGACGCATGTGATTGCGGCTCGCTGGGGCACCACGTGAGTCTCTCTCTCTCGCGCGCGCGCTCTTTCTCCCTCTCTCTCTCTCCCTCTCCCTCTCCCTCTCTCCCCCCCCCCCTCTCTCTCTTCCCTCTCTCTCTCTCTCTTCCCTCTCTCTCTCTCTCTCTCTCTCTCTCTCTCTCTCTTACCCTCAGTATCTGCTCGAGCAGGTTTGAATACAAAAACAAACATTGAACATGCACTAAAAAAACAAGAACAGAAAATGCTTCCCAGAGCACTCACAACGTTGTGCTGCGGGGTACTGCAATCGGACAGTACGCGTACAGTACATTACTTTTCGTACAGTTCGCGTACAAGTAGAGTGTAATGTATTGAGTACGGACTGTACGCGTATTGTACATAACGCTCTGCCTGGCCGCGTACAATACCCCCCAGGTTACCGAGTGATTGCAGTAAGGTGCACCAGGCGCACCGTCTCTCCGTTCCGATCGTCTCTCCCAAGTGGCTGTATGCGTGTGTGGAGCGCTGGATGCTGGCCGACGAGGCGCAGTTTGCCATCTCACCCGAATCGGACGGCGACCCGCGACAATCATCGAGGGAGGCGAGCGGACTGAGCAACCTCGCCGACATGCCCACCATGGGACGAGGCGAGCTGCAGAGCATGGCCGACGAGGTGGGCGGGGTGAGAAGGGGCGGCGTTTGGATATGTGGTGTTGAGGTGGACGAGGCGCTGTCGGATGAGGATGAGGACGAGGAGGAGAAGGAGGGAAAGGAGGAGGGTGGAGATGGGGAGGAGAAGGGGGAGAAGGAGAAGGAGGGGGAGGAGGGAGAAGGAGGCGATGCGGATGGATTGGAGGACGAGGATGACACGGTAAGTGCTTCTTCTAAGTTCATTTATTGATTAACTGATTTCAGCCGCTCGACTTTAGCGAGCAGATTGAGAAGGCGGGCGGTTCGAAGCGCCTGAGAGACGATGACGACGATGACGACGAGGAGGTGGGCGGGGCTTGAAGGGGCAGGCGATGGAGTGAATGCCTTGTTTGCAGGATGATGCGGGCAGTGGTGGCAAGCGCGGCAAGTTTGACGACGGAGAGGACGAGGAGTACCACAGGAAGTGAGTGGGGTTGAGGCGAGGTCAGACTCGATTATGTGTCATAAAGCCGCTTCATGATACAAAAATATAGTTTCGGAGGACCTTTCTGAGGGTGGGGCGCGCGTTCTGAGATCTTTCTTACGATCTTTCTTTCTGATCTTTCTTTCTTCTGATCTTTCTGATCTTTCTGATTCTGATCTTTCTTTCTTACTTCTCTCGTTAGGGTTTATTGACGAGTCTCTATTTTTGTGAATACGGTACCATGTCTATGTTTTAGCTTCGACGACGACGACAACGACGAGACGACGCGGGACGGAGAGGGGGAAGAGGATGAGGAGGACGAGGACTACGACGACATGGCCGCCGACATTGAGAACCTCATCGGGTGACCGACGTCCAGACGGCCGCGCCACATGACGTCCCTATAGGGTCGTCCTGAATTAACGCAAACGCAAAACCCGAGCGTTTGCGTTTAGTCTGGACGGCCCTTTATGTGTGTGATGATTATCCTGCCTTTGTGAGAGACGGTGCGCCAATGCGGGTCTCCTTGCGTTCTCTTCCGATATTATGACACGTTATTTTTGTAAGTTTGCCGATGTTTTGTTTGTGAGTTGTGAGAATGCATTTCTATAGTATAAAGTTTTGGTGTGCGAGATGATGATGTTGTGTTATGTTTGATGCGTTATGGTTCGCAGTGAATACCTTTACTAGCTTCTCTCTCTCTCTCTCTCTCTCTCTCTCTCTCTCTCTCTCTCTCTGTGATGAAATGCGTGCCCTGGGTGCATTTGCGGGGCGCGGCTACGCGTCGCGTGTGCGTGTTTCTCTCTGCTCTCTCTCCTATTCGCTCACTCGGTCACACCCGGTTTGAGAGAGGAGAGAGAGAACTGCCCTGCTCACTCCTTGCCCGTCTCTGGTCTCACATCATACACAACAACTTCTTGTGCCATCTACTTTTCTCGCCATTGACCTTGTGACATGTGATCGATCCTAATAGTTTCCCCTTTTTCTTGTATCTTGTTGTTTCATCAGAATGCTTTTGAATCAGCTGATGAGTCACGAGTGTTGTATTGTTTGGACTTTCCGGGGAGTGCGCGCGGTTCGTCCAAACAACCGTGCTTATCTGTTGCTCTGTCCCGAGTGGGTAGGCTGTTCCCTCTTACCGCTGCTGATTTATCGATTATAAGCGAGTGAGTGTGAATGAATAGATAGAATAGTGAGAGGGGGGACATGTGATAGGCTCGCACTGTGTGAGCGAACATTGTGACATGTCGAGTCCGCCTTTCAACAAGTCTTATGGTATGTGCCTTGTTTGGTTAGTTATGGGTGTTTGTCCATTACCACTCGCTGTACGCACTCTCTGACCGTGTGAATTCTTCCATCACCAATCACTTCTTGATTGTAGGTAATGCTTTTGTAGGTAATGCTTTTCCTGATGATGCCATAAAGGCGAAAAGTCTGAATGAATTTTTTTATCGCGGTACATCGGCTGAACATCACATCTCATCATATGTTCTTGATTGATATTTTGATGATCGGTAGAGTATTGATTGATTGCGTATTCCAGGCAGTATGGATTTCGACGGCGACGACGGGTCGGTGATCGTCGGTCAGATCCAGACCAACATCCAGAAACTCGCGCAGCAAGGTGGGTTATTGATTGATTATTGATTATATCGATTGTTGATTGATTGATTGATTGACATGATGTTTCAGTGCAAGTGTTGGAGGGTGAGATCTCGAAACTCTCCGAGAGCAGTCATGAGGGAGAGCGCTTGCGCGAACAGTTCAACGAGGTACGGTATGATGAGTACTGTAGTTTAGAATACTGTATTCTGAATACTTGCGTGTAATGTGTTTTCTGTTTCAGCAGGCGCACGTGGCGCATCGCCTCTCCAAGGAGACGAATCAGCTGATGCGGCAGCTCGTCGACCGCGCCAACAACAACGTGGGTGGTCTACGGATTGATTGATTGATTGATTGATTGATTGATTGATTGATTGATTGATTGATTGATTGATTGATGGATTGATTGATTGATTGATTGGGTTATCAACTGCTTGATTGATTGATTGATTGGGTTATCATCTGATTGATTGATTGATTGATTGCTGTTCAGCGTTCCCTTCGCGTGCACCGCGAGCGTCTGTCGAACGAGTACATGGGCGTGCTGAACCGGCTGCAGCAGGCGCAGCGACGCGCCGCCCAGACCGAGAAGGACTCGGTGCAGCAGGTGCGAGTGGTTATTTGAACGATGTACGACGTGTACGTCCTGTGGGTGTGTGTTTTTTTTTAAATGTAATAGGTAGTGTAGATCGAAGAAAGAGTAGGACTCGGTGCAGCAGGTGCAGTGTTTTTTTAACGATGTACGACGTGTACGTCCTGTGGGTGTGTGTTTTTTTAAAAATGTAATAGGTAGTGTAGATCGAAGAAAGAGTAGGACTCGGTGCAGCAGGTGCGAGAGAAAAAGGGGGGGGGGTGCCGAACTGTGTTCAGGGAGAAAGAGGGCCCAGTCGTCTAGTTTTGCTTTCACGTGAAATGATATGTGGATTAGGTGAATGGTTACGGAACTACCATATACATATACATACTCCAGCCTATACATACCATATGCATACTATGGTAGCTGTCTGTATAGGTTTGCCAGCCCTGAAGGCGCGTCAGAAGAAAACTTGTTGTGTTGTAGATGCGCCACGGAGGGGGTCGCAGCTATGGTACCTGGAATACCTTTACCGTTGCCTTAGATGATAATATACCTTTACCTTTACCTTAGATGCAAAATACCTTTACCTTTACCTTTCATGCAAAATACCTTTACCTGTGCCTTAGATGCGCCACGCGGCGGAGCAGGACGGCGACTCGGCCCTCGCCCAGCAGCAGCAACAACAACAACAGGCGGACGAGTGGGGCCAGCGACAGAGACACGCGCAGCAGCGGGTGCAGGTCGAGCAGATCAAGGAGAGGACGCAGGTGCGGGGGATCAACGTTGATCAGCTGTGTTCCAGTTGATTGGTATTGTTTGATTTGTCAACATGCCAGCAATTTTGGTGTGTGTTCAGCGTGGTGGTCCGTTGATTACGGTATCAGTGTGCTAGTTTGTTTATGCGTTTTACTTGCTTGTGGTTCGCAGAGCTGTCTATTTCTTGGTGTTTGTAGGCGATTCAGCAGCTGGAGCGAGACATTGGCGACGTGAATCAGATATTCTCAGATCTGGCCAGGATTGTGCATGATCAGGTGGGGGGGTGGGGAGAGGGGGAGAGAGAGAGAGGGGGAAGGAGAGAGAGCGAGAGAGGGAGAGAGAGAGAGGGCGGGAAGGAGAGAGAGAGGGGGGAGAGGAAGATTAAGATGGAGAAGGATAGAGAGGGGAGAGAGAGAGGGAGAGAGAGAGGGGGGGAGAGAGAGGGAGTACGCTGAGCGTGTTTCAGGGTGAGATGGTGGACTCTATCGAGGCGAACGTCGAGCACGCCACCATCCACGTCGAGCAGGTGGGAGAATGTGTGAAAATTGGATACATCTCTTTCTGCTCTCTCCCTCCTTTTCTCTCTCTCTCTCTCTCTCTCTCTCTCTCTCTCGCTCCTCTAGTGCGACAGAAGGGGAGGGGGGAGGGAATGGTAGAGGAGGACGATGCGAATATTGTCAGACACAGTGCGATGGCGATTCCTTATCGATGATGTGATTCTATCTGTGATTCTGTGAATACACGAGTTTGACATTGGCGCCAGATTGGTAGCGTCTTTATAAGAGGGCAAGTCATGGAAGTCGCGAGTTCACTCTTTCTGTTAGAGGGCTTGTAAAACAAAAGTTAAAGTTTTGTTATCCAGACTTTTTTCAGGGCGCCACGAACGTGCAGCAGGCAGTCTACTACAACCAGAAGGCGCGACAGAAGAAGCTGCTGCTGTGCGTGTTCCTGGCTATCCTCGTATTCATCATCCTGCTCACCGTCTACCTGGGCGCCAAGTGAGGAGGCAGGTACACTTCCGGTGTCCCCTGAGATCTGTACACTCCTCACCGTCTACCTGGGAGCCAAGTGAGACACACTTCCGGTGTCCCCTGAGATCTGTACACTGTGTGTATGTGATATGTTCGTCTGTTCAATTGTTGTCTGCATAAGCGTACTAGGGTGTGTGTGTGTGTGTATGAGAATGAGATGAGTAAGGTCAGTGGACGCGTCCATTGAGATGTGTATGTGTAATTAGTTAATTAGCATTTGTTCCGGTTGTGTGCGATGATGACTCACTCACTACTACTATGCTTGCTGTAAATTGTAAATATCCACTATTCGCGAATGTCTATTCGATGCCCATATATGTCTTTGTGATCGTGTGAATTGATTGTGTGACCGCTCCAATGTAGAAATAAACTATTTACGTCAAACGTGTTTGCTGCGCGTTTTGTTTATGCGAGTAAGTGTGGAATGACGCGCGTACTCGAATTCCATGCGGTGATTTGCATAATGGGAGTTGTGAAAGGTTAGAGAAGATATGCGCTGCTATTTGGAAAGCCGATCAACAATCAGCGATGATGTCATGTTGACCAGTTGAGGCGTGGGTTTCTTCAGGAAGGTTCGAAATAATTCGAAGTGGTCAGAGATCAATCGCAAGCAGTTTGGAATTTGTTTGAAGCAATTCGGAAGTTTACGGTGAAATACAAGTTGAGAGGCTCATCTCGAGTATTTTGAAGAGACTGGCCGCTACTATGAAATATGGTAATGCTGTAATGCTGAAACGTCATCTACCACGAGGCTGGGAGATCAAAAGCCAGAGAAAGGGACGATGATGTATGTGTGTGTATTGCTGATCAGTGTCTATTGGGGACAGGGTATCACGTGTGTTTGTATCAGGCTATCCTCACCTGCCCCAGCCCGATTATCACCCCTCCTGGATTATGCAAATCGCGGGGCGGCTCCGACCGGATCGGAACTCGATCGCCGATTCATTCCACACACCTGTGCAGCCCTAGCAGTGTGCGTCTACACCGTTTATACTTCCCTATTTCCTTATTCGTTAGTCATTCTGACATCTGACATGTCGTCGTTTTGGTATTGCTATACGTTTATCACCCCTAAACGTATTCCGTACTATCACTCACTGCGAAGCAGAACTTGCCAAGCGTTGGATTGAACGTTCACGCTCTGATAGGGAATGTCTTTCAGCGAGAATGGACGACGACCTGATGAGCGTGTATTTTCGGTTCGCATCGTTGCATTACGTTGTCTGCTGGCGCGACATGGAAAAGACGTCGTGGTTGACCTATCGTGTTTCAGAGAGGATGGACGACCTGATGATCGTTTTTTTTTTCGTTTCGCATCGTTCGTAATGGAAACCGAGAAATGCGTTGTGGTGACTGGTGACCTATCGTGTTTCAGAGAGGATGGACGACGACCTGATGAGCGTAGTTGTAGTGATGGGGGTGCTGGGCGTGGGCTGCCTGGGCGCACTCGTGCTGCTCGCTATGGTGGGTGCTAGGGTCGGAATAGTCAGCAGAGAGTCTCTCCCGCTTCCCAGCTGAGCAGATCGAGAACTAGAGCAATTAGAGAGAACTAGAAAGAACTAGAGAGGATGGACGACGACCTGATTAGCGTGGTGGTAGTGATGGGGATGCTGTGGTGGGAATAGTTTCCAAGCTAAGCAGATTGCTACAGCCTACTGGATGTGCTTGCTGGAAGGAGCGACAGCAGAATACGTAATGTTGTGAAGGTTGTGGGCTCGCTATGGAGGGTGCTGTGGTGGGAATAGCCCAAAGAGGGTCTCTCCCGCTTCCCAGCTGAGCAGAGTGAGAACTAGAACAATTTCGAACTGTTTCGCTCGCTATGGTGGGGTGGAAGGCAAGACGCGCCATAAAACAGTCCGTTCAACACTTTCTCCCTTTCCCAAATAAGACTAATCAGACAGGCAGAAAGTGAATTTGAAAAGAGAACGCAGGCGAGCGCTCATTGCTGATTTTCTCACGTTGAAACCAAGTTAAAAAACATTATGATTAAAACCCATAATTTATTTCAGTACGCGGAAAGCGTGCGAAAGTACCTGTGCATTAAGAAGAAGGTGGAGGATGTGGAGGTAAGAGAGAGATAGAAAGAGAGAAAGAGAGAGAGAGAGAGAGAGAGGTGTTCTAGGCGGCTCGCAACCGGAAGACGACGATTCGCGTGATTCGCGTTCCTGAACTGAAGGTCGCCGAGAAGGACGGCACCATCCACAAGCACCAGTACGCGGTGAAGAGGCCTGTGCTCCGGTGGGTGTATCTCTCTCTCTCTCCCCCTCCCCCTCTCTTTCCCTGTCCTTTCTTACTCTCCCTCTCTCTCTCCCCCTCTCTCCTATCTCTCTTCTCTCTCCCCTCTCTTCCTCCCTCTCTCTCTCCTCTCACCTCTCTCTCTCTCTCTCTCTCTCTCTCTCTCTCTCTTCCCCCTCCCCCCTCACCTTACCTCTCCAGGTTGGAGTCGGCGCCGGCTCCGCGCATCGCGCATTCCGTAGCCGGCACCCCATGCACGCCCACCGGCAAGGCGGTCTTCATCATCCCCGAGGGCAACAAGTACAGGGTGGGTTGTCTCGCAACAACTCGACAATCAACTCGATCCGACAATTGAATGATATCCGCGTCACACAAAATTATGAGCAATCAAAGATCTATGAGAGAAATTGGCAACGAACCAAAAAAGTATAACAATCTACTGTTGAGCGACCACCCCGACAGCCATTTCATTCATTTGTGTCGAGAACTGTTTTCGATAACGCGATGGCTGTCTGGATAATTTCGGTCAGGGAAAGCGATGCGCAACTCAAGTTGCGGTCAATCTCTTCGATGCACTTGTCTTCGGAATACTGCTGACCCTTCGAACCACTTCGAAATTGCTTGCAAAGAGACTGATCCGCACCTTCGACAATCAACTCGAATCGATTGTTGATCGACCAGCGACCACTCCGACAGCCATTTCATCCACTTGTGTCAAGAAGTGTAGTCGGTAACGCGATGGCTGTCGCTAAACACAGCCAATTTAGCTATTTTGAAGCGTGTCCGAAAATTAGCAACATCGTCTCAAGCGCATAAAAAACCGACAAAAATTGAGAAATCATGGAGACTGTGGGTCTCAATTTGCAGGCGAGCCCATCCGAGGCGGCGCACAGTGTGCTCTCGCACAAATCATCCGGCAGCACGGAGACAACGTCTCTCGCCCCAGCCCTGCATCCGCGGGACAGGAGGGGATCCGCGTGAGAGCGCGACCGATCAATCGATAGGCGCCTTTCCCGCGCGCCGCAAAGAGAGGGGATCCGTGTGTGAGCGCGACCGATCAATCGATTAGCACCGGCGCGCTTTGCCGCAAAGAAAGGGGATACTTGTGTGAGACTCCGGCATTCTATCCACGCATGTCGATTATTTCTTACCGCACTCTGACCGCGCGCTCTCCCCTCCTCTCTCTCTCTCTTTCCGAAACTCCCTAGCACACGTTTGTTATATGATATTACACATAGCCTTACCGTATCGCCTCGATTCTAGTGATCAGTATTCGTTCGTCTCACTTTCTTGAGACGTTTGAGTGAGCTGCCCCCGCCGCACCATTTTGTCGTTATTATACGGGTTCTTTAGTATAAGACAATCGTGATTTATTTTGTATGACAACGTTTTTACTGTGTTATATAAAGTATTTTTATTGTGTGTTTATGATGATTGAAACTAATAGATTGGAAGGAGAATAATGCGACCTGGATGTGAAAACGAAGGTTACGGGTCAGTTATTATTTTGTTTCAACTTAATTTATCGCTTAATTTTTAGTGGTGCGAAAGTACCATAATCTAATCACTGTCAATTGGCGCGCGCAAAGAGTTTCACTTCCCTGAATCGTAAATATGCCGTGAGATCGAATTACTACAGCCATGACATATTTGCTGCCAGCCAAATCTCATATGTAAGTTGTAGGACTGCAATTGTTATCATACCTCTAGCTTGGCTGAGAGAAATCTCCAATATTAAACAACCGTGTTTATTGTTCTTGTCATCACGATAAACAGAACTACCACCATGTTTAAACATTTTCTTCAGCTCTCTGTATTTCATGGAAATCACAACATTCGTTCTCACATTCTACGGCGTTGTCGCCTTCCCGACAGTCTTTTTCTATGTAGCCGTCATGCATATCCTGTGGAAGAGAAAGAACACCTTCCACCGCTCTTTCGTACTCGTCGTAACATTTACCGCAGTCGTGGTACGTGAATTTCAATCAAAAATTGCTTGGTTTGGTTTTTATCCACAGACATAACACAATACACAAATTACAAACCTGTGCCAACTTGCCCATAGAACCTTCTCTCGTGGCTGAGCAACTGGTTCATCTCCAAGCTCCCCTCCAACACTCTCTCGTCGAGTGAATATGGACGGCTGTTCGAGGAGTCGCCGGTGTGGCTCAACCGAGTGCTCGCATTCGCTAGCGGATACCTGGGCGAGTAGGCGCTTAGAAACACGATTATATAAACGTATTGCAGGATGGGGCCAGGCCATGTGCTCTTTGTGTATCGCGCTTAATCGTGCGACCAGCTTCGTTTTCCGGGCAACATCAGAGAAGGTAGCACTGTTTCGAGAACATGGCTAATCCTGACTTCAGCTGTGGAAAAAGTACCTCGGCAAATTGTCGTTCTTCCTCATTTTCATCGTTCCTATCGCTTTTTCATTCGACGTGTTCTCGAAGAACGTAAAGTACGAAGAGTACGGGGGACGATACGTGATGCGCTCGTCACTCGTACGTACGCGGATTTGTTGTTTTCAGGATTGTTGATTTGTTGCATTGTCACAAACATAAAATAAGAAAGCCTTTCAAGATGAAGGACCACTTGCAAGCATTTGTCATCGGCGGTTTGATTGTGCTGGGGCTGACAACAGCTCTCAACGTGTGTTCGTCCATGTATCTCATTCGCAACAAGGCACTGCGGAAGACGTATGAAAAACAGGTGAACGACCGCTAAACCGAGATATCAACTAAAATAAACTTCACTTGTTTGTAGCTCTTCCTGACTGCTCTGGTCACGTTTCTTCTTCAACTCTACGTGTACATCATTGCTGCCATAACTTTCGCCGCGCAATTTGTGAGTGTGGTACTATTATTTGTGTATAGTAGCCGTGCGGACTTATTTATTCCGGTGCTACAGTGGGTGGGCAAATCAGTTGCCGCCATTAGAGAACGAGTGCAAGACCGTTCGAAAATCGATAGCCATTGAGAGCTCGCGATCAGATTCAAATTCGAAGTTTCGCGCGCGCGGTATTTTCAAATGCGGGGTGTACGAGCGCAGTGGTGGTGGAACTAAGTATTTCCTGGACTGTAACTCAACTCCGAAAACTTATCTATTTTTGTTGTTGATGAACATTATCGTATTTAATTGTAGTTCTGCAAATCGTCTTTCGCAGCGGACAACGCTGTTTTCGTTCACACCAGCCAAGCTTTTCTCCTCAATCTCACTGCAGGTACAATAGTGTGGAAAAAACTCTCTCCAGTCCTGCCAACGCTTTGAAAACTCGACTAAACAGCCCCTTTCGAGCAGACTAACCACGCCATCATCTTTCAATCACTGTTCAAGCAATTCAATCGATTTGCAGACATCATCGCGTTTAACCAACCAGTGACGCTCTACGCGTTCTCTCGTCCAATCAGAAACGACCTGCGCGACATGCTCCGCCCCATTCTTCCCGCGCGTTCCAATCAGCCCACGCCTTCCTCTCTTCGCTCTTCGGACTTCGCAGCCTCTCCCAGAGAAGCAGTAATAGCAGTGCGGCCGAGGCAACCGCAACACGTTCGATTGTGAATTGTGATAAAGATAAAGCAGTCACGGCCCGGATAGTTGCACAGTCGACAGCGGCGGGCGCGCAGCCGCTCCGCGAACACGCGACGCGCAAAATTACCAGCAAGCGCTAGAGCGCGATAATTTCTCGACTGAAATCGCTACGCGCCCATTCACTCGCGGCGCGGCCTGGGCGCGCGCCGCTCTCTCTGTGAGCGCGCTGTGCAACTATCCGAACCGTGGCAGTTATTCTGTTGAATTTTTTTGACCAAATTTTTTTTCGCTCTCGATTTGTTCTGTAGCCAATGAGCGCCGTAGAATGGAGTTCTCGAACATTCGAGAGCGAAACATTTGGAATAACTGATTTATGCATGAGTATGATATTGTATTGTTCGCTGCCTCGCCGTGAACGAACAGTAAACACAACTGACCTGGTGTGTGTTGCAGTAGTAGTTTTTTTAAAGCGTGTTTATCTCTCTCTCTCTCTCTCTCTCTCTCTCTCTCTCTCTCTTGTTTATCTCTTTTCTCGCTGACTTATCACTTATTAAGCGACGGCGCGGCGTTTGATCACACAGTGAACGTATCGGAAGAACAGAGATATGGCGAATACACACGCTTTTCATATGATCTTTACATTATCATAAAGGTTGTGCGATATGTTATACAGAATATCCAGAATATGGATCTAGAATCAAGTAGCCCACATAATCGATTAAAAACGTACAACAATGCCTACGGAATAATACACGAGTTTCGTTGCTATTGGATATATATATCCGCACGCTGCTTAGTATAAGTACCATGTACAATAGTAGTGAAACAAACCTTTGCGGAAATTCTTTTCATGGGCCACAACAAGATCGAATCAGACAAGAGAACAGTGGAAATATGTATGATCTCAAATCACAACGTGGAAGTCATCGCCTTCGATTCGGTAGTTCGTGTTCTTGTATGTATTCGGGTGGAGCTTGGCCTGCGCGCGAGTGTGCCGGTAGATGCGGTCACAGAGGGCAGAGCTGGAAGGGGGTAGAGTGAGAGAGAAAGAGAGGGACGGAGAGAGAGAGATAGAGAGAGAGGGGGGGGGGTTAGAGGAGAAATAGAGAGAGAGAGAGAGAGAGAGAGAGAGAGAGAGAGATAATGAGAAGGAGCGAGTTAGAGGGTGAGAGAGATATCCAGACTCTCCATTGGAGAGAGAGAGAGAGAGAGAGAGAGAGAGAGACTCACGCGTATGACCGTGTGTTTCCCAGTCTGGCGAGTCTCTCCATGTACCCTTGCTGATTGTCACCCAGTTGATGGAACATCCGCAGAGGAGTGTCCGATGAGAGAAGGGAACTGGAAGCATGCTCGCATGTGGTCTAAGTAAATTCAATCAATCAATCAATCATATCAATCGTTTATCCGGAATCGTTATATCTGAATATGACAACACAACAACTAAGTGAACTGCACCAATGAACGCGATAACCAAACCATCTCTCATGCGTGCAATATGTACATGAATAAGCGACTAAACAATTGATTTGATTTGATTTGTGTGGTCTATTGTCCCACCCCCACCTCCTCCTCTCATCCTCCCAGTCTGCCATCTCCTGTGCACTAGGTATGCGACAGCCACCGACAACCAGCGACAGTGCGAACGCTATCTGAAAGTGCATCATTTGCAAATTTGCATTGCTGGTTTGACTGCATACGAATATGATATTATGCGAGTTTCGCTGATTTGCATTTTGTCCACTGGTATAAAAGCGGGCCGCGGCGGGCTGCCGGCATCCATTCGCCATGGCTCAGTCCGTCCCTCCCGGAGATACATATCAACACCCAGCCGGGTACCAAGATCGTCTTTAACGCCCCCTACGATGACAAGCACACCTACCTGCCTACCACATCAAGGTACGTTGTGTAGATATCGATTGATATCAATTGATGTCAATTGATCAACGTGATTAGTTTAGATCACCAACGCCGGAGGTCGCCGCATCGGATGGGCCATCAAGATCACCAACATGAAGCGCCTCGGCGTCGACCCGCCGTGCGGAGTGCTCGACCCCAAGGAGGCTGTTCTGATGGCCGTCTCTTGCGACGCGTTCCAGTATGGTCAGGAGGACACCAACAACGACCGCATCACCATCGAGTGAACCAACACCCCCGACGGCGCCGCCAAGACCTTCCGCCGCGAGTGGTTCCAGGGCGACGGAATGGTCCGCCGCAAGAACCTCCCTATCGAGTACAACCCTTGAATTGTGATTTCCAGTTGACACAATAAATGTGCATTGTCGAAAACTTGACTCTTGTTGATTTTGGAATTTGGCAAAAGAAATCCAACCAACCGGATTCGAACCAGTGACCTAAGGATAGCTGCCAACTCTACAGTCCTCCGCTCTATCAACTGAGCTATAGTTGGCAAGCGTTAGCGCGGGTTATCTCACGTGAACATGCCAAGCATAGCGAATGGAAATAGAGAATGTACCTTTGCTTCGAATATCGGGAATGGAATGACTGTCCATGGAAGACCAATGAAGAAAAGTGATTGAGGGTGAGCAGAGTGTATGCAGTGCTCGTAGAGAGAAGTCACAACACGACCCGACTCACTAGTCTGAACGTGACTCGTTATTGATTGACTATTGATTATTACTTTACCTGCACTATGGTATCATCGAGGATTGGGAACGTGTACTTGTATCCGGTGCATAAGATGACGTCATCGACTGTGAGCGTCGTTCCATCAGACAAGTGAATCGAGTGGTCTTCGAGAGAAACGACAGATCTGAAGGAGCGTTTGGAAATCCGTTTCCCTTGTTTCACTCACCTCTCTTTCTCGATCTGCTCCAGATTCTCTGGCATATTGGGGAGCACGATCTTGCCTCCGAGTAGATAGACCTGAGATCGTCTCAATGTCGTTTTGTTGTCGTGTTTTCCTGTCTTGTCATGTTTGTACATTCTTTCTTTCTTCTGCACGAGTTTTAAAATAACCCGTATCCGTATAATATGCTGCACATCTCAACAGCAAACTGTCAGAATTTCGGTTGAAACCCGGATCGACAGAGAATGTCAAAACATCTGTTCAAAGTGGCAAAAAGACTTGGAGTCTCGTCTCACCTTGTCCGCAGTGGCAGCCACTTGCAGTGCGATGTCGACGCCCGATGGTCCCGCCCCGATCAGCGCCACCCGCCGGTTACGGTACGCAGTGGCGCTGCGGTAGTCGTGACTGTGGATGCATGAACCTAGAATGATGGTTACGGTAACTACGGTAGGTGGTACCGTTGAATCTAGAAGATGCTTGCACCTAGAATGATGGTTACGATAACTACGGTGGATGTACTGTACGGTACCGTTGAATCTAGAAGTGTCGATTGGCATGTGCGGAGCAGTGTAGTGACCATTGCATACGAAGACTGCGGAGAAAAGAGAGGAGGAGGAGGGAGTGGTCACCTGAACAGTACTCCATCTGCCTACTCGGGCACTTTGAAATACGGTGCACTGACCGTTTGTCTATCTTGTCGTGCGCGATATTGCAGCAGGTGTAATCTCTTTCACAATGGCAATACTTATTGCGAGAATAGAACTATATATATCATCTATGAAAAGTACTTCCGTGAAGAGTAACTGCTCAATTCATGACATATGACCTACGTAGGGGTACAAATAAGACTGACATAATCGGAGGGTGACATAGTGCATACCTACAATAATCAATGAGTCTTGGTGTGATTCTGGCGCGCACCCTAAACCATCACTCACCCTCCACAGTCCACCCTCCGGACGCACACTCTCCACTCCAGTCGACATTTGAAAGCAGACCGAGGATGGGGTGGTGGTCTGAAAAGCATCTTTCATTCCATTCGAATAACAATTGTTTTTGTAACACTCTGAGAGCGAATTATCGTCGTCCGTTTTTACAACCCGAGACAGTCTCGCACCTGTGGCCGTAAACTGCACTTCCATGCAACAGACTCACTCTGCCAATGGCGAAGGAAGGGAGGGGAAAGGGGTACAAAAGGAAGGAAGGGGAGGGGAGACAACACTCACTCTCACTCACACATGCACCCCTACACCTACACTGCCGCCGCGGAGGTCCCTCTCAACCCCGCCGAGGAATCGAATGGCTACCCGACTCGCAAGGGCGCCAGGCGGCGTCTCTTCTACTAGACCACTGTTGTTATTGTACATTGTTTTTGTAAATAGTATATAAATACTTTGTATTCTTCGAGATATCGCAGCACGTCTTCATGTCCCACGAAAGAGGGGAGATGAGAAGGGAAGGGAAGCGTGGAGAAGCGCATCACTTCTTTGGGGAGATTCGTTCTGAAAGAGAATGTTTTCCCATAATTCGTGAAGGTATTGTGTATCAAGTATAAACATTCTTGTACATTAAAAGCAACATGAATAAAATACTTTTGGGTTTGGGATCCTGCTGAAAAAATGTTCTGCATCAAAACACAAAGCTCAAGCCTTTGGATGAGAGAACAAAGACACGTGGAATACTCGGTAGACCAGTCACGCACCGCATTCCCTCGTACATGCTGCTATGAGTGCCGGTCTGCGAAGAGTACACCCACGTGCCGCCGATCCTGGAGCTCGCTTCGAACACGGTCACCTCCAGTCCCTGAAGATGCGTCAGTTCACTGGATCTGTGCCAAGCATGCTTGCGTACCTCGAGTGCGGCCATTCTGGCGGAGCATAGCCCGGCCGCCCCGGCGCCTATCACACAGATGCGAGCGGGCATCTGGGAATTTCTTTTTCTCGTTCGGATAAATATATTTATATGTATGTCAGAAAAAAAGGTCGAAGACGTAGACGCGGAGAAAACCAAATAGATTAGTAGTGAACAATTATCAAACACAGAGCGCACAGAGTACGCGAAGGAACAGTAAACACAACTGACCTAGTGTGTTGCAGTAGTAGTGAGCGTCTCTCTCTCTCTCTCTCTCTCTCTCTCTCTCTCTTGTTTATCTCTCTCATCGATGTCTTATCACTTTCGAGCGACGTTTGATCACACAGAAAACGTAACAGAGATATGGCGAATACACACGCTGTTCATATGATCCGACATTTTATCATTATCATAGAGCTTGTGCGATAGATAGATAGTTAGGTTTATTACCGATAACATGGGAACATCGAAATCATAACAAAAAGTGAGCAATATAAACAGGGTATAAATGAGGTTTCAATTAAAATGAACAAGGAAATAATATGTTATACAGAATATCCACAATATTTGTCTAGAATCAAGTAGCCCACATAAACAAATATAAAACGTATAGCAATGCCAACGGATAACACACGAGTTTCGTTGTTATTTGATACGTCATCATGTCATACAGTAAACCGTTCATTTCGAACAGCAAAACCAGGACACGCCCCCACTGCGCTCCGCGAGGTATGGATATCTAAAACGTCATTTATGCACACCGACAAAGAGTGGGCGAAAGAATGCGATGACATGGTGCACTAACTCTGCGGAGACTCGCTGTTGCACTCTCGGACGGGGCTCACGCGAGACCACCGGGTCCTCGGCGGCGGCGGGGGGCACAGGAAGCGATTGCGGGGGTGGCGACGGCTCCTGGGTGGGTGAGTGAGAGAACGAAGAGGGAGGGAGGGAGGGAGGGAGAGAGAGAGAGAGAGAGAGAGAGAGAGGGGAGGGTGTAGGAGAGGGAGAGAGAGAGGGGGGAGAGAGGGATAGAGGGAAGAGAGAGAGGGGGAAGAGAGAGAGAGAGGAGTTGAAGAACGTACCACCATCTCAAAGCCTTTGTAGTGTCCGTCGTACGCTCCCGTCGCCCCGTAGTGGCGTATGTCGCGCGACCTTTGATCGGCGTAGAGTGAATGCTGCGGCTGGGATGTATCGGCATATCAGATGAGATGGTCATCACTCTTACCTCAGCTCGCATCCAGGGATCCGCGTTCTGGGTCTGCTGATGCGACGCTTCTCTCTCTTCCTGTAGTGCATGGGGAGTGAGCACCGCACTGCGCGCCTCCTGTCGACTCCAGTGGTCGTGAGCCGTTTCCTGCCATGTACGCGACTCGTTTGTATGTCCACCCGCTTTCCTTCCACCCGAGCTGACTTGTCGGATGCTGGGCGCCGTTTGCCGGTCACCGGTCGTTTGTCCGTTCTTTTCATCGGCGAGAGTCTCTGCGGCCAGCGCCGGTCGAACGTCGACAAACGAAGAAAAGCTGGTGTGTTGGAGACTGGGCACCGTTTGCCGGTCACCGGTCGTTTGTCCGTTATTTTCATCGGCGAAAGTCTCTGCGGCCAGCGCCGGTCGAACGTCGACAAACGAAGAAAAGCTGGTGTGTTGGAGACTGGGCACCGTTTGCCGGTCGGCGGTCGTTTGTCCCTTCTTTCCAACCGTGGAAGTCTTCGTGGCCGGCTGCGGTCGAACGCCGAAGGGTGACGGAGAGGTGGTGTGTTGGAGGCTGGACACCGTTTGCCGGTCACCGGTCGTTTGTCCCTTCTTTCCAACCGTGGAAGTCTTCGTGGCCGGCTGCGGTCGAACGCCGAAGGGTGACGGAGAGGTGGTGTGTTGGAGGCTGGACACCGTTTGCCGGTCACCGGTCGTTTGTCCGTTCTTTCCAACCGTGGAAGTCTTCGTGGCCGGCTGCGGTCGAACGCCGAAGGGTGACGGAGAGGTGGTGTGTTGGAGGCTGGACACCGTTTGCCGTCACCGGTCGTTTGTCCGTTCTTTCCAACCGTGGAAGTCTCCGTGGCCGGCTGCGGTCGAACGCCAAAGGGTGACGGAGAGGTGGTGTGTTGGAGACTGGGCACCGTTTGCCGGTCACCGGTCGTTTGTCCGTTCTTTCCAACCGTGGAAGTCTCCGTGGCCGGCTGCGGTCGAACGCCGAAGGGTGACGGAGAGGTGGTGTGTTGGAGGCTGGACACCGTTTGCCGGTCACCGGTCGTTTGTCCGTTCTTTTCATCGGCGAGAGTCTCTGCGGCCAGCGGCGGTCGAACGTCGACAAACGAAGAAAAGCTGGTGTGTTGGAGACTGGGCACCGTTTGCCGGTCACCGGTTGTTTGACCTTTTCTTCCAACCGTGGAAGTCTCCGTGGCTGGCGGCGGTCGAACGCCGATGAATGACGAAGAGGTGGTGTGTTGGAGACTGGGCACCGTTTGCCGGTCACCGGTCGTTGGTCCGTTCTTTTCATCGGCGAGAGTCTCTGCGGCCAGGGCCGGTCGAATATCAACTAACGAAGAAGAGCTGCTGATGTTGTTGAGGCTGGGCATCGCTTGCCAGTCACTCGGCAGGAATTCGGACTGCGGCGTGTTGCCGCTGTCGTCAACTTCCATCGGCTCGGCGGAGTCATGACTCGGTTCCGTTTCAGCAGCAGACGGCTGTGCTGTCTCGTCGAAATGCGAGATGCCGTTTGCCATGTAAATCCCAGTCTGCCGTCTCGGCTCAGTGTGTGAATGTCCGCCGCCGAAATCGCGCTCGGCATGCTTCGGAAGAACCTCTAGTAGATCGGCGTTCGACTTCCATGCCACCTGCTCCTTGGCTGATTCCTCCTTCTCCTTCATCTCCTCCTTCTCCCTTGCCTCTTCCTCCTTCTTCTTTCTCCTCGCCACTTCCCGGTCCGCATCGGTCGTCTGTCTTATGTCGATCGCCTCGTTTAGGAGGTTCCCCATTGACCTACGACCGAGGTTCTCGAGCACATGGAAGATGGAAGCGCACGCTGCGGCAGAGGTGCTGAAACAGAGAGGAGTAGAGAGAGAGAGAGAGATAGAGAGATAGAGAGAGAGAGAGAGAGAAAGAGAGAGAGAGAGAGAGAGAGAGAGAGAGAGAGTCGTACCGATCGTGTTGCGGAGTTCCAGCGTATAGCTGGTACATGTCACTGCGCCGGTCCACTCTCGACGCATCGGCGTGCGCACTCCAGTTGGCGATCTTGATTGGATCTCGCTATTCCTATCTCACTCTCTCTCTCTCTCTCTCTCTCTCTCTCTCTCTCTCTTTCTTTCTTTCTCTCTCTCTCTCTCTCTCTTTATGTCTTCTCTCTCTCTCTCAAGATGTATGATGATTCGTTGTTGTGTTGATAAGATGACAAGATCGGCGCAGAGTATCAAGGGATCGAAATCGAGATGATTTCAATTGTCGAGAGCTATTACACATTTCTAAATTATCGTGAATTATGATCTCAAATTCATCTATAACGATTTCGGATAAATCTCCGCGACATTTCAAAAACGGATGACAGAAGCGTTTCCTAGAGTTGGAAAAAGTCAGACACTAGCCTCCTAGCCTCTCCTAGCCTCTCCTAGCCTCTTCTAACCCTTTCCTGAACCGTGTTTCTTATTCTTTCCGAGGGTTCCAGTTTCTGATGAGATCTTTCTGATCGTCTTTTGACAGCACACGTTGAGTCTACTCAAACAACTCGCGCTTTTCGACACTGCGAGACAGCACAGATCTCACTTTGATTCACTCAGTGTGGGAGGTATGCTGACAGGAAAGGGCTAGGAGAGGCTAGAGGGTCGAAAAACTCTCGGCGGCTAGTCGCTGACCATTTCTGACCCTTCCGAAATGTATCAGAGTCGCGGAGATTTCCGAGAATTGTTGACCATTCCTTTTTCTGCTTCCTATCCTATCATTAGTGATGTCATATTCAGCCATAACGATTCCGAATAAACACTTGAACTTGGAGTTGTTGAGCATGACATCATAGCAGACGTCACAGCCGATGCGACTCACATTGAGATTGGGATGAGAGTAGTAGGAGCGGAAGTGCGAGTCGGTGAGAGCGATGAAGTGAACGCGATCGTCGCGGAACTCCTCCATCTGAAGAGACAATGGTGCTGAGAGAGAGAGGAGGGAGAGGAGAGAGAGAGAGAGGGGGGTAGGAGAGAGAGAGGAGAGAGTGAGACAGAGAGAGGGAGAGAGAAAGAGAGGGAGAGAGGAGAGAGAGTGAGACAGAGAGAGGGAGAGAGAGGAGAGAGAGCGAGAGGGGGGGGGGGAGATCGTACCACGTTGGTGATGGCTGCACCGCCCGCCGAGTGGGCGACTACGTATACTCGTTGCGCCGCAATATGTCGGGAGATGTACCTGCATGAGGCTTTATAACAACTTAAAGGGAGTGTACCCTCTGGTTTTCGAAATTGAGTTAGCATCAGGATATTGAAATATGTCATAAATAGCGTACTTTCTAATAGAAAAGTTATGCTCAAGTCGCCTTGGAGTTTGTGTAATTCGCGATCGAATACGCTCATTTTTGAGAAAAGTGTGCAGAAATGTGCACAAACGTGCACGGTTGATGATGGTTTCTCCTTCCCGCCATTAGCGGCATACGGTCGAATTGACAAAAGGGTATCATTTTTTTATTTTGTATTTTCACATTCCGATGCTAACTCAACTTCGAAAACCAGAGGGTACACTCCCTTTAATTTAATATTGAACAAATAGTAATAATAATAAAATAATAATAATAATAATAACAATAATAATAATAATAAAAATAATAATATCATCGTAACCGCTGACCTCTCCCAGCTCCCACCCGTTAGTAGCGTGCTTCGAAGGAGTCGCGCTGTACTGAAATGGAAAAGTAACTATAGAAAAGTTTTATATAAAAAGTTTGTAAAAGTTTAGCGTACTGGAATTGAAAGAAGTTGTGAAGTTGCGAATCACCTGCGCGTATTGGTTCAAGTTGAATATGACGACGCCCCATTTGTTGGTGTGTGCCCGCTCCACATAGGGAATCATAGAGCCCTCCGAGAGAGACTCGTTCAGGATCAGTCTGAAACACAAAGGTGTGCGCGCTAAGCGCTGAGCGATCTGTCATAGTCCAGATCACTAAACAAAACGCTACAACCAGGATCAGTCTGACTATGCGAGTGCATTCCGGTCACTGAAACTGTACCGATAGGCTAAAGTAGCGGTCTGTCTCATCAAACTAGGTACCCCCGAAATGACTTCCAACTTTTTTCCGAAAAGCCTCGAACCACTTCGAAGAGACTGTGAACAGCTTTCTAACAATACGCTGACGACTCCTATGCTGATTCCATACCTGCGTCCCCACTGTCCGACAGTGGGGACGGGCAAATGGGTTTCGAAGAGACTGTGGATAGCTATTGCATCTGGCTGTCCGAGGGGACGGATGAATGAATGGATGTGTGGGTCTGTAGGCTACACCTCACCTGCGTCCCCACTGTCCCGCCCGCACCGCTCCACTGCCGTGCATCAGAACCATTACCACATCCTTCGTCTCATAGCCGTGGCTGGCCAGCACAAAGGAGAGGTCGCCCGGGTAGAAAGCGTCGTCCTTCTTAGGCGGACACACCTAGACGGACATGTAAGGGGAGGGAGGGTGGGAGAGAGAGAGAGAGAGAGAGAGAGAGAGAGAGACGCACCGGCGCCTCGTACAATCCATGTTTCGTGCACATCATCTCATAGAGAGCCTCGGTCATCGCATCTCCTACTCTCTCATAGTGAGACTGAGAGATGAACGAGAAGCGTGAATCGTCCTAGAGAAAGGTTTTTATGAGGTTTATCGATCGATATATTGATTTTCCGAACCTTGATCAACCGCAGCTCTCCGCGATCGTTGAAGTAGTAGCCAAGTTGTTCGAGAGTTTCCTATGTGTGCGGTTCATAAAACATAAAGGCGAGCTCATCAGACTCTAATATGTATCCATATGTTTTTTGCTGGAAAACATTGAGGCAGCCGGACATAGAACGGCGAAGCAAACAAACAAAACGCGAAAGAACGGAGCGATACCCTGTTTCCCACATGCTTACCAAACCGTGTCAGTGCTAAATAAGGCGATTGCAAATTTCGTGCCAACATCCAAAATGCTTATCCAAAATTGAACGAAATGCAGATCTTGTCGATATGTGTCCGTAACGCTCGAGCTTCGTGAACTTCTTTGAACCCACATCATAGCCCAACAATTTCCCCGTACACCTCTCGCCTATGTTCGCAACAGTGTGTATAGTAAATGATACGTTATAGCATGGCCCCCGAGGGCCCGCCCCTCATTCTATTTTTCAGATCAGAGTGTCCAGTGGAAAAGAAATGACGAATGACGATCATTTCTTATTAATTGGTGAAACGTAAGCTTGTGAAAACATGAAAAACTCTTAGTTACCGTATAATCCATTTGAAATTTTCGTGCTCGGACCCACCATGAGGAAACTAGTGGGTCTTTTCAATTTTTTGCCGTCTATACGTCACATGGTCATGTGAGAAAATCTGTGGAGTAGAGATATGAACGACAAAAACAAATCTGCTGTGCATTTCGTTTAGTATGCGGTATATTCAAAATCTACGATAATGTTTTCAACAAAAATCTGCTCCTTGAGCTACGTGCGAGCCTATTATACTAACCCCGCGAGCTGTCACGTAACAGTCAGTTGTGGGTTTGCACACAGCGCCTTTTTTCAAACATGTGAAATCTATAACTCACATGATTCGGTTTCGTCCTCTTCCAAGTGGACATTCTGAAACAAAACAAACGTGAGCTTCGAAATGTGAGAGTAAACAAATACGCATGGAGTGTGCAGGGTGAGGAACCAGTTGTATTGTGGAGTGTGGAGATCGCTGGCACACAAACAGATTACACTATTTCTCAATTCTGATAAGACTATTTTTCAATTCTCAACATTTTCCAACAGCTGCGGACAGAGAGCGTAGCTATCCGCTATTATCACGTGTGAGTCACTTTTGTTGTGGCCATATTCCATATTTCAGCGCCGCTTCCTTGGCATACTGTTACGGTCAAAGAGGGCGCAGACGGGTAGACGGGCGGAGGGGCGGGCGGAAAGGGGCGGAGCATGTCGTTTTTGAATGGACGAGACGGCGCGAACAGAGTTGCCGGTTTGTTGAGCACTACGATGTCTGAAAAGTGCAGAAGGGCACACTGCGGCGAAACATGATTCGCCCCTTTATGCCCGCCCCTCCCACCGGTCCGTCTACCCCCCCCTCCCCCAATAGGTCTAATCGACTTAATGTTCCTCGTGAATTTATGGAATTTATTTGCGGGCCTCCTATGTACGCAAAAAAGTAACGAAATATCGTTTAGTGGTATATCGTATTTAAAAAAAAGTTTTTGATTTTGTGTTCAATTGTGAAGTCTATCCGGAAACGCTTCTCATACTGCCAAACAAACAGTAGTGAAAAGCGTCATTTGCTAGCCCACTATACTCAATTAGGCATTACAATAACTAGAAAAGCACGCCACTGTAAATGCCACGTATCACCAGTTACCAATGCCAACTAATGCTACCTGAAAAATATCAAATACAAATACAACACCCTTTCTTATGATTAAATTGAGCGGAACATGTAGAATTAGTTTCCTGATTTTACAGTCTAGGAAATATTTAGTTCCGCCACCACTCCGCGCGTCCATCCCGAATTTGAAAATTGCGCGCGCGCGCTAAACTTCGAATTTGAAACGTGATCTCGATGTCTATCGATTTCTAGCCGCCTCGCACTCTCTTCACTCTTGCGCTCTCTACCTCGATAAATTCTATGTATTGTATAAGTATTATGTATTGTATGTATTGTATTGTCTATGTATTGTAATGACCTCTGTGTATGAACTTCATTGGCGCAGTGGTAGAGCGCGCCGCCAGCGCGCAATCGTTGCGATATGCCCACGGGTTCGATCCCCTCTCACAAAGCGTTTTGGATATTTGAAGTCATACACGTTGTGTTGCACGAAACTGCACAACATGTGAAATGTCACGGATGGCATATAGGATCCAATTCGACTATACGTGCGCCAGCTATGTATGTGACACGTACACCCCGTCGTACAATACCTCGCGAAGCCATGTTTTGTACATTAGGGTGTACACGTAGCGTACATTCGGTAAGCGTGTACATGTTGCATACATTTTCGAACAGCTTCCCTCTCCGAAATTCGCTTGAGACTTTGAAATCAAATGGATATTTCACACAAAACGTGAAACATATGAACAAAAAGTGGCAAACCCGAAACCTCACCACAGCAAAACCTCACCACCTCACCAACTGCACTAACCTGCACGCTTTCAAACACTATGCACTCCAAAACATCGAAATGTGATTAATGTTTTACTGTTTCGTTTTGATGTTTGTTTGTGCAAAGTATACAAGTTTGAGCTCACGGAGCCTCATATATAGCCATTTGAGCTCCAGAGACTCTCCATTGAGCACCTTGTCTGATACCCAGCCAGATATCGTTGACATCCCCATAGAAAGACCCCAATAGTAAATCAGACATGCTGAATCCCCTGGAAACGTCAGAATGTTTCTAGAATGAAGTGGAGCATCGCGGAGCTCTCTTAGGAACTCCGTTGAGCACCTGTGCGGGATGTGTGCTCTGTGCTCCTCTGACAGTGGGTCACATAGACTTTCATAGTAAATTGGACATGCTGAATCCACTGGAGACGTCAGAATGTTTCTAGAATGAAGTGGAGCATCTCGGAGCTCTCTTAGGAACTCCGTTGAGCACCTGTGCGGGATGGCCCAACCGAACGATTTCACATACCACATAACATAACATCGACGCACCATCTCTAACGATCTTCTCCTGAGTACAGCCGATAAATATCAGAACTACTGTTTTTTCCGCAACTTAAACAGTCCTCTCAGCTTCCAGCACACAGACAGCCACTATACTTCACTATACGTCGTCAAGGATTCTGCAAAGGCACCTTTTCTCGCGACTGCCTTTATCCTCGTCGTCTACGTCAGGTGCGCTCCGGCGATTTCATGGTCAACTCCGGCGATTTCATGGCTATCGATTGAAAATAGAGCTCTGCAGAGGGGTTGCATAGAGTCGGCAACATCAGATTCGGCGGGATAGGTAGCAACACGAGAGGCTCTGAGCAAACCCTTTCTGTGGTATTCTTCGAAAACCCGTCGTCCCACAGTGGCACCCGGAAGATATTCGTTGGAAGACAGAATGGGAGGATCGACTAGCGACAGCCACAATGAAACTGAGACAACCCAGAACCCAGAATCCAAAGACATGACACATCGGAGAGAGAGAGAGAGAGAGAGAGAGAGAGAGAGAGAGAGAGAGAGTTTACGTATCACAAAGAGTGACAGTATCAGCACATGAGTGGAACGAGCCATGAGCTCCGATCGAACTGACGAGTAACCGTCAGCCCATGATAATCAGTCAGCGGTATGGTTCAAGCAGACGGTGCGCGGAGGAAGTCCGTATCCGGATAGACGGGGTTATTCAAAAAGCGACAGATTAGAGCGGGATCACGGAGATCGCTCGTTTCACCTATACGACTGTGTACTCGATTGTTGCACGCCTCGATATGCAAACGCTATTCTTGTCACCATCAGAAAGGGTCATAATCAGAGATGATAATACGTATTATAACACTTTGTCAACTGGGTTCCACTGTAGAGTTGGACTTATCACTCGTAGACCGTTCGATTCTTCAGCTCAAGAGGAGGTGTGGGCCTCCGAGATCCTTCCAAGTGGATTCAGCATGTCTGATTCACTGTAGGAGTCTCTCTGACCCACTGTCAGAGGAGCACAGAGCACACATCCCGCACATGTGCTCAACAGAGTTCCTAAGAGAGCTCCGCGATGCTCCACTTCATTCTAGAAACATTCTGACGTTTCCAGGGTATTCAGCATGTCTGATTTACTATTGGGGTCTTTCTATGGGGATGTCAACGATATCTGGCTGGGTATCAGACAAGGTGCTCAATGGAGAGTCTCTGGAGCTCAAATGGCTATATATGGGGCTCCGTGAGCTCAAACTTGTATACTTTGCATAAACAGACATCAAAACGAAACAGTAAAACATTAATCACATTTCGGTGTTTTGGAGTGCATAGTGTTTGAAAGCGTGCAGGTTAGTGCAGTTGTTGAGGTGGTGAGGTTTTGCTGTGGTGAGGTTTCGGGTTTGCCCAAAAAGTTTGCGTAAATTGTTTTTACACGTGTGCATGTGCGTGTAGAGTACATTTCTGACACTCATGCGGGAGCACAGAAAGGGTAACTGAGACGACATATTGACTGTCGCGCTCCCTCTTATCAAAGCTGCCGAAGAGCAACTCGACGCGGGTTTACGTCACCTCTTTTTGAACCGGATATCACATCGGCACTCTGTGCATGTATCGTACAGTTCACGCTGCTGTCAACATGTACAGACTCATCAAATGTTCCGAAGAAGTACACGACTAGGTTGTACGTGTAGCGCACATTTCACGTTTTCTGTTCATGTAGGCTACACAGAATTTTCCGAGACTGGCGACAACCGATTGTGTTTTCAGGCGCCGTGCGATAAGCAAGTGCAGTTGACATTCGACGAGCGCGAATATGACATGACATGTATATTGCTACCTGAAAAATACTTAATTAATCAACTAACTTAATTAACTAAATCACGTAATAACGTCCGCCGAAAGTCAACAACTTTATTTGGCATGGCTTCTCGGAAAGTAACCTTTTCTTCTTCCTCTTTGACCAGTGCCAGGGGTGGTCACTCTGCACTCTGCAGGCTCAAGTCAGCTCCGGGGTATCCAGGGTATGTCCCTTTTCTTTGTTTACTCACCGAAAATGTGTGTAGCCTGTCTGCAGGATAATTGGCCGAAACAGGGATTCTGTTTATTCTGTTTGTTTGTTTCTTGTTCACATTACATTTCTTTCAGAATACGAAATGGAACAACTGCAATTATGTCGCTCAACTCTCTTTGTACATACCAGTAGTAATTTCTTGGCTGCGGATATTGTTACTACTTTCGACAATTGTGACGCATTTTCTTTTGCTGTTGTGCATAATGTTCTAGGAATAGTTTCTGTTCACTTTTACCCTCAGATTTCTAACGATGACATGAGATAAATCGTTTCTTGATATGTCATTTTCCAACGGTTCTTATTTCTGTTCTGGAATCAGTTGATGGCTTGGTCATCAGTGAAATAGCTCCTGAAAATTACTTCGTTCGGGGTTGGTAGAAGAAAAAAACACTCACATGGTCTTTCGAGAAGCGACGCGAATGGATGTAGCGCAGGTGAGGCCGTTGAAGCTGGCCAACTTTCGTTACTACTAATACTCTCCGAATTACTACCTGGCAGATTTGGCACTAGTGTACGCTCCGGCGTCGTCGTATCGAAGCCAATCGCCCGGATACAGGCGAGGCAGCATGCGCAGCGGCTGAACGCATATCATTACATCATCAAGTTGTCGTACCTCTATCATATCGGAGGGATCGCACGAAGGTCCCCATATCTTTGTGGGGAACACTTGCTCTCCCTCCTTCATGTCCCTGATCGGTCGTCCCCGCATGGTGTAGTCAGTGTACGAGTGCACGTGGTTGAACGACCCGAACGCGCCGTCCCCGACCATCACGGAGTAGCCGATTCGACCAGCGTCTTCCGCTCAATTCAGGCACATTGATGAATCGTCACATTGGCCCAACCTTGGCCAGTGATTTGACTCGCTGCCACTTGCCTCACTCCAATCACACTGTTCAGCAGCGTTTGATATCTGAAAGCTAATTGAGAGCCGCATACTCGTTTTGTTACCGTGCTGCGAAGAAGCGTCCGGGTTCTGCGACGATGGTCATGTGAGAGAGAGGGGCGGTGAGCGAACGGATCAATGCTGCGATCTATAGGCGGGATTGCGAGAGATATGCAACATTAAGTAGAGGTCAGACTCAACTTTTGCTGGCAAAAAACCCTCAGAAAGTTCTCAGAACGCGCCCCACCCTCAGAAAGATTCTCAGAAAGTGGACTTTGTATCATAACGCGGTTTTTGATACATAATCGAGTCTGACCTCGCCTTTACAACCAGCGCGGTAGCGCTGGATGGTTTGTGTTAAGACCATACGCGCGCTAGAACCCGCAAGAGGCGATAGAGAAAAAGGTCTCTTAGAATCTTAGAATAATAAAATAATAGAGATTGTGTGTACCTCTCGGAAGTGGTCATCATCGCTGTCTGGGAATCCGCCGCCGATGTCGAGGAAGTGCATTGAGAAGCCCAGTTCGTGTCCCAAAGTGCACACACTGGAAGGGGGTGAGAAAAGAGAGCCACCTGCTCACCTAAGTGCCTGCGAGAACGCCTCCTCGAAATATTTCATCTCCTTGAATGGAGAGCCGATGTGAAAGCTGAGCATTGTGGTATCTTTTTTTGAATACACAACATTTCTTCACCTCACGCCAACGATTTTGAGTCCCATCCGGTTTGCCTTCTGCAATATGCGAGGCGCCGACTCTTTCGCACACGCGCCAAACTTTTTGGAGAGATTCGCCTTGGCGTGCGGGTCGCCACACGAGATGCGCACAACTATCCTGTGAGTGAGGATATACAGTTGACTGATGAGAGAGTGCCCACTCAGCATCCGGCGCCTCCGCCGCTAGCTTGTCGAGCTCGGACTCGTCGTCGACAGTCATCCGCATCACTCCAGCAGAGGCTGCGAAGCGGATCGCCGACGCCGCCTTGACTGGGTTGGCGAACAGGATGTCCGACGCAGGCGCCACGGAGAGCGTCTATGCGAGAGAGTGAACAAGGGATAAGGGAATGGCAGATATAGATGGCACCTGTTGAATCTCTTTCGGGCTCGCGCAGTCGAATCCTGCGCCGAGACGAGCGAGCAGAGAGACGAGCCATGCGTCCGGGTTGCACTTGACTGCGTAGTAGGGCTGAAAAGGTACGACATTGTTGCCTATCACTCCTGCCGCCAAATTGAAATCATACCAATATGTAAATGTAAAGGTAGTGTACCCTCTGATTCTGGTCGCGGTCGCGCGAGTTGTTATTATCAGTTTATTACCTATTATTAGTTAGATATAATCCCATAACATGAAAGTATAAAAGTCAAAAATACCAATTTCAAGTTTGACGTTTACCGGCAATTGTGTGCACAAGTGTGCACGCCCGCAAAACTTATGTTCACCGACTGCGGTTACATCACCGAACTGACCGGAGTGATTCGTTTGTTTCTTTTTTTTAATAATAATAAGTTTATCGCATGTATGTTTGATAGAGTATGCAAGAAATTGCGGATAGACACTGGCGAAATATGTGATAATACGATTGTGTGACAAAATTAAAAATGGTAAAACTAAAACAAAATGAGGTACTACTGCGCCTTGTTCAAGGGTACTGGCAGAGTGATGGTCACATATAATACACGTTGAAATTGAAAGAGACACAAGAAGTGCAGGTGAGACGACGTGCGAGAGACGCCCTGACTCTCCAGTCATGATGCACGAATCCGAGACGACGGGAAACCGCTAGAACTAGCCCTGACGAGCTCTCTAAACCGCCCCGCATCCCTCACTCCCACGACTTCAGATGAAAGGCTATTCCAGAAACTATGTGCTCTATGAATGCTCGTGAGTAGTCTGTTTGCTGGATCAAAACAAGGGACAATGCGCAAACTGTGTGAGTGTCTGGAGGATGTTGGAATTACATTGAATACACCATCAGATTCAAAAGGCAAAACTCGGTGAGTGACTTTGTATATGAACGTGACGTCATTGATGAAACGACGGGACTCGAGAGTTTCAAGTCCCAGCAGGCGGAGACGCTCAGAGTATCCAAGAGATAGGTGACCAGCTCGTTGGCAAATGCGACGGGTAAAATACCTTTGCACGCCTTCAAGCAAATTCACCAAACGCACGCTAGTTGGGTTCCACAACTCAGTACAATATTCCAACTTGCATCGGAAATATGTAACATATGCTCTCACTAAGACAGTGAGATTTCGCGTGTGATATGCCCTCAGAAAGTTATTGATCGACCACAGGGCGTTGTTTGCTATACGAGAGATATGAGTTTCAAAGCCAAGACTGTCAGAGAGTTACCGGTATTTTCAAGGCATGGTATAGTCACCAACCATGTTTCTGATAAGGAGATTGAACAAACAAACAACACAAATTGCAAATTTGAAGTTATGAGTTCAGAGGGTACGCTACCTTTAAAGAAGAACTCCGGGGAAAATAGGAATGCCGGTCAATAGGGGCAAAATGATACTTAGGAACACGACTCTGGCAATGAAAATTCTGAGAGGGTTCAAAAAGTTACGTTTTTGAATTCATTGTTACGATTCCTTTGTCCAAATAGCCTAATTGGACAAAGGCGTAGCCTCATTCCGCTGCCCACCGCTGCCGTACTCGCGGTTTCCCGCCAAAATCTGGTTCCGGGCGCGCTAATGTTTTTGGCCGGTGACTCTTTTCCCGGAGTTCTTCTTTAACAATCAAAATTAACACGTGGAAGCAAAAATCTTTCTCCGTCTGCACACTCTGATTTTCGCACACTCTCTCACAGTATTGGCACTACGGTATTGTTTACCTCGTGTGTTATTTTGAATTCGCGCAGTTTCTTGCGTGATAATTTCAAAAGTTACGGTGTTATAAGCATTCCCGCGCAGAAAGTTGGTGTGATAATGGTGTGCACATTATGCTTTTCTGTGATTACTCATCATATCACACGAATAACATGCGAAGAAGATCGTATGTAGAGGGGGACTTTGGTACGGCGGCTGCACATACCCGGATGTGCGGCAGCTCGGCTGTCCACAGACCGTGTCTCTTCACAACTGCATCCAGATTACACAAGTGAAAAGAAGAGTCATCTCCCTGAAGTCTATCCTTCTCTCTCTCTATTTCTCTCTCCCTCTCTCCCTCTCTCTCTCTCTCTCTCTCTCTCTCACCTGCAGTGTTTTCTGTTGAATGAGCGTGGAAATAAGGTTGTCGGGGTCTACCTGATCAGTTGTTAGTACACTCGGAAGAGAAGACAGCGGGTCCATTCTGACAAGAATGATTGTATGCGGAAAGAGAAAAAAAATCATGCGCGATTGAAATATCATAAGTTGGAACGGAATTGCGTTGAAGAAAAGAGAAAGAAAGAAGACAGTTGTAATCTAACAAGGATTCAATAACGGAAATTTTGAATTGAAATGCATATTCAAGTGCAATAATTGATCATTGACAATAGTGATGAATGAATTAAATTCTTTGGTGAAATGTGTTTAGATCAGTGTTCATGAAGTAACATAAATCATAATAGTGAAGAATGGTTTTAGTAGTTTTGACATGACAATTGATGCAGCGATGTTTGGCGGAACCAATTCTCAAAGTAGGGGTCTAAACGTGGTATTTATTCGCTCTCCGCTGCCCCGATCATCGGCCCTTTTTCGACGGCACATACGCGATAACGGGAGAGAGCACAAGAAAAGAAGAGAGCGCATAGTCGAAAATCAAGGGAAACCGAAAAATCACGTTGAGAGCGGTCTGATGAACGTTTCTGAACCCTTCGTTGTTCGAAAAACCTGAAACACAGATCACGAAACACATCTGGTGAAGTATAATCTATTATCACTTAAACAATTTGGTTTTCGCAACAAAAAACAGACTTATTGAATGTCACATGAACTGGTGCAAGTATCTCAAGTCTGGCTTAGTTATAGATTGTATATATTTTGATTTTAAGGAAGCGTTTGACCTTTGACACCATAAGCCACGAAATGCTTTAAAAAATAGACTCGCTTGGAATGAGAGGCAATGTCTTAGGATGGATTTCCGAGTTTCTCAAAAACAGAAAACAATCGATAATGATTGGTAAAACTCGATCGCAACCGCGCACGGTAAATTGCGGTGTGCCGCAAGGCTCTTGCTTAGACCCTCTGCTTTTTAATATCTTTATAGATAACATTCCAGAGCATTCACCTATAGAAGTTAAACATGCACTATATGCTGATGATCTCAAAATATTTGAGCATTCTAGCAACATTTGAGCATTCAAGCAACACAACAGCTGCTATCTTTCAAAAAGCCATAAATATCGTTTCAATCTGGTCTGCAACGTGGGGTCTACAAATTTCTACTAAGAAAACTCAAATATTGCGTATAGGCAGGCGAAATCCAAATCATCCATAATATACTGCTCATGAATGTACCCTCATGCCTGTCGATTCCGCCAGGGATTTGGGTATATTGATGAGTAGCAACATTCTTTTCCGTGACCATAACCATTATGTTATCAAGCACTCGGTTTATTCCATAAATGACTTCCTCCGCACAAAACTCGTGATGCCACTCTCTTAATTGAACCCAAGCGGCGCGCAGCGCCGCTTGGATTTGTCTCTACCACATTACGCGCTAGAATTGCGCACTATCGATATCGAATACACCTATAAGAGTGATAGTGAGATACTTGATACTTTTTTGCGTACACCGCAAGAAAGCCGCAAACGAATTCCAATAGTTCAAGAGAGACATTGGGGGAGGGGGTAGACGGACCGGTAGGATGGGCGGCAGAAAGGGGCGGAGCATGTCCCACAGTTTGTCCAGTGTGCGTCCTTCTGCACTTTTCAGACCTCGTCGTGTTCAACCGATCGGCAACATTTTTCACATTCTATCGTCCAATCAGGAGCGACCTGCGCGACACGCTCCGCCCCTTTCTGCCCGCCCCTTCGTCTACCCGTCTGCGCCCTCTGCGATCATCACAGTATGTCAAGGACGCGATTTGCAGTGGTGAAATGGCCACAACAAAAGTGACTCACACGTGATAGCGAATGGCCTGCTGTCCACAGCCATTGCGAAATGAAGATAAACAGTCTTATCAGTGGTTGTGTGTGTGTGTGTGTACCAGCGAACTCCACTCACAATAAAACGTGGTTCCATCGCTGCACACTGCTTGTCTTTTGTTCACATGCATATTTACAAACGCATAGTCATGTGTATTTTTTCAGAATGCCTACTTGGAAGAGGAACAAACCGAATTATGTGAGTTATTCACTGAATTTCGTTGTGTTTTGTGCGTTGTGTGCGAGTGCAAACTTACTGTTGGGTTTCAAAACAAAAACTAGTGTTGACCGCACATTCACAGAAAACTCTCGAACAACTCGGCTACTACTTCAACGATCGCGGAGAGCTGCGTTTGCTCAAGGTAAATCAATATATCGATCGATAAACATCGTGAACATTCATTCAGGACAATTCGCGTTTCTTGTTCATTTCTCAGTCTCACTACGAGAGAGTGGGAGATGCGATGACCGAGGCACTATATGACAAGCTGTGCACGGAACATGGAATGTACGAAGCGCCGGTGGGTCCCTCGCTTTCCCTCTCTCGCTTCCCATATATGACGTATGACAATCTAGGTGTGCCAGGTGAATATGGATGATTCCCGCTATTCGGGAGACTTCTCCTTTGTGTTGGCCAGCCATGACTACGAGAAGAAAGAGGTGGTGTTGGTGCTGATGCACGGCAGTGGAGCGGTGCGTGCGGGACAGTGGGGTCGCAGGTGAGGTTTATACCTAACAGTTTCGGAGGCGCAAATGTTTCGGAGGCGTTTTGAACTATCCAAACCAGTAAACCAGTAGCGCTAGTAGCACTGTAGCCAAATCGAATCAAATCAATTCAAATCGAATGTTTATCCAGAATCGTTTGGTTAGCGCTGGGAAATGAGATCGTTCCATTACCGGCGGTCGTTGGTCACTGTCCGTCTCCACTCTTTGCGTGCATCTGACTGTAGCCAAAGCCTGTAGCAAGTCGACGGTGTGTTTCAATGTTGTCAATGTCAGACTGATCCCGAACGAGTCTCTGTCGGAGGGCTCAATGATTCCCTATGTGGAAGGCTCAGCGCTTAGCGCGCACACGTTTGTGTTTCAGACTGATCCTGAACGAGTCTCTGTCGGAGGGCTCTATGATTCCCTATGTGGAGCGGGCACACACCAACGGATGGGGCGTCGTCATATTCAACATGAACTACTATGAGCAGGAGGTGAAAACCTGAAAACGAATCAAATCACACGACTCACAAGAATCGAAGAATCATATTACACATTTTATTACCGTTCGTGTGTGTGTGTGTGTGTGTGTGTTTGTGTGTGTGTGTGTGTGTGTGTGTGTGTGTGTGTGTGTGTGTGTGTGTGTGTGTGTGTGTGAGTGTGAGTGTGAGTGTGAGTGTGAGTGTGAGTGTGAGTGTGAGTGTGAGTGTGAGTGTGAGTGTGTGTGTGTGTGTGTGTGTGTGTGTGTGTGTGTGTGTGTGTGTGTGTGTGAGTGTGTGAGAGAGAAAGAGAGAGAAAGAGAGATTTCATTGACAAGAATGCAAAGTGCCTAGGGATACATGTTTACGCGAAACTGTATCCCTTGTTCATTTTAGTACAGCAGAAGTCCAAAGAACCACGCCATCAACGCGTGGAAGAGGTCGGTGAAGCATGAAACAAATTGAATTGATTTACTGCCGATATCAATCGTTTCAATCGTTTATCCGGAATCGTTATATCTGAATATGACAACACAATCATAATGATATGAAGCATACAGTGCCTAAGATGCTATATACATAATAGGCTAACGCCGGGGAAAGACAGGTCGGCTAACCGATATAAGGAATACAACAACGGAGATGAAACACAAAGGGCTTATTCTGCGTGAAGTTTCTGTCGGTGGTTCCTTCATGTCGGGATCCGACGTGAAGGAGGAGTGGTGTGCTCACGCTTGGGTTGACGTTGCGACAGCCGTTGTAGAAAGTGTTCTCGGCGGGTTCAACTCCGTGTTACATGAAACAAATGTAAGTATACTATTACGAATTATTCAGGTACATCTCCCGACATATTGCGGCGCAACGAGTATACGTAGTCGCCCACTCGGCGGGCGGTGCAGCCATCACCGAAGTGGTACGATCTCCCTCTCTCTCTCTCTCTCTCTCTCTCTCTCTCTCTTTCTCTCTCTCTCTCTCTCAATAGTTGCTCTTCAGATGGACCGCTTAGAAGACGAGCGCGTCCGCTTTATCGCACTCACTGATTCGTGGTTCAGGGCATACCGCAAGCATAAACAGCTCCATGTGAGTCGAATGCGTGACAATTTTTTTGTCCGGAACTGTTGAAGCTGAACCTGAACTTAAAGGAACAGTGGCGACTTATTTTCGACTCGGAGTATTATTAAAAATCATATTAACCTAACGCATTTGCAGTTTTTGCGAAAGAACGACGATTCTGCGTTATTTTTGATTCTGCAACTGCCAAGGATGCAGCTCAAAATTTGAATTTTCCGCCAACACTTCACTGCAAAAATTTTGGGTCGGAGACGTAACCGCAAATGAACAACGGACTGTCACTTGCTTCATGGCTCAGTGCACGTGCGCTGCGTTGTGACCCTAATCTTCGCGGGTTCGATTCCTGTCACTGCCAAATGTTTTGCTCGTGTGAAAATGAGGAGTTGTGGCAGGTCGTGGCAGAAATAAGTCGCCACTATGCCTTTAACATGACAATCCACAATGAATTCATTTTGATTTTGATTCCTTTTGACAATCAGTTACTAGTAATACCTATAAGTCAACTTCACTTTTAACTAATGTTAAATCGAATCAAGGTTGCCAACTGGAGTGCGCACGCTGATCCATCGAAAGTCGAGAAGCGCAGTGACATATACACGCTATATGCGGGAACGCCAGAACACGACCGGTACGGCTCTCTCTCCCCCCTCTATCTTCCCCTCTCCTCACCTTTTTTTTCAATTTCAGCACATCCGCAGCGGCGTTCACGTCCATCTTCCATGTTCTTGAGAACCTTGGGAGTATGTCGATGTGGGACCTTCTAAACGAGGCCATCAGACCGACGTCGGAGTGGGACAGCAAAGAGAAGAGGGCGAGGAGAAAGTGGGAGGAGCAGGAGAAGGAAGAGGAGAGAGCAGCAAAAGAGAAGAAGATCTGCGAAGAGCCAGAATGGACGTCGAACGAGGATCTACTGAAGGTTCTGCCGAAGCATGTCGCGCAGGGAGATTCCGTAACAGACCGCTGCTCTGAGCAGAGTATTGTGGCGAAGAAAAAAGAACCACTACGGGAGACACGAATCGACATGGGAAATGGATTATCAAATACCGACGAGACAGCGGGACTACGGCCCAGTCACGCAGAGACAGAACAGTTCCACGACTGTCTAGAGGAGCCAATGCAAGTGGAGCCCAAGAGAGATGCGGGAACTTTCCTTCTCAACGAGAAGATGCCCAACCACACCAGCATTCCTCCATCCTTCGACAGTCGACCCACGATAGCGGCGAGCGCAGAGTATGAAGAAAGGAGCGGGCCGGGTGCATGGCACGAGACACTCCCCAACAACTGGAGTACGGATCAAGAGACTGCGAAGCCACTGGATTGGCAAATCACCGGTAATCGGCATGCCCACAGTCCGCTGGAAGAAAGTGCGGCGTCGCATCACCAGTTACGGTACCGGAACGCGGATCACTGGACGCGAGATGAGGTGAAGACTGTATGACTAGATGTTAATCAATGCAGTACATTCCAGCAGCTCCATTCGAGTGTGGACCAGTCGAGCTACATACGCGACTATGCTTCGACGAGCGCTTACGACAGAGAGCTTGTGGTGTGTTCTTCGATCCCCCATCTCTCTCCCTCCCTCTTTCTCCTTCCCTCTTTCTCTTTTTTTTCTCCCCCCTTCCTCTCCCGTACCACTCACTTAGGAACCGTCGGCCCCTCCGCTTTCTCTGCCGCCTTCCGTCGCTCCGATGGTGGCTCAGCCGCAGCCTAGGGAACAGCAGAACGTCACTGAACAGTCAGTACTCTTTTATCACTCCGAATGCATGTTTTCATCGAAGTTGGCGAATGAATGACGTTTCAGAGTTGCAGTGGTTGGGGCGAGGCGGCTGGAGGCGCGCAGTGGCGTCGCCACTCCCCATCGCCCACTGGATGAGAGGAGAGAGTCGAACCTCGCTATGATGCACCAGAATGGAGATCACCGGACGCGAGCTGAGGTACGAGTGATGACATCTCACCTGATATGCCGGTACATTCCAGCAGCACCATTACCCGAGTGTGGACCAGTCGAGCTGCATAGGCTATTATGACTATGGTTCGACGGGCGCTTCCTACAGAGGGCTTGTGGTGCGTGCTCTGATCCCCCCATCTCTTTCTCTCCCTCTTTCTCCTTCCCTCCTTCTCTCTTTTTTTCTCCTTCCTCTCCCCTCTCCGTACCACTCACTCAGGAACCGTCGGCCCCTCCGCAATCTCTGCCGCCTTCCGCCGCTCCGATAGTGGCGCAGCCTCGTCCGAGTGCGCATTCGAGGGTCTCCGCAGAGTTGGTACACCTTCTCATCGAAAGCATTCGCCTTTTTGTTGTCGGTAGATGAATGACGTTTCAGGTTTCCATACACAGAGGAAAGAAGAAGGCAAAAGTCATGGTTCTGCTGCGAATAAACGATATACATGTGTATTGCACTACCACTTTAGACTATAGGAACCCCAAATGATAATTGAGATTTCGTATTTCGTTATCGTTTTTTCAAGATCATATTACAACAATATTACACCAGTTATGTAGTGTTTTTCTTCACTGATTATGATAAAAATTTCGGACAATATGAAATACGTCTGTTTTCGCAGGTCTCTAAGGCATCTATAAGGCTTCTACAAGCTAAACCGATTCGAATGAGATGATAGCGTCCATGTGAGTTCATAGCGTGTCACATTCAAATGCGTGTCAAGAATAGTATAGGACAAGTCGCAAGTGACTGTGATGGGGCGAGGCGGCTGGACTGAGCGTGCTACGTGACCGTATCTCCGGTACAAGGCTGCTACAAGCTACAGACGATTCGCAGAGAGTGACAGCGTTACCGGAATAGCAACATATCACCTCTTCGGCAGTTCTCCGGCAAATTGATCGAAGGCCATGAGAGAGAAACTACAGTAAACCACAATGCGAACTAAGTGATTAAGAGAACTTTACACGACATGTTGTCAGTATTCACGAGATTGTAATCAGAATATTTATATACCTGGGAAGACATTGTAGACTGAGTTGTCCCACCGTTGTGCGCCCTTCTGCACTTTTCAGACATCGTAGTGCTCGACAAACCGGCAACTCTGTTCGCGCCGTCTCGTCCATTCAGAAACGACATGCTCCGCCCCTTTCCGCCCGCCCCTCCGCCCGTCTACCCGTCTGCGCCCTCTTTGACCGTAACAGTATGCCAAGGAAGCGGCGCTGAAATATGGAATATGGCCACAACAAAAGCGACTCACACGTGATAATAGCGGATAGCTCCGCTCTCTGTCCGCAGCTGTTGGAAAATGTTGAGAATGGAGAAATAGTCTTATCAGAATTGAGAAATAGTGTTATCTGTTTGTGTGCCAGCGATCTCCACACTCCACACAATAAAAATGGTTCCCCACCCTGCTCACTCCATTCGTATTTGTTTACCTACCAGTTTTCGAAACTCGTGTTTTGTTTCAGAATGTCCACTTGGAAGAGGACGAAACCGAATCATGTGAGTTGATTTCACATGTTTGAAAAAAGGGCGCTGTGTGCAAACCCACAACTGACTGTTACGTGACAGCTCGTGGGGTTAGTGATAGGCTCGCACGTAGCTCAAGGAGCAGATTCTCGTTGAAAACATTATCGTGGATTTTGAATATACCGTATACTAAACGGAATGCACAGCAGATTTGTTTTTGCCGTTCATATCTCTACTCCACAGATTTTCTCACATGACCATGTGGCGTAAAGACGGCAAAAAATTGAAAAGACCCACTAGCTTCCCCATGGTGGGTCCGGGCAAGAAAGTTTCAAATGGATTATACGGTAACTAAGAGCTTTCATGTTTTCGCGAGCTTACATTTCACCAGAAATTGATAAGAAATGACCGCCATTTCTTTTCCACTGGACACTCTGATCTGAAAAATAGAATGAGGGGCGGGTCCTCGGGGGCCAGGCTATAACGTAGCAATCGCTACACACACTGTTGCGAACATAGGCGAGAGATGTAGTTGGAAATTGTTGGGCTATGATTTGGGTCACGTATGACAAGCCGGCAAAACTTTTTGCACGTATTAGGTAGTGGGAATCAAACCGGCATCGCATGGTCCACGAATATCGAGCATACCGAGGAGATCCGCATTTCGTTTTCAACTTTTCGATGAACATTTTGGATTTTGGCACGAAATTTGCAATCGCCTTACATATCTTCGCACGTGCACAGTTTGGTAAACGGGATATCGCGCCGTTTTTTCGCGTTTTGTTTGTTTGCTTCGCCGATCTATGACCGGCTGCCTCAATCTCTCAATGTTTTTCATCAAAACATATAGCCACTCTATTCAATGAGTTCTTTGGCTCGGTCTTCTCGAGCGATAATAACGAGCCATTCCATTTACAAGACCATCCTGGTGCCCACTCGATAGCAGACGTAGATTTCAGTCCCCATTGTGTTTACGAATACCTGAAAAGAACTAAAAGAAAAATATCCTGTGGTCCAGATGAGATTCCTTCTATTATTTTACAAGCCCTCGCTGTTGTCATCGCAGAACCTCTATCGATAATTTTCTCACAGTGTTTTCATGAGGGTGTTATTCCATCAATATGGCGTAAGGGTATAGTTGTCCCGGTCTTCAAAAGTGGTGGAAAAACACAGTGTACTAACTATCGACCTATTACGTTGACCTGTTGCGCAAGCCGGGTGTTTGAGAGAATGTTATGCTATAACATTCGATGTCATTTGTGAAAATACAACATAATAAATCCACAGCAGCATGGTTTTCTCGATGGTAGAGGCACAACAAGTCAAATGGTTGAATATGTAGGATATTTAGTTAAACATTTGGATAAAAAAATACCGGTAGACACGATTTATCTAGATATTAAAAAGGCGTTTGATTCAGTTGTTCATAGAAGATTAAATGAGGTATGCAGGTCATACAAGATTGATGGAAAAACTCTCCGGTGGTTAAATCTGTTTCTATCTGACCGCACTCAGTCGGTAAGGGTGGGCACAGGACTATCAGATTGAATTCCAGTTCTTAGTGGTGTACCACAAGGTAGTGTTGTTGGACCTCTACTTTTCTTGATCTATGTAAATGGAATCGGCTCCGTTATTAAACATAGCAAATACTTCTTGTACGCGGATGACATGAAACTGTCAATTCCACAGAACATTCCCAATTTCAAAGTATTACTCGAAACTGACTTGGTAAATGTACATCAATGGCTCGGTGAGCGCCAACTCTTACTATCGGCTGCTAAATCCAGAGTTATTCATTTTGGAAAACGTGCCATCAAGTCTGTATATACGTGTGATGGCTCCGTAATAGCCTGCACTGACTCAATCAAAGATCTTGGTATTTATCTCACATCCGATCTCAGTCCAAGCGAGCATATCAGATAAATCATTCAGAAAACATCTTCACGAGTCGGTGTATTACGAATGGCCTTCCAACGGAATGAGTCGTTGTTTTTAAACTTCTATAAATATAAAATACGACCAGTTCTCGAGTACGGTAGTGAGGTGCTCCTTGCACTTAACGTAACTCAAACTAATGAATTAGAAGCTGTGCAAAGATCCTTCACTAGAAGGCTTGCCCCGAAACTCTCATATCATTGTCGACTGAAACAATTGGAGCTTGACACACTGTGGACTCGCAGAACTTTGTCAGATTTGCGCCTTGTTCATAGCTATCTGTATGGTTTCGTAAACGCTCCCAATCCCTTCATGCTTGCAAATTCAAGATCATCATCATTGCGTTCGAATGGCTTGAAATTACAGAGTATCTCCAAGACCACCCTTAGCCAGAGTTTTATCACACATCGAGTAGTGAAATACTGGAATCTCTTAGATTCAAATACAGTATGCCAATTTAAAAAGACGGACTTCAGAGTACGACTAATGTCATTTTTCACAAATAACTTCTCTCGTTTTACCCCACCCGTATATAAATTGATTGCTCTCAGGCGACTAGGTAGCCCGAGTTTGATTCCTTTCTGTTCTGGACGGTTGAAGTAGTTTCTGTGTCTGTGTTTGAGATGACAACCCATTCTATGCGCTCGTATGGGTGCCAATGGGCTCTGTCACAGTCTTCACTTTGTCCCTACTCACGGGTCTGACCGTTAGTTTGTTGGATGCTGTGTGTTGTGATTTTGTGATTTCTGATTATGAATAAATACATAATTATTATTATTATAATGATACATAATCGACTCTGATGAGCTCGCCTTAATATAGTTTATGAACCGCACACATAGGAAACTCTCGAACAACTCGGCTACTACTTCAACGATCGCGGAGAGCTGCGGTTGATCAAGGTTCGGAAAATCAATATATCGATCGATAAACCTCATCTTTCCCCAGGACGATTCACGCTTCTCGTTCATCTCTCAGTCTCACTATGAGAGAGTAGGAGATGCGATGACCGATGCTCTCTATGAGATGATGTGCACGAAACATGGATTGTACGAGGCGCCGGTGCGTCTCTCTCTCTCTCTCTCTCTCTCTCTCTCTCTCTCTCTCCCCATACATGTCCTTCTAGGTGTGTCCGCCTAAGAAGGACGACGCTCTCTACCCGGGCGACCTCTCCTTTGTGCTGGCCAGCCACGGCTATGAGACGAAGGATGTGGTATTGGTGCTGATGCATGGCAGTGGAGCGGTGCGGGCGGGACAGTGGGGACGCAGGTGAGTCAACACATCCATATACATCCACCTCTGCCTACGTGCTGTCCGACTGTAGGGTAAAGGGGGGGGGGGACAGGTGGGAGTATGCATCATTCGAAGTGGTTCGAGGCTACTCGGAGGTACAGTGGGTGGGCAAACCAGTTGCCGCCAGTAGAGATCGCAAGAATGAAGAGAGTGCAATATTCCCTGGACTGTAGTTCATTTCTGGGTAGTTGGAAGTCATTTCGGGAGTTGTTTGAGGAGTCAGAACGCTACTTTAGCCTATCGGTACAGTTTCAGTGACCGGAATGCACTCGCATATTAAGACTGATCTTGGTTGTAGCGTTTTGTTTAGTGATCTGGACTATGACAGGTCGCTCAGCGCTTAGCGCGCACACCTTTGTGTTTCAGACTGATCCTGAACGAGTCTCTGTCGGAGGGCTCTATGATTCCCTATGTGGAACGGGCACACACCAACGGATGGGGCGTCGTCATATTCAACTTGAACCAATACGCACAGGTGATTCGAAACTTCACAACTTCATTCAATTCCAGTACGCTAAACATTTACAAACTTTTTTATATAATTTTTTTTTCTATAGTTACTTTTCCATTTCAGTATAGCGCGACTCCCTCGAAGCACGCTATTAACGCGTGGGAAAGGTCAGCGGTTACGATGATAATAATAATATTATTATTATTTCAATAATAAATTGAAGGGAGTGTACATTCTGGTTTTCGAAGTTGAGTTAGCATCGGATTGTGAAAATACGTATAAAAAACCCGTTTTGTCAATTCGACCATATGCCGCAAATGGCGGGAAGTTGGAGAAACCATCATCAACCGTGCACGTTTGTGCACATTTCTGCAGACTTTTCTCTAAAAAGAGCGTATTCGATCGCAAATTACAGAAACTGCAAGGCGGCTTGAGCATAACTTTTCTATGAGAAAGAAAAAAAACGCTATTTATGATATATTTCAATATCCTGATGCTAACTCAACTTCGAAAACCAGAGGGTACACTCCCTTTAAGTTGTTATAAAGCCTCATGCAGGTACATCTCCCGACATATTGCGGCGCAACGAGTATACGTAGTCGCCCACTCGGCGGGCGGTACAGCCATCACCAACGTGGTGCGGTCTCTCTCTCCCCCCCTCTCTCTCTCTCTCTCTCTCTCTCCCTCTCCCTCTCTCTCTCTCGCTGTCTCACTCTCTCTCCTCTCTCTCCTCCCCCTCTCCTCCCCCTCTCTCTGTCTCATTCTCTCTCTCCTCCCCCCTCTCTCTCTCTCTCTCTCTCTCCTCCCCCCCCCCTCTCTCTCTCAGCACCATTGTCTCTTCAGATGGAGGAGTTCCGCGACGATCGCGTTCACTTCATCGCTCTCACCGACTCGCACTTCCGCTCCTACTACTATCATCCCAATCTCACTGTGAGTCGCATCGGCTGTGACGTCTGCTATGATGTCATGCTCAACAGCTCCAAGTTCAAGTGTTTATTCGGAATCGTTATGGCTGAATATGACATCACTAATGATAGGATAGGAAGCAGAAAAAGGAATGGTCAACAATTCTCGGAAATCTCCGCGGCTCTGATACATTTCGGAAGGGTGGGAAAGGGTCAGCAACTAGCCGCCCAGAGTTTACCGACCCTCTAGCCTGTCCTAGCCCTTTCCTGTCACACCTTCCACACTGAGTGAATTAAAGTGAGATCTGTGCTGTCTCGCAGTGTCGAAAAGCGCGAGTTGTTTGAGTAGACTCAGGGTGTCAAAAGACGATCAGACAGATATCATCAGAAACGAGAACCTTCGGAAAGAATCAGAAACACGGTTAGCGAAAGAGTTTCGATCCCTTGATATACTGCGCCGATCTTGTCATTTTGTCAACACAACAACGAGTCATCATACATCTTGAGAGAGAGAGAGAGAGAGAGAGAGAGAGAGAGAGATCCAATCAAGGTCGCCAACTGGAGTGCGCACGCCGATGCGTCGAGAGTGGACCTGGACCGGCGCAGTGGCATGTACAAGCTATACGCTGGAACTCCGCAACACGATCGGTACGTCTCTCTCTCTCTCTCTCTCTCTCTTTCTACCCCTTTCTGTTTCAGCACCTCTGCCGCAGCGTGCGCTTCCATCTTCCATGTGCTCGAGAACCTCGGGCGTAGGTCAATGTGGAACCTCCTAAACGAGGCGATCGACATAAGACAGACGACCGATGCGGACCGGGAAGTGGCAAGGAGAAAGATGGAGGATGAGGAGGCAATGGAGAAGGAGGAAATGGAGAATGAGGAGGAATCCGCCAAGGAGCAGGTGGCATGGAAGTCGAACGCCGATCTACTAAAAGATCTGTCCAAACTAGTCGAGCGCGACTTCAGTGAAAGCAGTTTCACGGACACGGATACGCGACGGGAGGCCGAGATTTACATGGCAAACGGCATCTCGCATTTCGACGAGACAGCACAGCCGTCTGCTGCTGAAACGAAACCGAGCCATGCTTCCGCCGAGCCGATGGAAGTTGACGACAGCGGCAACACGACGCAGTCAGACTTCCTGCCGAGTGACTGGCAAGCCATGCCCAGCCTCAACAACATCAGCCTTCAGGCATCCTTTGACGCTCAAGCCGCAGAGACTTTGAAGGATGGAAGAAGCGAACTGACGACCGGTGATTGGCAAACGGTGTCCAGTCTCCAAGACACCAGCTCTTCGTCATTCGTCGGCGTTCGACCGCTGCCACCCACGGAGACTTCCACGGATAGAAAGAACGGACAGACAACCGGTGACCGGCAAACGGCGCCCAGTTTCCAACCCACCACCTCTCCGTCACTCTTCGGCGTTCGACAGCTGCCGCCCACGGAGACTTTCACGGATGGAAAGAACGAACAAACAACCGGTGACCGGCAAACGGCGCCCAGTTTCCAACACACCACCTCTCCGTCACTCTTCGGCGTTCGACCGCTGCCGCCCACGGAGACTTCCACGGATAGAAAGAACGGACAGACAACCAGTGACCGGCAAACGGCGCCCAGTTTCCAACACACCACCTCTCCGTCACTCTTCGGCGTTCGACCGCTGCCGCCCACGGAGACTTCCACGGATAGAAAGAACGGACAGACAACCAGTGACCGGCAAACGGCGCCCAGTTTCCAACACACCACCTCTCCGTCACTCTTCGGCGTTCGACCGCTGCCGCCCACGGAGACTTCCACGGATAGAAAGAACGGACAGACAACCGGTGACCGGCAAACGGCGCCCAGTTTCCAACCCACCACCTCTCCGTCACTCTTCGGCGTTCGACAGCTGCCGCCCACGGAGACTTTCACGGATGGAAAGAACGAACAAACAACCGGTGACCGGCAAACGGCGCCCAGTTTCCAACACACCACAACTCCGTCACTCTTCGGCGTTCGACCGCTGCCGCCCACGGAGACTTCCACGGATAGAAAGAACGGACAGACAACCAGTAACCGGCAAACGGCGCCCAGTTTCCAACACACCACCTCTCCGTCACTCTTCGGCGTTCGACCGCTGCCGCCCACGGAGACTTCCACGGATAGAAAGAACGGACAGACAACCAGTGACCGGCAAACGGCGCCCAGTTTCCAACACACCACCTCTCCGTCACTCTTCGGCGTTCGACCGCTGCCGCCCACGGAGACTTCCACGGATAGAAAGAACGGACAGACAACCAGTGACCGGCAAACGGCGCCCAGTCTCCAACACACCACCTCTTCGTCACTCTTCAGCGCTCGACCGCCGCCGGCCACGGAGACTTCCACGGTTGGAAAGAACGGACAAACAACCAGTGACCGGCAAACGGTGCCCAGTCTCCAACACACCACCTCTTCGTCACTCTTCGGCGTTCGACCGCCGACGGCAACGGAGACTTCCACGGTTGGAAAGAACGGACAAACAACCGGTTACCGGCAAACGGTGCCCGGTCTCCAACACACCACCTCTTCGTCACTCTTCGGCGCTCGACCGCCGACGGCAACGGAGACTTCCACGGTTGGAAAGAACGGACAAACAACCGGTTACCGGCAAACGGTGCCCGGTCTCCAACACACCACCTCTTCGTCACTCTTCGGCGCTCGACCGCCGCTGGCCGCAGAGACTCTCGCCGATGAAATAAACGGACAAACGACCGGTGACCGGCAAACGGTGCCCGGTCTCCAACACACCACCTCTTCGTCACTCTTCGGCGCTCGACCGCCGCTGGCCGCAGAGACTCTCGCCGATGAACATAACGGACAAACGACCGGTGACCGGCAAACGGTGCCCAGTCTCCAACACACCAGCTTTTCTTCGTTCGTCGACGTTCTACCGGCGCTGGCCGCAGAGATTCCCGCCGATGAAAATAACGGACAAACGACCGGTGACCGGCAAACGGTGCCCAGTCTCCAACACACCAGCTTTTCTTCGTTCGTCGACGTTCGACCGGCGCTGGCCGCAGAGACTCTCGCCGATGAAAATAACGGACAAACGACCGGTGACCGGCAAACGGTGCCCAGTCTCCAACACACCAGCTTTTCTTCGTTCGTCGACGTTCGACCGGCGCTGGCCGCAGAGACTCTTGCCGATGAAAATAACGGACAAACGACCGGTGACCGGCAAACGGTGCCCAGTCTCCAACACACCAGCTTTTCTTCGTTCGTCGACGTTCGACCGGCGCTGGCCGCAGAGACTCTCGCCGATGAAAATAACGGACAAACGACCGGTGACCGGCAAACGGTGCCCAGTCTCCAACACACCAGCTTTTCTTCGTTCGTCGACGTTCGACCGGCGCTGGCCGCAGAGACTCTCGCCGATGAAAAGAACAGACAAACAATCGGTGACCGGCAAACGGCGCCCAGCCTCCAACAAGTCAGCTCGGGTGGAAGGAAACCGGATGGACATACAAACGAGTCGCGTACATGGCAGGAAACGGCTCACGACCGCTGGAATCGACAGGAGGCGCGCAGTGCGGTGCTCACTCCCCATGCACTACAGGAAGAGAGAGGAGCGTCGCATCAGCAGACCCAGAACGCGGATCCCTGGATGCGAGCTGAGGTAAGAGTGATGATCATCTCATCTGATATGCCGATACATCCCAGCCGCAGCATTCACTCTACGCCGATCAAAGGTCGCGCGACATACGCCACTACGGGGCGACGGGCGCGTACGACGGACACTACAGAGGCTTCGAGATGGTGGTACGTTCTTCAACTCCTCTCTCTCTCTCTTCCCCCTCTCTCTCTCTCTTCCATCCCCCTTTCTCCTCCCTCTCTCTCCCTCTCCTACACCCTCCCCTCTCTCCCTCTCTCTCTCTCTCCCTCCCTCCCTCTCCGCCCTCTCACTCACCCACCCAGGATCCGTCGCCACCCCCGCAATCGCTTCCTGTGCCCTCCGCCGTCGCCGCCGAGGACCCGGTGGTCTCGCTCGAGCACCGTCCGAGAGTGCAACAGCGCGTCCCCGCAGAGTTAGTGCACCATGTCATCGAATTCTTTCGCCCACTCGTTGTCGGTGTGCATAAATGACGTTTCAGATTTCCCTACCTCGCGGAGCGCAGTGGGGGCGTATCCTGGTTTTGCTGTTCGAAATGAACAGTTTACTGTATGACATGATGATATCTCAAATAGCAACGAAACTCGTGTGTTATCCGTTGGCATTGGTGTACTTTTTTCTTCGATTAGTGGCCTACTTGATTCTAGATAATCATTGCGGATATTCTGTATAACATATTTTTCCTTGTTCATTTTAACTGAAACCTCATTTATACCCCGTTTATATTGCTCACTTTTTGTTATGATTTCGATGTTCCCATGTTATCGGTAATAAACCTAACTATCTATTTAATCTCTCAAGCTCTATGATAATGATAAAATGTCGGATCATATGAACAGCGTGTGTATTCGCCATATCTCTGTTACGTTTTCTGTGTGCTCAAAAGTGATAAGACATCGATGAGAGAGATAAACAAGAGAGAGAGAGAGAGAGAGAGAGAGAGAGAGAGAGAGAGACGCTCACTACTACTGCAACACACTAGGTCAGTTGTGTTTACTGTTTCTTCGCGTATTCTGTGCGCTCTGTGTTTGATTTTGATAATTGTTCACTATTAATCTATTTGGTTTTCTCCGCGTCTACGTCTACTTATCGTTTCGATTTTTTTCTGACGTATATATAAATATATTTATCCGAACGAGAAAAAGAAAATCCCAGATGCCCGCTCGCATCTGTGTGATAGGCGCCGGGGCGGCCGGGCTATGCGCCGCCAGAATGGCCGCACTCGAGGTACGCAAGCATGGCACAAGTCTGGTGTGCTGACGCATCTTCAGGGCCTGGAGGTGACCGTGTTCGAGGCGAGCTCCAGGATCGGCGGCACGTGGGTGTACTCTTCGCAGACCGGCACTCATAGCAGTATGTACGAGGAAATGCGGTTCGTGACTGATCTAGATAGTCTGACATGCTCTTGATTCTCCCCCGTTTCGCGTTGCCCCTTTTTTCGACAGGGTTTCTAGACAGCTCTCACTCCACTTCCATAAAGAATGACGTTAAAATTAAACAGTAACATCCATACTAGAAATCTAGAAATCTTCAAAAAAAACACGCACTCATTCACACAGAAGTTTTCGCGTCGCAGAAATTTTCGCTGTTTTCATACCGATTCCTCTTTCAGAACGAATCTCCCCAAAGAAGTGATGCGCTTCTCCACGCTTCCCTTCCCTTCTCATCTCCCCTCTTTCGTGGGACATGAAGACCTGCTGCGATATCTCGAAGAATACAAGGTATTTATGTATTATTTACAAAACATTGTACAATAACAACAGAATCAGAATCAGAATATTTATCTCGAATCAAGTAGCACACCATATCGATTACGTAGATTACGGTGGAATACGGTAAAATACAGTAATACAATGTCTACTGCGAGTTCCAACAACACGGATTTCGGTTGTTCCGTGAATGCGTACGTGTTGTTGGTGATGCTTGTCATCCCCTGCTTGCGGCTTCTGGGAAAGTTTCGATCTCGGCGGCGGAAGATCCTGGCTTCAACGATCGATCGCGAAGAGACGTCTCAGAGAGTGTCATCATCTTCGAGGATTCCTCTCCAGTCTCAATGCCGTAGATGTAGACGGTAGCAAAAGCGAATACCAGTCCAGTTAGTGTCCTCCGCCGCACAGCATTGTTCAGGGGTCGGGGGAATAACAGGGGGAGGCACGCGATCGCGCGCCGGCAGAGAAATGCAAACAACAGTAGTCTAGTAGAAGAGACGCCGCCTGGCGCCCTTGCGAGTCGGGTAGCCATTCGATTCCTCGGCTGTCGTTTTCTGGGCTGCCTCTCGCTCCTCCTTCTTGATGCCAGCCAGTCTATCCATCTTCTTCCTCTCCTTGTCCAGTCTCCTCTCCTCCACCCGCACTGCTTCCAACCGCCTCGAACACTCCTCCAGAGCCCGAGAGAGATACGCGTACGACACACGAGCCTGCTCCACCAGAGAAGCGTACTTTCTGCAAGAGGGATTGGAATGAGAAGAGAGAGAGAGAGGGAGAGAGATAGAGAGGGGAGAGAGAGAAGAGAGATAAAGGGAGAGGGAGAGAGAGAAAGATGCTCACCGGTTCCCCATGTAGTCCGTGTTGAATACGGGGTTGAGAGGGACCTTCGCGGCGGCAGTGTAGGGGTGCATTTGTGAGTGAGAGTGAGTGTTGTCTCCCCTCCCCTTCCTTCCTTTTGTACCCCTTCCCCCTCCCTTCCTTTGCCATCGGCAGAGTGAGTCTGTTGCATGGAAGTGCAGTTTACGGCCACAGGTGCGATACTGTCTCGGGTTGTAAAAACGGACGACGATAATTCGCTCTCAGAGTGTTACAAAAACAATTGTTATTCGAATGGAATGAAAGATTTTTTTCAGACCACCATCCCTTCCTCTGTCTGCTTTCGAATGTCGACTGGAGTGGAGAGTGTGTGTCCGGAGGGTGGACTGTGGAGGGTGGGTGGACTCTATTCAATCAATCAATCAATCAATCAATCAATCAATCAATCAATCAATCATTTATCCAGAATCGCTATATTCTGACTATACAACAAGTGCATACGGTACACCACAAGGGCTAAGCGCTAGGAGAAACACAGTTCAGCAACGGGGATGGTAGGGTCGAAGGTCGAAAGTCGATATTGATCGATAATCAGTCGATAATTATTCGATTTCCTTTCCATAATCCATTAGAATTCGATACTATGATAGACGACAGTGGAGCTCCAAGTGTTCCTTTCCTTCCATTTTAATCCACGAATAGTAACTCCACGGGCTGGGTTGACTGCGTTCTCAATGAGCTATTTCCCGCCTTGCTCAAGGGTACTGGGGGAAGATCAATTCGACCCGACCGCGCGATGCGAAAAAAAGAGAAAAAAAATTATTCGACTCTATTAGACTTCTCGACTGTGATGGTTTAGGGTGCGCGCCAGAATCACACCAAGACTCATTGATTATTGTATGTATGCACTATGTCAGTACCCTCCGATTATGTCAGTCTTATTTGTACCCCTACGTAGGTCATATGTCAGGAATTGAGCAGTTACTCTTCACGGAAGTACTTTTCATAGATAATATATAAAGACGGCAAAAACTTGAAAAGACCCACTAGTTTCCCCATGATGGGTCCGGGCACGAAAATTTCAAATGGATGATACAGTAACTAAGAGCTTTCATGTTTTCGCGAGCTTACGTTTCACCAGAAATTGATAAGACATGACCGTCATTTCTTTTCGATAAACGCAGTTAGGTCGCCCAGAATTAGCAGCCAGCAGACATTGCTTCTATGGCGCAACTGGTTAAAGCTTCGCCTGACAATCACGGGTCCCTGGTTCGGATCCGCTGACGAGTTTTGCTATAACTCTTTCGCTAAAGTCATCCTGCCTGCGAATCATAACTCGTGGAGAATTCAGTCAATCATTTGGGATTTTTGTCCACTTTAGTTCTATTCTCGCAATAAGTATTGTCATTATGAGAGAAATTACACTTGCTGCAAAATCGCGCACGACAAGATAGACAAACAATCAGTGCACCGTATTTCAAACTGCACGAGTAGGTAGATCGAGTACTGTTCAGGTGACCACTCCCTCCTCCTCCTCTCTCTTCTCCGCAGTCTTCGTATGCAATGGTCACTACACTGCTCCGCACATGCCAATCGACACTTCTAGATTCTCTAGATTCAACGGTACCGTACAGTACATCCACCGTAGTTATCGTAACCATCATTCTAGGTGCAAGCATCTTCTAGATTCAACGGTACCACCTACCGTAGTTACCGTAACCATCATTCTAGGTTCATGCATCCACAGTCACGACTACCGCAGCGCCACTGCGTACCGTAACCGGCGGGTGGCGCTGATCGGGGCGGGACCATCGGGCGTCGACATCGCACTGCAAGTGGCTGCCACTGCGGACAAGGTGAGACGAGACTCCAAGTCTTTTTGCCACTTTGAACAGATGTTTTGACATTCTCTGTCGATCCGGGTTTCAACCGAAATTCTGACAGTTTGCTGTTGAGATGTGCAGCATATTATACGGATACGGGTTATTTTAAAACTCGTGCAGAAGAAAGAAAGAATGTACAAACATGACAAGACAGGAAAACACGACAACAAAACGACATTGAGACGATCTCAAGTCTATCTACTCGGAGGCAAGATCGTGCTCCCCAATATGCCAGAGAATCTGGAGCAGATCGAGAAAGAGAGGTGAGTGAAACAAGGGAAACGGATTTCCAAACGCTCCTTCAGATCTGTCGTTTCTCTCGAAGACCACTCGATTCACTTGTCTGATGGAACGACGCTCACAGTCGATGACGTCATCATATGCACCGGATACAAGTACACGTTCCCATTCCTCGATGAAACCATAGTACAGGTAAATCAATAATCAATAGTCAATCAATAACGAGTCACGTTCAGACTAGTGAGTCGGGTCGTGTTGTGACTTCTCTCTACGAGCACTGTATACACTCTGCTCACCCTCAATCACTTTTCTTCATTGGTCTTCCATGGACGGTCATCCCATTCCCGATATTTGAAGCACAGGTACATTCTCTATTTCCATTCGCTATGCGTGGCATGTTCACGGGAGATAACCCGCACTAACTCATGCCAACCATAGCTCAGTTGGTAGAGCGGAGGACTGTACAGTTGGCAGCTATCCTTAGGTCACTGGTTCGAATCCGGTTGGTTGGATTTCTTTTGCCAAATTCCAAAATCAACAAGAGTCAAGTTTTCGACAATGCACATTTATTGTGTCAACTGGAAATCACAATTCAAGGGTTGTACTCGATAGGGAGGTTCTTGCGGCGGACCATTCCGTCGTCCTGGAACCACTCGCGGCGGAAGGTCTTGGCGGCGCCGTCGGTTGTTGGTCCACTCGATGGTGATGCGGTCGTTGTTGGTGTCCTCCTGACCATACTGGAACGCGTCGCAAGAGACGGCCATCAGAACAGCCTCCTTGGGGTCGAGCACTCCGCACGGCGGGTCGACGCCGAGGCGCTTCATGTTGGTGGTCTTGATGGGCCATCCGATGCGGCGACCTCCGGCGTTGGTGATCTACACTAATCACGTTGATCAATTAACATCAATTGATATCAATCGCAACCACACAACGAACCTTGATGTGGTAGGTGTGCTTGTCATCGTAGAGGGCGTTGAAGACGATCTTGGTACCCGGCTGGGTGTTGATATCTCCGGGAGGGACGGACTGAGCCATGGCGAATGGATGCCGGCAACCCGCCGCGCCCCCGCTTTTATACAAGTGGACAAAATGCAAATCAGCGAAACTCGCATAATATAATGTTCGTATGCAGTCAAATCAGCTATGCAAATTTTCAAATGATGCACTTTCAGATAGCGTTCGCACTGTCGCTGGTTGTCGGTGGCTGTCGCATACCTAGCGCACAGGAGATGGCAGACTGGGAGGATGAGAGGAAGAGGTGGGGGGTGGGACAATAGACCACACAAATCAAATCAAATCAATTGTTTAGTTGCTTATTCATGTACATATTGCACGCATGAGAGATGTTTTGGTTAGCGCGTTCATTGGACCAGTTCACTTAGTTGTTGTGTTGTCATATTCAGATATAACGATTCCGGATAAACGATTGATATGATTGATTGATTGATTGAATTTACTTAGACCACATGCGAGCATGCTTCCAGTTCCCTTCTCTCATCGGACACTCCTCTGCGAATGTTCCATCAACTGGGTGACAATCAGCAAGGGTATATGGAGAGACTCGCCAGACTGGGAAACACACGGTCATACGCGTGAGTCTCTCTCTCTCTCTCTCTCTCTCTCTCTCTCTCGCTCTCTCTCTCTCTCTCTCTCTCTCTCACCCTCTCACTCGCTCCTTCTCAATATCTCTCTCCCTCCCTCTCTCTCTCTCTCTCTCGCTCTCTCTCTCTCTCTCTCTCTCTCTCACCCTCTCACTCGCTCCTTCTCAATATCTCTCTCCCTCCCTCCCTCTCTCTTCCTCTCTCTCTCTCTCCCTCCCTCTCTCTCCCTCTCTCTCCCTCTCTCTCTCTCCCTCTCTCTCTCTATCTCTCTCTCTCCCTCCCTCTCTTTCTCTCTCACTCTACCCCATTCCAGCTCTGCCCTCTCTGACCGCATCTACCGTCACACTCGCGCGCAGGCCAAGCTTCACCCGAATACATACAAGAACACGAACTACCGAATCGAAGGCGATGACTTCCACGTTGTGATTTAAGATCATACATACACGTTTCCACTGTTCTCTCGATCTTGTTGCGGCCGATGAAATCGGATTCCAGCAAAGGCTAGTGTTACTACCAACTACCGTACATGATACAAAGTTACTTTTAAAAAGGCTAGACGTGAGCGTGCGGGAGTGACAGATTTGTGGATGAATGTGGATGGGGAAAAGGTATGAGGGCTACAAGCTCACTCTCCGTTTCTGGTGTGATACCATCACAACGTGAGGTTGTCTTCAGTGTCCGGATGTGAGATTTTCGTCACATGTTTTATGGACACCGACTCGACTTTCGTTCCTCTGATATCACGTTTCTCATTTTCCGAAAGCAAGCAGTTTATTTTTTTCAAATAATGTATGGTTAATATTGGGGGTTACTTGAGTTGACTGCTCTCGGAAGTCAGTCTGAAACAAATTTTCTGTTTACGAAAGTTGGTGCATAGTCACCGTATTTGTATCTGATAGCCACTTTTCCGACCGTTGGTCCTGGCGACAGCACAACCATGTTTTTCTGCGAGTAGATAGGTTTGCCGAATTGACTACGGCAGCAGACCCTGTGTGAATATGATGTAGGTCGACCAATCAGTCGCCACTCTAGCGCGCGAGAATCGAGTGAGAGTGCAAAGCGGCTGCAAATCGATGGAGAGAGAACCCGCTTGATTCGATTCACATTTTCGTGCGCGCGGGATTTTCAAATGCTGTGGCGGACGCGCGGAATGGCGGAGCCGACTATTGTCCGAACTATATATAAGACTTCTTTCTTCTTTTCCTCGCGGCGTGCGGTCGGGTCTTCAATTCACCCCGCCACCGCTGAACGATCGGTCATCGACAAGAATCCTTCCCGAGTAACCAGTGAGGCGGCGGGAAGTACCTTCATGTGGAAGCAGCTATGGCGCGAGGAGATACCAATAGGCATGAAAGCAAAGGAAAACTGGGAGCTCTACACGTCAAGAACGGTACTCTAATGGACCAGGAAAGATTAGCGATCAAGTATCTTCTTCCCGCCACTAACCTCGTCCTGTCTTTCTCCGGCGTTAACCTATGCATGAATACAGCATTCTAAATTCTAAGTAGGCATTACTGTATGCTTCATATCATCATGATTGTGTTGTCATATTCAGATAAATCGGTTCCGGATGAACCATTGATTGATATATAAGACGCGCACCTGTATCCGGACTCTCGGGGGTTGTCGGCGAGTTTCACGTTCCAGTATCCTTCCTCACACGACTCCATGCATGTCATGTCATATTCGCGCTCGTCGAACGTCAACAGCACTTGTTTGCCGCACGGCGCCTGGAAAAACAGTAAGTGGGCAAATCAGTTGCCACCAGTAAAGAGAAATGAATAGAGTGCGAGGCGGCTAGAAGTCGATCGACAACGAGATCACACGCATCAAAATCGAGTGAGAAATTTCACGCGCGCACTTTTTTTCCGGAATGGAGTGATGGCGGAACCACATAATTTCTGGACAGTAAAACGTTTGTCGTTTCGAGACTGTTCCTTCGGAACACGAAGGCCCACCTCTATCCAATACGTCGTGCCAGCGTCGAGTGTGGCGTGCTGCAGCGCTTCGGTCGCCGTAAGTTTCCGTCCGCCGTTCTCCTGTGGACGCGTGTGAGTAGTGTGAGTGAGTGAACCGCGTGATCTACTCACTATTCCGGCACACGTGACTCCGTCGAAGCCGCGCGGACACACGCACTTCTCGCAGTCGTTCGGGTGCGGGTAGCCGCCGTTCTCACACTTGGCGGTGCGCGCGTTCGAGTAGCAGTGATCTATAATAGATTTATCTAAAAAGTTAAGCGGTAAAGGTGTCCCCGAGAGATTCACCCTGCCCAACGATGCTGTTATCCATAGGTTTTTTTAATTAATAAGAACTACGAGATTATGAGATCGCTGTGAAAGCGTTTTGACCGACACAAATCTAGGCATTCATTTTGCTACAAAAACCCCGCGAAAAAAGGCTCGTCGAGTTTGGTGTCTAGAAATCGAGTGTTTGCGCTACTTCGTACCGGAACAGCGGTACACGCTGTTGACCGCGGCGATGTCGTAGAACGACGGGCCCTCGCGTTGTCCGATGGTGAAGTCGTACAGGTCAATGATGGGGTCGACGGCCACGTGAGCATCACTCAGAGAGCCGCTGACAATGACTGATCGTCGACTTCGGAGTGGTTCAACTCACGCTCGGTTCGAATAGTGCAGCGCGCTTCCGTAATCATACGGCATCGAGTTGTTTGTGGTTGTGGAAATAAATTGTGACCAGTACTAAATGGTAACGTGAATCACATGATGTCTAACCACACACCTCAGGTATAATGTTTTCTTTGACGACGCGAATGTGGTGGTCGCGGTCGTTTCGGCTGTGAGTGTGCACGAATCCGAGAGCGTGAAAGATCTCATGGAAAATCGTGCCTTCCTAAACACCCCCCCCCACAGTTTCTTTCACATCTCACAATGTTAGTGGCTACCCTTTGACATGAGCTGGGACTGTTGGGTAGCGAGATGGTGTTCCAGTCCCATCGTAGCTTTCCCAAATTTGAATAGCATGCGCCATCTAGGTGTGTATGCGTTATTTGTATAGGTTTTAGGTTCATTGAAGTGAGCACTGACTGTCGATGAAGTGAATTCCATTCGTATAAGCTGATTTATCGTATACTTCCGCAAATCGAAGACATGTCTGCGCTTCCAGTTTCCTTATTACTTTGCGAATGTTGTTCTGGCTTTCCGAAGCTGCAATGCTTTTTTTAAAGTCTTTTTTTTTATTTTCGAAGTCATTTACATGCAATGAGAGTCATTTTTGTCATGTTTCAAACTTACTCAGTTTATTTTGAAACATATAGTTGATGCGTTGTGAGGGATCCCATTGAACAGCTGCTATATTGAAGCTGTGACGTTTCGATCTCGAAGCGTCTCTAAAATCAAAGCGTCTTTTCGGAAATAATAATAAAACCCACTCTGGCTGTGGCACCAGAATATCTCCGTCCACTAGTTTAACTCCAACGTGTTCGTTGTATGAGAGAATCGATTCCTCTCGTGGTCCCATTTCCTTGAATATTCAAAATAAAGCACACTGTAGCTATAGCCTGCGCCAAAACAATACACTTTCGATTTGGTATGCACCTCGAAGCATTTCGAAAACTGCGATTTACTCGACAAAACGGAATTATGCATTACGTATAAACTCTTCCGAATGCCTGATTTGCTAGCGTATTCTCCAGATTGTGAGAGATGTACATACATGTGTCTCTCTCGTTCACATCATTGTCTACTTGTTGTGGTTCAGATGCAGTGTGATTGATATTTGTGACTGCGCGTGTATGCGATTGTCGTATATTGATGGGTGACCCCGCCCCTTTGAGTCTTTGAGTGCCAGTCTTGCCATGTCTCTCGTGTATTAAAGTGCTTTTGGACAGTCTGTCTTGGATTGGATTCGGGGCCAAACACTGAAGAGGGAACTCCTGGGAACCATAACATGAAACGATCAGTGTGATCGATCGAGGCTCATTCACCGATCGACATATTGGCCATGTTATACCAGATCTACTCCTCAACGCGGTGTCAGAATAGGAGCATGGCAGGATGCGTACCTCTGCGATCTCGCGCAGTTGCGCCAGCCTCTCCTCGCTGATCGGCACGTCTTTGAGCTCGCTGCCGTCGAGTTGCTTGGCTTCCTTAACATGTCCTGTCGAAGTTGTTATACCAGAGATTTGTATCCGTCTCTGCTCCCTACCTACAGATCTTGCAATCCAAATACTTTCTTCAAAAATACCTTCGGCTAATTACCTTTATAAAATACTCCGAGCTCGGTTCTATACTCGGATCGAATGTTCCTTCTCACTAAGGTGTATTAGGTAAGAAAGATGGGAGAGGAGCACGACTTTTGGGGTGTCAGGTGTTTTGGTGTTCCTGTGCCCGCTCCCTCAGTTGCAGGAAGGATATAGGAGCACCACAAGGGCGACGTGTCGTTCACCTCGACATCTCCGCGGACGACGTCGGCGATGTGTCGAGCTTCTGCGACGACGACGACGGAGAGGAGAAGGCAGACGAGGCGCATTCTGACGTTGCCACTGGTTGACTGATGCTCTCCCAAGATGCCTGCTATTTATGCGACTGTTCGGTGGTTGATTGGATCTGGTGGCTGACAATGCAACCGCGCCGCTGTTCACAATAACCGACTTGTTTCTATTATCAAAAAATTCCCGAGAAATTTTTATTACTGCTGCCGATACTCACAACAATGGAATCTGATTTCTCGATGCCGAGCGATTTTATTATCTGTCACGTGGACATTCGAAACATTTTCGACTACTGTATTCCGTATATTCTTTGGAAAAAAGAAAACTAAACTAAATAAAAAAGACGATTGTTGAATATATATATATCTCATGTTATCATGACCCTCCAGCGTGTGTGGCTCGAATATCACTGAACGATTTTATTTATAGAACCGTTTTTGGTTAGTAAAACAGACGGGAGCGAGAGTTCCACTCGTATCAGAAAAAGTGTGAAAGGCAGAGATTCTCACCGGACGACACTGCGTAACGAGCTCTAGACGCTAATCACATGTTGCCACTTATAGCCACAATGCGGTTCAAAATGTGAAATCGACTCGTTTTCGGGACAGATCGAAAGCTGCGGATGACATCTACACGCATGCTTTTCATATCGATCGCACACTCTCGAACCGAGTCTAAATCGTCTGATAGTGTCAGTGAGACCGCTGGTTGTTGACTGGCAATGGTGCGCGCCTCATCGCCGCTAACTCGTCTATGCTAACTCGTGTTGGAGGGGGAGAGAGAGTGTCTCGCAGAGGATTTCGAGTCACCTAAACATTGCGTGCAATCGATGCAGAACCTACAATGCGCGTCTGAACTACTGCTAACGCCAATTGAGAACTTGAACGCGCACCGAAGTGCAAACGAGAACGATGCACGCACGAGAGTTGATCTACCAGGCGAGGCTGCTGAGTGAGCTGTGAGAAAGACGGCAGGGATGGGATGAGGTCACCAGTCGCATCCAGAGCGGATGGGCCGTTTTCCAACGACACAAGCATGCGTTTGAGTACTGTCCTGTTTGAGCTTCGAAGCACCACAATTCAGCAGGTGACTCGCATGAGGGACGGTCTTACAAACGGCGGTCCTGCTGCTCGACAATCTTACAAAACGTGGCAAGATGATTTTACGTCCGCTACGCAACTTCCGAAGAAGGACGATGCAAAGAAGAAATGGCGACGTATCGTCACCGAAGGTCGCCGAAAATAGACTGATCTATTTCCCCAGCGCTAGTCGAACACCTCTTTTGCTGTTTGTGTACAGTATACATAAAAATGCGATTCAGGATAAATACATGATATTTAATTTATAATTTGTTAAACTCTATATTTCTGATTAAAAAAAGATTGTTGGTATCCATTTCAGGAGTCAATACGTGGCATATCATAAAGTGGCTCAAATCGAGAGATCGAGTTGCATTCTTATGGCAGCCAGCGGCAGAGACCATAAAATTGTCGGGACTGACAATGCATAACTGTAAACACCTTTTGATGAAACACCCTCGCGCGACATTCCAACAATGCACGTGAGCCTCGGTGATCCGACAAGTGGCTTATAAGGAGTGCTGCGGGGCTCGGAGGACAACAGGACGAGCTGATAGAAGCATGCGGTCGTGTTGGATTCTGCTCGGCGTGTGCTCGACAGCACTCGCCTTCTCGTACTTTGATCGTGCCGACTGGTCGGTGCCGTGCAGCGGCTCACCTGATCCCAGGTAAGCCTCTCTCTCTCACTCTATCTCTCTATCTCTCTATCTCTTTCTCTCTTTCTCTTTCTCTTTCTCTTTCTCTTTCTCTTTCTCTTTCTCTCTTTCTCTTTCTCTCCCCACGTTCCCGCCAGAAACGCGGAGAGAGTACTGTATAAAAGAGAGGTGATTAGTGGAATAACGACGACGACGATGCCTCCAGCTTCCGGCTGCAGCATGGACAACATCACGTTCTCCGGCGACCTCACCTTTGCCGATGCGCCGGCGAGTTACACACATCACGAGTCACAATTCACAATAATTACAATAATTACGGTAGAATACGGTAAAGTACAGAGATACAAAGCCGTTTCGTTGTCGCAGTTGATGCGTACGTGCTAATGGTGATGCGTGTCCTATTTCAAACATTCCACACCACATACGACAGTCCACAGTCGTTATAATCCAGGGCTCTGTTCTCGTTTTAGGCTGAGAACAATTGGTGCACAGTGGACAGTGGCGCGCGCAGACCGCTCCGCAAGCACGCGACGCGCGAGCTCCATTGCGAACTACTAGCAAGCGCTAGAGCGCGATAATTTCTCTATTGAAATCGCTACGCGCCCATTCACTCGCGGAGCGGCCTGTGCGCGCGCCGCTCACTCTGTGAGGCGCGCTGTACAACTATCCGGGAATAAAAAAGTCGAATTGCAGAGTGGCGACGACACGCATGCGAAGCTAATAACCTGCGGCGCCAACCTATACCACCTAGGCCAGAGGAGCATCATCACAATGCAGGTAGGTCAGGGGACCACCTTGACAATGCAGGTAGCACATTTGATGTGGTACTCCTTCGACCCCAGAGTGTTATCTAGGATAGCTTAACATTCACCTTACATTGCCGAAATGCGCGATGCGTGATAATACGATTGTGAGAAAAGTGTAAAGCGTGGCAGTGAACATTTTCGGACAGCGCAACTGTCACGTGAAAGGACAGAAACAGTGTGTGCTTGTGGGTTGTGGGATTTGCCTGCTCGATTTTTGTGTCTCATAATAATTGGCGGAATGAGTGATGATGCGGTTGTATGTGTGTGTTTCAGGGTCTGCGCGGGAGTGCGAGAGACACTGTGAGGATGTTTAACATATGGCGCCCTGTCCAGGCGCTGATGGCGTGCCGCGAAGGAGTGTGGACTATCAATTTCGCTGGAGATATGACACTCACGTCCGTCGAATGCGACATCATCTGAAGCCGGCAACTCGCTACGTACTCGTGTTGTTCTGTGACTGTAAAGTACTTATCGCTCTCGCTTGCATATGACATTTCATAGTGGTCTCTGGCTTTATCATATCACATCACAATATGACATTATAGTGTGTAGTAATCACGGCTGCTCTCAGCAAATCGGTGATCTTATCGGATCTCACATTAGACCAACCATGTCACCACGATTTGGTGCCGCAGACAGCAAGTGCCTAAGCAGATGCGAAACAACACAGCACTCTCTCTCTCTCTCTCTCTCTCTCTTTCCGTCTCCCCCTTTTTCTGCACTCGATGGGAGGCAGCCAGGATAACACTTTTTAATACGTTTTCAATTGAGAGGCTTACGATTATCAAAGAAGCAAGGGTAATCCCGGGGTGAATGGGAAAGGAGGGAGGGCGTGGAAAAGCGGAGAGAGAGAGAGGGAGAGGGAGAGAGAGAGAGAGAGAGATAGAGAGAGAGAGATGAACCAGGGCGCAACTCTCATTCAGGTACATCCGGTGCATGCCGTTTGCTGTACACTCTACCGTCCGTAATCCGGAGACAGCTAAACTCAATGTTTCCACCGTCACTCGTGTCTTCTGTTACTCTCACACACTCGAAAGTGACGATTCCACAGTGGGATAGCAAGACATTCCAATCATTCCGAAGACATTTTGTGCATGTTCTAGGAGCGATTCAGTGTTTCGAAGAGCTTGTCCACTCACCGTGCGTGATGCGTGATCAGGAATTGTAGTTCACTGGGTTTTTTTTGGGGGGGGGGGGGGGGGTTAATATGTGATCGCTCGTCAAAAAGTGCTATATCTCCCCCCTCTTTCCCTCTCTCTCCCTCTGTCTCCCTCTCCCTCTCCCTCTCCCTCTCCCTCTCCCTCTCCCTCTCTCTTCTTTCGATTTGAATTGTAGGCGTGGGAGTGGGGAGTGGCGAGCGGCGGGCGAAGAAACCTCACTCATCGTCCCGGAATATAGTAGTGGTTTCTGTTGTTTCGAAACGAAAGACTTGGAAAATGGCGGTAAATCGCAAAATTCTTATTTCGGGCCATTTTCATCGCTCTGGATGGAAGAAAAGGCAACACCAGATTTTCACGAAAAAAATCATAGTGATTTGATTTAACGCGTAGAATCGAATGGTGTTGGTCGTTTTTGTTGTTTCGAGGCGAAAAGATCTCAAAAAAAAATAAAATATGATTTTTTTTGAAAAATTTTGATCATAACTTTTTTCTTTTTTGTTTTATGAAAAAAATGTTTATGTACAAAAAGTCCTATAATATCAAGACAAATCGAACAAGCTTTTCAAAAATAGTTTTGGACAAAAACTGACTGATTTGAGGTCATGGTCCCTTAACTGACCAAATTTGCATATTGGGACAAAATCACCTATACTACCTTGTAGAGCACCCTTGAAAACCCCTATAACCGCGCACAAGTTCCTAGGTCCCACCTCGTCCGGTTCTTACGCGGATCGTGTGTTAATATCTAACAGTTGCGGAGGCGCAACTGTTTCGGAGGCGTTTTGAACTATCCGAACCAGTAAACCAGTAGCGCTAGTAGCACTGTAGCCAAATCAAATCAAATCAATTCAAATCAAGTGTTTTTCCAGAATAGCATGTTCATGTACACTTTGAATGCATGAGAGATGGTTTGGTTGGCACTGGGAAATGAGATCGTTGGCGGTCGTTGGTCACTGTCCGTCTCCACTCTTTGCGTGCATCTGACTGTAGCCAAAGCCTGTAGCAAATCGACCGTGTGTTTCAATGTTGTCAATGTCAGACTGATCCTGAACGAGTCTCTGTCGGAGGGCTTCATGATTTCCTATGTGGAGCGCTCAGCGCTTAGCGCGCACACCTTTGTGTTTCAGACTGATCCTGAACGAGTCTCTGTCGGAGGGCTCTATGATTCCCTATGTGGAGCGGGCACACACCAACGGATGGGGCGTCGTCATATTCAACTTGAACTACTATGAGCAGGAGGTGAAAACCTGGAAACTAATCAAATCACACGACTCACAAGAATCGAAGAATCAAGTTACACAAATCTCACACCGCGCCGTTCAATACAGTAGCTAGCGTGGTATGGATCTTTCAATCCGAGCCAGCTTACCATCTATGTAAACACACCTCAAGCGTTTTTGTACTAAGGACCAACCTAGACGATCGTGAATGTGTGTGTGTGTGTGTGTGTATGTGTGTGTGTGTGGGTGGGTGGGAGAGAGAGAGAGAGATTTCATTGACGAGAATGCAGTGCCTACGGATACATGTTCACGCGAAACTGTATCCATTGTTCATTTTAGTACAGCAGAAGTCCAAAGAACCACGCCATCAACGCGTGGAAGAGGTCGGTGAAGCATGAAACAAATTGAATTGATTTACTGCCGATATCAAGAATACAACAACGGAGATGAAACACAAAGGGTTTAGTCTGCGTGAAGTATCTGTCAGTGGTTCCTTCATGTCGGGATCCGACGTGAAGAAGGAGTGGTGTGCTCACGCTTGGGTTGACGTTGCGACAGCCGTTGTAGAAAGTGTACTCGGCGGGTTTAACTTCGTGTTACATGAAACAAATGTAAGTATACTGTTACGAATTAATCAGGTACATCTCCCGACATATTGCGGCGCAACGAGTATACGTAGTCGCCCACTCGGCGGGCGGTGCAGCCATCACCGACGTGGTACGATCTCCCCCTTCTCCCCCTCCTCCTCCTCTCTCTCTCTCTCTCTCTCAATAGTTACTCTTTAGATGGACCGCTTAGAAGACGAGCGCGTCCGCTTTATCGCACTCACTGATTCGTGGTTCAGGGCATACCGCAAGCATAAACAGCTCCATGTGAGTCGAATGCGTGACAATTTTTTTGTCCGGAACTGTTGAAGCTGAACCTGAACTTAAAGGAACAGTGGCGACTTATTTTCGACTCGGAGTATTATTAAAAATCATATTAACCTAACGCATTTGCAGTTTTTGCGAAAGAACGACGATTCTGCGTTATTTTTGATTCTGCAACTGCCAAGGATGCAGCTCAAAATTTGAATTTTCCGCCAACACTTCACTGCAAAAATTTTGGGTCGGAGACGTAACCGCAAATGAACAACGGACTGTCACTTGCTTCATGGCTCAGTGCACGTGCGCTGCGTTGTGACCCTATTCTTCGCGGGTTCGATTCCTGTCACTGCCAAATGTTTTGCTCGTGTGAAAATGAGGAGTTGTGGCAGGTCGTGGCAGAAATAAGTCGCCACTATGCCTTTAACATGACAATCCACAATGAATTCATTTTGATTTTGATTCCTTTTGACAATCAGTTACTAGTAATACCTATAAGTCAACTTCACTTTTAACTAATGTTAAATCGAATCAAGGTTGCCAACTGGAGTGCGCACGCTGATCCATCGAAAGTCGAGAAGCGCAGTGACATATACACGCTATATGCGGGAACGCCAGAACACGACCGGTACGGCTCTCTCTCCCCCCTCTATCTTCCCCTCTCCTCACCTTTTTTTCAATTTCAGCACATCCGCAGCGGCGTTCACGTCCATCTTCCATGTTCTTGAGAACCTTGGGAGTATGTCGATGTGGGACCTTCTAAACGAGGCCATCAGACCGACGTCGGAGTGGGACAGCAAAGAGAAGAGGGCGAGGAGAAAGTGGGAGGAGCAGGAGAAGGAAGAGGAGAGAGCAGCAAAAGAGAAGAAGATCTGCGAAGAGCCAGAATGGACGTCGAACGAGGATCTACTGAAGGTTCTGCCGAAGCATGTCGCGCAGGGAGATTCCGTAACAGACCGCTGCTCTGAGCAGAGTATTGTGGCGAAGAAAAAAGAACCACTACGGGAGACACGAATCGACATGGGAAATGGATTATCAAATACCGACGAGACAGCGGGACTACGTCCCAGTCACGCAGAGACAGAACAGTTCCACGACTGTCTAGAGGAGCCAATGCAAGTGGAGCCCAAGAGAGATGCGGGAACTTTCCTTTTTAACGAAAAGATGCCCACGCCCAACCACACCAGCATTCCTCCATTCTTCGACAGTCGACCCACGATAGCGGCGAGCGCAGAGAATGAAGAAAGGAGCGAGCCGGGTGCATGGCCCGACAACTGGAGTACGGATCAAGAGACTGCGAAGCCACTGGATTGGCAATTCACCGGTAATCGGCATGCCCACCGTCCGCTGGAAGAGAGTGCGGCGTCGCATCACCAGTTACAGTACCGGGACGCGGATACTTGGACGCGAGATGAGGTGAAGACTGTATGACTAGATGTTAATCAATGCAGTACATTCCAGCAGCTCCATTCGAGTGTGGACCAGTCGAGCTACATACGCGACTATGCTTCGACGAGCGCTTACGACAGAGAGCTTGTGGTGTGTTCTCCGATCCCCCATCTCTCTCCCTCCCTCTTTATCCTTCTTTCTTTCTCTCTTTTTTCTCTCCCCTCTCCCGAACCACTCACTCAGGAACCGTCGGCCCCTCCGCTCTCTCTGCCGCCTTCCGTCGCTCCGATGGTGGCTCAGCCGCAGCCGAGGCAACAGCAGCGCGTCGCCGAACAGTCAGTACTCTTTTATCACTCCGAATTCATGTTTTCATCAAAGTTGCCGAATGAATGACGTTTCAGAGTTGCACAGCGAGTGGTTGGGACGAGGCCGCTGGAGGCGCGCAGTGGCGTCGCCACTCCCCATCGCTCACTGGAGGAGACGAGAGAGTCGAACCAGACTCGCGCTATGATGCACCAGAATAGAGATCACCGGACGCGAGCTGAGGTACGAGTGATGACGTCTCACCTGATATGCCGGTACATTCCAGCAGCACCATTACCCGAGTGTGGACGAGTCGAGCTGCATAGGCTATTATGACTATGGTTCGACGGGCGCTTCCTACAGAGGGCTTGTGGTGCGTACTCTGATCCCCCCATCTCTTTCTCTCTCCCTCGCCCTCTAAATCTCTTTCTCTCTCCTCCCCTCTCTCCTCTTCTCTCTTTCTCTATATCTCTCCCCCTCTCCCCCCTCTCCGTACCACTCACTTAGGAACCGTCGGCCCCTCCGCAATCTCTGCCGCCTTCCGCCGCTCCGATAGTGGCGCAGCCTCGTCCGAGTGCGCATTCGAGGGTCTCCGCAGAGTTGGTACACCTTCTCATCGAAAGCATTCGCCTTTTTGTTGTCGGTAGATGAATGACGTTTCAGGTTTCCATACACAGAGGAAAGAAGAAGGCAAAAGTCATGGTTCTGCTGCGAATAAACGATATACATGTGTATTGCACTACCACTATAGACTATAGGCCTCCCCAAATGATAATAGAGATTTCGTATTTCGTTATCGTTGTTTTTCATCATCATATTACAATACTATTACATCAGTTATGTAGTGTTTTTCTTCACTGATTATGATAAAATTTCTGACAATCTGAGATACGTCTGTGTTCGCAGGTCTCTAAGGCATCTATAAGGCTTCTACAAGTTAGTAAGGAGTAAGTAAGTAAGTAACTACAATAAGGCTTCTACAAGTTACCACCGATTTGAATGAAATGATAGCGTCCATGTGAGGTATAGCTTGCGCTTGAGCGATAGTTCGAAACACGGTGCCATAACTGTCTGCCTCTCTTGTTCTGCGCGCTATTGCCGAGAGCTGACTCTCCGTCTTTCTCCGATCTACCCTACCTCGCGCAACTTATTGCGAGCACAGAATAGCGTGCCACTTTCAAATGCGTGTCAAGAATAGTATAGGACAAGTCGCAAGTGACTGTGATCGGGCGAGGCGGCTGGACTGAGCGTGCTACGTGACCGTAGAGCGCCGAGACAGCAACAGACGGGAACACCTCTACGACATTTCGCCGGCAAATTGATCGAAGGCCATGCGAGAAAAACTACAGTAAACCACAATGCGAACTAAGTGATTAAGAGAACTTTACACGACATGTTGTCAGTATGTGAATATTTTCGCCCCCCGTAACTACGCTCTCTGTCCGCTGCTGTTGGAAAATGTTGAGAATTGAGAAATAGTCTTATCAGAAATTCATTGTGATTTTATCAGGGTTTCAGTGTAATCAGAATATTCATATTTTTATACCGGGGAAGAGATTTAAACGGATCAGACGGAGGGGCGGAGCATGTCCCACAGTTGTGCGTCCTTCTGCACTTTTCAGACATCGTAGTGCTCAACAAACCGGCAACTCTGCTCGCGCCGTCTCGTCCATCCAGAAACGACATGCTCCGCCCCTTTCCGCCCGCCCCTTCGCTCGTCTACCCGTCTGCGCCCTCTTTGACCGTAACAGTATGCCAAGGCAGCAGCGCTGAAATATGGAATATGGCCACAACAAAAGTGACTCACACGTGATAATAGCGGATAGCTACGCTCTCTGTCCGCAGCTGTTGGAAAATGTTGAGAATTGAGAAATAGTCTTATCAGAATTGAGAAATAGTCTTATCAGATTTGAAAAATAGTATTATCTGTTTGTGTGCCAGCGATCTCCACACTCCACAATACAACTGGTTCCCCACCCTGCACACTCCATTCGTATTTGTTTACCTACCAGTTTTCGAAACTCGTGTTTTGTTTCAGAATGTCCACTTGGAAGAGGACGAAACCGAATCATGTGAGTTGATTTCACATGTTTGAAAAAAGGGCGCTGTGTGCAAACCCACAACTGACTGTTACGTGACAGCTCGTGGGGTTAGTATAATAGGCTCGCACGTAGCTCAAGGAGCAGATTTTTGTTGAAAACATTATCGTAGATTTTGAATATACCGCATACTAAACGAAATGCACAGCAGATTTGTTTTTGTCGTTCATATCTCTACTCCACAGATTTTCTCACATGACCATGTGACGTAAAGACGGCAAAAATTGAAAAGACCCATTAGCTTCCTCATGGTGGGTCCGGGCACGAAAATTTCAAATGGATTATACGGTAACTAAGAGCTTACATGTTTTCGCGAGCTTACGTTTCACCAGAAATTGATAAGAAATGACCGTCATTTCTTTTCGATAAACGCAGTGAGGTCGTTCAGAATTAGCAGCCAGCTGACATTGCTTCTATGGCGCAACTGATTAGAGTTTCGCCTGATCACGAGTCGCTGGTTCGGATCCGCTGACGAGTTTAGCTGTAACTCTTTCGCTACAGTCATGGCTACCCACGCAAACTTTTGTCAAATTGAAAACATCATCCAAAGAGTTTTGAATCTGATCGTTGTCTGACCACCGTAATGTCTCTCACGAAAAGAGTGAAACTCATTTGCGGGCCGACTATAACGGGAACGGGAACGCTTATTTGGGGTTGTTGTCGTAACAGACTACCGTAATCAAAGACTCATCAAGGGTGTTTTATCTTTATTAGCATTGTAATTATTGAAATTAGTTCATCAAAAGCGCCGTGTAGTGTAGTGGTTAGCGATGTTCGCTATACTCGGTAGGAGTCCGATCCCGCCCCCGGCTTTTTCGTTCACTTTAATTCGACCGATGTGATAGGCGACGGTGTAACCATTCGCCAATAGGCGCACTATTGCGAACATAGGCAAGGTGTCGTTGGAAATCGTTGAGCTATGATGTGCGTTCACGTATGACAAGCCGGCAAGAATCGAACCGGCATCGCATGGTCCACGAAGCTTGAGCATGTCAACGAGATCCGCACTTCGTTCCAGTTTTCGATAAGCATTTTGGATTTTGGCACGAAGTTTGCTATCGCCTTATCTAGCACGTGCACGGTTTGGTAAGCATGTGGGAAACAGGGTATCGCGCCGTTCTTTCGCGTTTTGTTTGTTTGCTTCGCCGATCTATGACCGGCTGCCTCAATCTCACAATGTTTTTCATCAAAACATAAAGATACATAATCGAGTCTGATGAGCTCGTCTTAATATAGTTTATGAACCGCACACATAGGAAACTCTCAAACAACTTGGCTACTACTTCAACGATCGCGGAGAGCTGCGGTTGATCAAGGTTCGGAAAATCAACATATCGATCGATAAACCTCATAAAAACCTTTCTCAGGACGATTCACGCTTCTTGTTTATCTCTCAGTCTCACTATGAGAGAGTAGGAGATGCGATGACCGAGGCTCTCTATGAGATGATGTGCACGAAACATGGATTGTACGAGGCGCCGGTGCGTCTCTCTCTCTCTCTCTCTCTCTCTCTCTCTCTCTCACTCCCACCCTCCCTCCCCTTACATGTCCGTCTAGGTGTGTCCGCCTAAGAAGGACGACGCTCTCTACCCGGGCGACCTCTCCTTTGTGCTGGCCAGCCACGGCTATGAGACGAAGGATGTGGTATTGGTGCTGATGCATGGCAGTGGAGCGGTGCGGGCGGGACAGTGGGGACGCAGGTGAGTCAACATATCCATATACATCCACCTCTGCCTACGTGCCCACTGTCCGACTGTAGGGTAAAGGGGGGCAGGTGGGAGTATGCATCATTCGAAGTGGTTCGAGGCTATTCGGAGGTACAGTGAGGCGAAAAGGTTGCCGCCAGTAGAGATCGCAAGAATGAAGAGAGTGCAATATTCCCTGGACTGTCGTCCATTTCTGGGTAGTTTGAAGTCATTTCGGGGGTTGTTGTGAAGGCTCTGACCGCCAATCTAGCCTATCGGTCCAGTTTCAGTGACCGCAATGCACTCGCATATCCAGACGGATCCTGGTTGTAGCGTTTTGTTTAGTGATCTGGACTATGACAGGTCGCTCAGCGCTTAGCGCGCACACCTTTGTGTTTCAGACTGATCCTGAACGAGTCTCTGTCGGAGGGCTCTATGATTCCCTATGTGGAGCGGGCACACACCAACAAATGGGGCGTCGTCATATTCAACATGAACCAATACGCGCAGGTGATTCGCAACTTCACAACTTCACTCAATTCCAGTACGCTAAACATTTACAAACTTTTTTATATAATTTTTTTTCTATAGTTACTTTTCCATTTCAGTATAGCGCGACTCCCTCGAAGCACGCTATTAACGCGTGGGAAAGGTCAGCGGTTACGATGATAATAATATTATTATTATTATTTCAATAATAAATTGAAGGGAGTGTACATTCTGGTTTTCGAAGTTGAGTTAGCATCGGATTGTGAAAATACGTATAAAAAAAACCCGTTTTGTCAATTCGACCATATGCCGCAAATGGCGGGAAGTTGGAGAAACCATCATCAACCGTGCACGTTTGTGCACATTTCTGCAGACTTTTCTCTAAAAAGAGCGTATTCGATCGCAAATTACAGAAACTGCAAGGCGGCTTGAGCATAACTTTTCTATGAGAAAGAAAAAAAAAACGCTATTTATGATATATTTCAATATCCTGATGCTAACTCAACTTCGAAAACCAGAGGGTACACTCCCTTTAAGTTGTTATAAAGCCTCGTGCAGGTACATCTCCCGACATATTGCGGCGCAACGAGTATACGTAGTCGCCCACTCGGCGGGCGGTACAGCCATCACCAACGTGGTGCGGTCTCTCTCTCCCCCCTCTCTCTCTCTCTCTCTCTCTCTCTCCCTCTCCCTCTCTCTCTCTCGCTGTCTCACTCTCTCTCCTCTCTCTCCTCCCCCTCTCCTCCCCCTCTCTCTGTCTCATTCTCTCTCTCCTCCCCCCTCTCTCTCTCTCTCTCTCTCTCTCCTCCCCCCCCTCTCTCTCTCAGCACCATTGTCTCTTCAGATGGAGGAGTTCCGCGACGATCGCGTTCACTTCATCGCTCTCACCGACTCGCACTTCCGCTCCTACTACTATCATCCCAATCTCACTGTGAGTCGCATCGGCTGTGATGTCCGCTATGATGTCATCCTCAACAGCTCCAAGTTCAAGTGTTTATTCGGAATCGTTATGGCTGAATATGACATCACTAATGATAGGATAGGAAGCAGAAAAAGGAATGGTCAACAATTCTCGGAAATCTCCGCGACTCTGATACATTTCGGAAGGGTCGGAAAGGGTCAGCAACTAGCCGCCCAGAGTTTACCGACCCTCTAGCCTGTCCTAGCCCTTTCCTGTCACACCTTCCACACTGAGTGAATTAAAGTGAGATCTGTGCTGTCTCGCAGTGTCGAAAAGCGCGAGTTGTTTGAGTAGACTCAGGGTGTCAAAAGACGATCAGACAGATATCATCAGAAACGAGAACCTTCGGAAAGAATCAGAAACACGGTTAGCGAAAGAGTTTCGATCCCTTGATATACTGCGCCGATCTTGTCATTTTGTCAACACAACAACGAGTCATCATACATCTTGAGAGAGAGAGAGAGAGAGAGAGAGAGAGAGAGATCCAATCAAGGTCGCCAACTGGAGTGCGCACGCCGATGCGTCGAGAGTGGACCTGGACCGGCGCAGTGGCATGTACAAGCTATACGCTGGAACTCCGCAACACGATCGGTACGACTCTCTCTCTCTCTCTCTCTCTCTCTCTCTCTTTCTCTCTCTTTCTCTCTCTCTCTCTCTCTTTCTCTTTTCTCTCTCTCTCTCTCTCTCTCTCTCTCTCTTTCTACCCCTTTTCTGTTTCAGCACCTCTGCCGCAGCGTGCGCTTCCATCTTCCATGTGCTCGAGAACCTCGGTCGTAGGTCAATGTGGAACCTCCTAAACGAGGCGATCGACATAAGACAGACGACCGATGCGGACCGGGAAGTGGCGAGGAGAAAGAAGGAGGAGGAGGAGGCAAAGGAGAAGGAGGAGATGGAGAAGGAGGAGGAATCAGCCAAGGAGCAGGTGGCATGGAAGTCGAACGCCGATCTACTAAAGAATCTGTCCAAACTAGTCGAGCGCGATTTCGGTGGAGGAAGTTCCACGGACACGGATACGCAACGGCAGACTGGGATCCACATGGCAAACGGCATCTCGCATTTTGACGAGACAGCACTACAGCCCGGTGCCGAGACGAAAACGGAACCGGGTCATGACTTCGCCGAGCCAATGGAAGTTGACGACAGCGGCAACACGCCGCAGCCAGACTTCCTGCTGAGTGACTGGAAAGCGATGCCCAGCCTCAACAACATCAGCAGCTCTTCTTCGCTCGTCGGCGTTCGACCGGCGCTGGCCGCAAAGACTCTCGCCAATGAAAAGAACAGACAAACAACCGGTGACCGGCAAACGGTGCCCAGTCTCCAACACACCACCTCTTCGTCACTCTTCGGCGTTCGACCGCCGCCGGCCACGGAGACTTTGGCGGATGGAAAGAGCGGTCAAACGACCGTTGACCGGCAAACGGTGCCCAGTCTTCAACACACCACCTCTTCGTCACTCTTCGGCGTTCGACCGCCGCCGGCCACGGAGACTTTGGCAGATGGAAAGAGCGGTCAAACGACCGTTGACCGGCAAACGGTGCCCAGTCTTCAACACACCACCTCTTCGTCACTCTTCGGCGTTCGACCGCCGACGGCAACGGAGACTTTGGCGGATGGAAAGAGCGGTCAAACGACCGTTGACCGGCAAACGGTGCCCAGTCTTCAACACACCACCTCTTCGTCACTCTTCGGCGTTCGACCGCCGACGGCAACGGAGACTTCCACGGTTGGAAAGAACGGACAAACAACCGGTTACCGGCAAACGGTGCCCGGTCTCCAACACACCACCTCTTCGTCACTCTTCGGCGCTCGACCGCCGACGGCAACGGAGACTTTGGCGGATGGAAAGAGCGGTCAAACGACCGTTGACCGGCAAACGGTGCCCAGTCTTCAACACACCACTTCTTCGTCACTCTTCGGCGCTCGATCGCCGCCAGCCACGGAGATTTCCACGGTTGGAAAGAACGGACAAACAACCGGTGACCGGCAAACGGTGCCCAGTCTCCAACACACCACCTCTTCGTCACTCTTCGGCGCTCGACCGCCGCCGGCCACGGAGACTTCCACGGTTGGAAAGAACGGACAAACAACCGGTGACCGGCAAACGGTGCCCAGTCTCCAACACACTACCTCTTCGTCACTCTTCGGCGTTCGACAGCCGACGGCAACGGAGACTTCCACGGTTGGAGAGAACGGACAAACAACCGGTTACCGGCAAACGGTGCCCGGTCTCCAACACACCACCTCTTCGTCACTCTTCGGCGCTCGACCGCCGCCGGCCGCAGAGACTCTCGCCGATGAAAATAACGGACAAACGACCGGTGACCGGCAAACGGTGCCCAGTCTCCAACACACCAGCTTTTCTTCGTTCGTCGACGTTCGACCGGCGCTGGCCGCAGAGACTTTCGCCGATGAAAATAACGGACAAACGACCGGTGACCGGCAAACGGTGCCCAGTCTCCAACACACCAGCTTTTCTTCGTTCGTCGACGTTCGACCGGCGCTTGCCGCAGAGACTCTCGCCGATGAAAATAACGGACAAACGACCGGTGACCGGCAAACGGTGCCCAGTCTCCAACACACCAGTTTTTCTTCGTTCGTCGACGTTCGACCGGCGCTGGCCGCAGAGACTTTCGCCGATGAAAATAACGGACAAACGACCGGTGACCGGCAAACGGTGCCCAGTCTCCAACACACCAGCTTTTCTTCGTTTGTCGACGTTCGACCGGCGCTGGCCGCAGAGACTCTCGCCGATGAAAATAACGGACAAACAATCGGTGACCGGCAAACGGCGCCCAGGCTCCAACAAGTCAGCTCGGGTGGAAGGAAACCGGGTGGACATACAAACGAGTCGCGTACATGGCAGGAAACTGCTCACGACCGCTGGAATCGACAGGAGGCGCGCAGTGCGGTGCTCACTCCCCATGCACAACAGGAAGAGAGAGAAGCGTCGCATCAGCAGACCCAGAACGCGGATCCCTGGACGCGAGCTGAGGTAAGAGTGATGACCATCTCATCTGATATGCCGATACATCCCAGCCGCAGCATTCACTCTACGCCGATCAAAGGTCGCGCGACATACGCCACTACGGGGCGACGGGCGCGTACGACGGACACTACAAAGGCTTCGAGATGGTGGTACGTTCTTCAACTCCTCTCTCTCTCTCTTCCCCCTCTCTCTCTCCCTCTCCTACACCCTCCCCTCTCTCTCTCTCTCTCTCTCTCTCTCTCTCCCTCCCTCCCTCCTTCTTCGTTCTCTCACTCACCCACCCAGGAGCCGTCCGAACCCCCGCAATCGCTGCCTGTGCCCCCCGCCGCCGCCGAGGACCCGGTGGTCTCGCTCGAGCCCCGTCCGAGAGTGCAACAGCGAGTCTCCGCAGAGTTAGTGCACCATGTCATCGAATTCTTTCGCCCACTCGTTGTCGGTGTGCATAAATGACGTTTCAGATTTCCCTACCTCGCGGAGCGCAGTGGGGGCGTATCCTGGTTTTGCTGTTCGAAATGAACAGTTTACTGTATGACATGATGATATCTCAAATAGCAACGAAACTCGTGTGTTATCCGTTGGCATTGGTGTACTTTTTTCTTCGATTAGTGGCCTACTTGATTCTAGATAATCATTGCGGATATTCTGTATAACATATTTTTCCTTGTTCATTTTAACTGAAACCTCATTTATACCCCGTTTATATTGCTCACTTTTTGTTATGATTTCGATGTTCCCATGTTATCGGTAATAAACCTAACTATCTATTTAATCTCTCAAGCTCTATGATAATGATAAAATGTCGGATCATATGAACAGCGTGTGTATTCGCCATATCTCTGTTACGTTTTCTGTGTGCTCAAAAGTGATAAGACATCGATGAGAGAGATAAACAAGAGAGAGAGAGAGAGAGAGAGAGAGAGAGAGAGAGAGAGAGAGAGACGCTCACTACTACTGCAACACACTAGGTCAGTTGTGTTTACTGTTTCTTCGCGTATTCTGTGCGCTCTGTGTTTGATTTTGATAATTGTTCACTATTAATCTATTTGGTTTTCTCCGCGTCTACGTCTACTTATCGTTTCGATTTTTTTCTGACGTATATATAAATATATTTATCCGAACGAGAAAAAGAAAATCCCAGATGCCCGCTCGCATCTGTGTGATAGGCGCCGGGGCGGCCGGGCTATGCGCCGCCAGAATGGCCGCACTCGAGGTACGCAAGCATGGCACAAGTCTGGTGTGCTGACGCATCTTCAGGGCCTGGAGGTGACCGTGTTCGAGGCGAGCTCCAGGATCGGCGGCACGTGGGTGTACTCTTCGCAGACCGGCACTCATAGCAGTATGTACGAGGAAATGCGGTTCGTGACTGATCTAGATAGTCTGACATGCTCTTGATTCTCCCCCGTTTCGCGTTGCCCCTTTTTTCGACAGGGTTTCTAGACAGCTCTCACTCCACTTCCATAAAGAATGACGTTAAAATTAAACAGTAACATCCATACTAGAAATCTAGAAATCTTCAAAAAAAAAACACGCACTCATTCACACAGAAGTTTTCGCGTCGCAGAAATTTTCGCTGTTTTCATACCGATTCCTCTTTAGAACGAATCTCCCCAAAGAAGTGATGCGCTTCTCCACGCTTCCCTTCCCTTCTCATCTCCCCTCTTTCGTGGGACATGAAGACGTGCTGCGATATCTCGAAGAATACAAGGTATTTATGTATTATTTACAAAACATTGTACAATAACAACAGAATCAGAATCAGAATATTTATCTCGAATCAAGTAGCACACCATATCGATTACGTAGATTACGGTGGAATACGGATACGGTAAAATACAGTAATACAATGTCTACTGCGAGTTCCAACAACACGGATTTCGGTTGTTCCGTGAATGCGTACGTGTTGTTGGTGATGCTTGTCATCCCCTGCTTGCGGCTTCTGGAGAAGTTTCGATCTCGGCGGCGGAAGATCCTGGCTTCAACGATCGATCGCGAAGAGACGTCTCAGAGAGTGTCATCATCTTCGAGGATTCCTCTCCAGTCTCAATGCCGTAGATGTAGACGGTAGCAAAAGCGAATACCAGTCCAGTTAGTGTCCTCCGCCGCACAGCATTGTTCAGGGGTCGGGGGAATAACAGGGAAGGCACGCGATCGCGCGCCGGCAGAGAAATGCAAACAACAGTAGTCTAGTAGAAGAGACGCCGCCTGGCGCCCTTGCGAGTCGGGTAGCCATTCGATTCCTCGGCTGTCGTTTTCTGGGCTGCCTCTCGCTCCTCCTTCTTGATGCCAGCCAGTCTATCCATCTTCTTCCTCTCCTTGTCCAGTCTCCTCTCCTCCACCCGCACTGCTTCCAACCGCCTCGAACACTCCTCCAGAGCCCGAGAGAGATACGCGTACGACACACGAGCCTGCTCCACCAGAGAAGCGTACTTTCTGCAAGAGGGATTGGAATGAGAAGAGAGAGAGAGAGGGAGAGAGATAGAGAGGGGAGAGAGAGAAGAGAGATAAAGGGAGAGGGAGAGAGAGAAAGATGCTCACCGGTTCCCCATGTAGTCCGTGTTGAATACGGGGTTGAGAGGGACCTTCGCGGCGGCAGTGTAGGGGTGCATTTGTGAGTGAGAGTGAGTGTTGTCTCCCCTCCCCTTCCTTCCTTTTGTACCCCTTCCCCCTCCCTTCCTTTGCCATCGGCAGAGTGAGTCTGTTGCATGGAAGTGCAGTTTACGGCCACAGGTGCGATACTGTCTCGGGTTGTAAAAACGGACGACGATAATTCGCTCTCAGAGTGTTACAAAAACAATTGTTATTCGAATGGAATGAAAGATTTTTTTCAGACCACCATCCCTTCCTCTGTCTGCTTTCGAATGTCGACTGGAGTGGAGAGTGTGTGTCCGGAGGGTGGACTGTGGAGGGTGGGTGGACTCTATTCAATCAATCAATCAATCAATCAATCAATCAATCAATCAATCAATCAATCAATCAATCAATCAATCAATCAATCAATCAATCAATCAATCAATCAATCAATCAATCAATCAATCAATCAATCAATCAATCAATCAATCAATCAATCAATCAATCAATCAATCATTTATCCAGAATCGCTATATTCTGACTATACAACAAGTGCATACGGTACACCACAAGGGCTAAGCGCTAGGAGAAACACAGTTCAGCAACGGGGATGGTAGGGTCGAAGGTCGAAAGTCGATATTGATCGATAATCAGTCGATAATTATTCGATTTCCTTTCCATAATCCATTAAAGTTCGATACTAATATAGACGACAGTGGAGCTCCGGGTGTTCCTTTCCTTCCATTATAATCCACGAATAGTAACTCCACGGGCTGGGTTGACTGCGTTCTCAATGAGCTATTCCCCGCCTTGCTCAAGGGTACTGGGGGAAGATCATTTCGACCCGACCGCGCGATGCGAGAGAGAAAGAAACAAAATTATTAGACTTCTCGAATGTGATGGTTTAGGGTGCGCGCCAGAATCACACCAAGACTCATTGATGTATGCACTATGTCAGTACCCTCCGATTATGTCAGTCTTATTTGTACCCCTACGTAGGTCATATGTCATGTTTTGAGCAGTTACTCTTCACGGAAGTACTTTTCGTAGATAATATATAGTTCTATTCTCTCGCAGTATACCTGCTGCAGTAGCGCGCACGACAAGATAGACAAACGGTCAGTGCACGGTAGTTCAAAGTGCACGAGTAGGCAGATGGAGTACTGTTCAGGTGACCACTCCCTCCTCCTCCTCTCTCTTCACCGCAGTCTTCGTATGCAATGGTCACTACACTGTTCCGCACATGCCGATCGACACTTCAAGATTCAACGGTACCGTACACATACAGTAGTTACCGTAACCATACTGTAGGTTCATGCATCCATAGTCACGACTACCGCAGCGCCACTGCGTACCGTAACCAGCGGGTCGCGCTGATCGGGGCGGGACCATCGGGCGTCGACATCGCACTGCAAGTGGCTGCCACTGCGGACAAGGTGAGGCGAGATTACAAATTTTCTTCCTACATTGAACACATGTTTTAACATTCTCTGTCGATCCGGGTTTCAATCGAAATTCTGACAGTTTTCTGTTGGGATGTGCAGCATATTATACGGGTTCTATTGAAACTCGTGCAGAAGAAAAAAAACACTGTACAAACAAGCATGACAAGACAGGAACAGGAAAAGAAACGACAATTGGACGATATCAGGTCTATCTACTCGGTGGAAAGATCCTGCTACCGAATATGCCGGAGAATCTGGAGCAGATGGAGAAAAAAAGGCGAGTGAAACAAGGGAATTGGATTTCCAAACGCTCCTTCAGATCCGTCGTTTCTCTCGAAGACCACTCGATTCACTTGTCGGATGGAACGACGCTCACAGTCGATGACGTCATCATATGCACCGGATACAAGTACACGTTCCCGTTCCTCGATGAAACCATAGTACAGGTAAAGAAATAATCAATAGTCAATCAATAACGAGTCACGTTCAGACTAGTGAGTCGGGTCGTGTTGTGACTTCTCTCTACGAGCACTGTATACAACACTCTGCTCACCCTCAATCACTTTTCTTCATTGGTCTTCCATGGACAGTCATCCCATTCCCGGTATTCGAAGCACAGGTACATTCTCTATTTCCACTCGCTATGCTTGGCATGTTCACGTGAGATAACCCGCGCTAACGCTTGCCAACTATAGCTCAGTTGATAGAGCGGAGGACTGTAGAGTTGGCAGCTATCCTTAGGTCACTGGTTCGAATCCGGTTGGTTGGATTTCTTTTGCCAAATTCCACAAGTAACAATAGTCAAGTTTTCGAAAACACACATTTATTGTGTCAACTGGAAATCACAATACAAGGGTTGTACTCGTGCGGCGGACCATTCCGTCGCCCTGGAACCACTCGCGGCGGAAGGTCTTGGCGGCGCCGTCGGGGGTGTTGATCCACTCGATGGTGGTGCGGTCGTTGTTGGTGTCTTCCTGACCATTGGAACGCGTCGCAAGAGACGGCCATCAGAACAGCCTTCTCGGAGTCGAGCACTCCGCACGGCGGATCGCCGCCGAGGCGCTTCATGTTGGTGGTCTTGATGGCCCATCCGATACAGCGACCTCCGGCGTTGGTGATCTAAACTAATCACGTTGATCAATTGACATCAATTAATATCAATTAACATCCACACAACGCACCTTGATTTGGTAGGTGTGCTTGTCATCGTAGGGGCGTTGAAGACGATCTTGGTACCCGGCTGGGTGTTGATATCTCCGGATGGGCGGACTGAGCCTTGGCGAATGGATGCCGGCGGCCGCTTTTATACCTGTGGACAAAATGCAAAATAACGAAACTCATATAGTATCCTGTTTGTACGCAGTCAAACCAGCAATGCAATTTTGCGAATGATGCACTTTCAGATAGCGTTCGCACTGTCGCTGGTTGTCGGCGGCTGTCGCATACCTGGTGCACAGGAGATGGCAGACTGGGAGGATGAGAGAAAGAGGTGGGGGGCGGGACAATAGACCACACAAATCAAATCACAAATGTTTAGTCGCTTATTCATGTACATATTGCACGCATGAGAGATGGTTTGGTTAGCGCGTTCATTGGAGCAATTCACTTATTTGTCGTGTCATATTCAGATATAACGACTCCGGACAAACGATTGATTGATTGATTGAATTCACTTAAACCGAGCATGCTTCCAGCTCCCTCCTCTCATCGGACACTCCTCTGCGAATGTTCCATAAACTGGGTGACGATCAGCAAGGGTACATGGAGAGACTCGCCAGATTGGGAAATACACGGTCATACGCGTGAGTTTCTCTCTCTCTCTCTCTTTCTCTCTCTCTCTTTCTCTCTCTCTCTCTCTCTCTCCCTCTCTCCTCTCTCCACTCCCTTCCAGCTCTGCCCTCTCTGACCGCATCTACCGTCACACTCGCGCGCAGGCCAAACTCCACCCGAATACATACAAGAACACGAACTACCGAATCGAAGGCGATGACTTCCACGTCGTGATTTGAGATCATACATATTTCCACTGTTCTCCTGTCTGATTCGATCTTGTTGTGGCCCATGAAAAGGAGCAAAGAATTGTTTTTGTACATGGTACTTATACTAAGCAGCGTGCGGGAGCGCGACCCGGCGCGCGTTCACTGATTTGCGTGATTTTAAACGCACGCGACACACACAACGCGTCTCCTATGTCACAGAAAATCAAGCTCATCGTCATAGTCGATTTCTGCGAGACCGCTGTCATGATCATTTAGCCTAAGGGCTAGCCAGCGCGGTCAGTTCGATTCCTTTCGCCGGCACAAGTTTTGCTGAATTGCTTGAGCCACGCGGAACTGATGCGTAGCGTGCGTCTGAGTTCACCGGCCAGTGAACAAATGAGTGACACTACGGCCGGGCCGTGGGGAGGGACATATTTGTGGATGAATGTGAATCGTGAGTGTGATACCATTACAACCTGAGGTTGTCTTCAGTTGTCTTCAGGATGTGAGATTTTCGTCACATGTTTTATGGACACCGACCCGACTTTCGTTCCTCTGATTTCACGTTTCTCATTTTCCGAATGCAAGCAGTTTATTTTTCCAAATAATGTATGGTTAATATTGAAGGTTACTTGAGTTGACTGCTCTCGGAAGTCAGTCTGAAACAAATTTTCTGTTTACGAAAGTTGGTGCATAGTCACCGTATTTGTATGTGATAGCCACTTTTCCGACCGTTGGTCCTGGCGACAGCACAACCATGTTTTTCTGCGAGTAGATAGGTTTGCCGAATTGACTACGGCAGCAGACCCTGTGTGAATATGATGTAGGTCGACCAATCAGTCGCCACTCTAGCGCGCGAGAATCGAGTGAGAGTGCAAGGCGGCTGCAAATCGATGGAGAGAGAACCCGCGTGATTCGATTCACATTTTCGTGCGCGCGGGATTTTCAAATGCTGTGGCGGACGCGCGGAATGGCGGAGCCGACTACTGTCCGAACTATGTATATATAAGACTTCTTTCTTCTTTTCCCCGCGGCGTGCGGTCGGGTCTTCATTTTACCCCGCCACCGCTGAATGATCGGTCATCGACAAGAATCCTTCCCGAGTAACCAGTGAGGCGGCGGGAAGTACCTTCATGTGGAAGCAGCTATGGCGCGAGGAGATACCAATAGGCATGAAAGCAAAGGAAAACTGGGAGCTCTACACGTCAAGAACGGTACTCTAATGGACCAGGAAAGATTAGCGATCAAGTATCTTCTTCCCGCCACTAACCTCGTCCTGTCTTTCTCCGGCGTTAACCTATGCATGAATACAGCATTCTAAATTCTAAGTAGGCATTACTGTATGCTTCATATCATCATGATTGTGTTGTCATATTCAGATAAATCGGTTCCGGATGAACCATTGATTGATATATAAGACGCGCACCTGTATCCGGACTCTCGGGGGTTGTCGGCGAGTTTCACGTTCCAGTATCCTTCCCGACACGACTCCACGCATGTCATGTCATATTCGCGCTCGTCGAACGTTAACAGCACTTGTTTGCCGCACGGCGCCTGGAAAAACAGTAAGTGGGCAAATCAGTTGCCACCAGTAAAGAGAAATGAATAGAGTGCGAGGCGGCTAGAAGTCGATCGACAACGAGATCACACGCATCAAAATCGAGTGAGAAATTTCACGCGCGCACTTTTTTCCGGAATGGAGTGATGGCGGAACCACATAATTTCTGGACAGTAAAACGTTTGTCGTTTCGAGACTGTTCCTTCGGAACACGAAGGCCCACCTCTATCCAATACGTCGTGCCAGCGTCGAGTGTGGCGTGCTGCAGCGCTTCGGTCGCCGTAAGTTTCCGTCCGCCGTTCTCCTGTGGACGCGTGTGAGTAGTGTGAGTGAGTGAACCGCGTGATCTACTCACTATTCCGGCACACGTGACTCCGTCGAAGCCGCGCGGACACACGCACTTCTCGCAGTCGTTCGGGTGCGGGTAGCCGCCGTTCTCACACTTGGCGGTGCGCGCGTTCGAGTAGCAGTGATCTATAATAGATTTATCTAAAAAGGTAAGCGGTAAAGGTGTCCCCGAGAGATTCACCCTGCCCAACGATGCTGTTATCCATAGGTTTTTTAATTAATAAGAACTACGAGATTATGAGATCGCTGTGAAAGCGTTTTGACCGACACAAATCTAGGCATTCATTTTGCTACAAAAACCCCGCGAAAAAAGGCTCGTCGAGTTTGGTGTCTAGAAATCGAGTGTTTGCGCTACTTCGTACCGGAACAGCGGTACACGCTGTTGACCGCGGCGATGTCGTAGAACGACGGGCCCTCGCGTTGTCCGATGGTGAAGTCGTACAGGTCAATGATGGGGTCGACGGCCACGTGCGCAGCACTCAGAGAGCCGCTGACAATGACTGATCGTCGACTTCGGAGTGGTTCAACTCACGCTCGGTTCGAATAGTGCAGCGCGCTTCCGTAATCATACGGCATCGAGTTGTTTGTGGTTGTGGAAATAAATTGTGACCAGTACTAAATGGTAACGTGAATCACATGATGTCTAACCACACACCTCAGGTATAATGTTTTCTTTGACGACGCGAATGTGGTGGTCGCGGTCGTTTCGGCTGTGAGTGTGCACGAATCCGAGAGCGTGAAAGATCTCATGGAAAATCGTGCCTTCCTAAACACCCCCCCCCCCCCCAACAGTTTCTTTCACATCTCACAATGTTAGTGGCTACCCTTTGACATGAGCTGGGACTGTTGGGTAGCGAGATGGTGTTCCAGTCCCATCGTAGCTTTCCCAAATTTGAATAGCATGCGCCATCTAGGTGTGTATGCGTTATTTGTATAGGTTTTAGGTTCATTGAAGTGAGCACTGACTGTCGATGAAGTGAATTCCATTCGTATAAGCTGATTTATCGTATACTTCCGCAAATCGAAGACATGTCTGCGCTTCCAGTTTCCTTATTACTTTGCGAATGTTGTTCTGGCTTTCCGAAGCTGCAATGCTTTTTTTAAAGTCTTTTTTTATTTTCGAAGTCATTTACATGCAATGAGAGTCATTTTTGTCATGTTTCAAACTTACTCAGTTTATTTTGAAACATATAGTTGATGCGTTGTGAGGGATCCCATTGAACAGCTGCTATATTGAAGCTGTGACGTTTCGATCTCGAAGCGTCTCTAAAATCAAAGCGTCTTTTCGGAAATAATAATAAAACCCACTCTGGCTGTGGCACCAGAATATCTCCGTCCACTAGTTTAACTCCAACGTGTTCGTTGTATGAGAGAATCGATTCCTCTCGTGGTCCCATTTCCTTGAATATTCAAAATAAAGCACACTGTAGCTATAGCCTGCGCCAAAACAATACATTTTCGATTTGGTATGCACCTCGAAGCATTTCGAAAACTGCGATTTACTCGACAAAACGGAATTATGCATTACGTATAAACTCTTCCGAATGCCTGATTTGCTAGCGTATTCTCCAGATTGTGAGAGATGTACATACATGTGTCTCTCTCGTTCACATCATTGTCTACTTGTTGTGGTTCAGATGCAGTGTGATTGGTATTTGTGACTGCGCGTGTATGCGATTGTCGTATATTGATGGGTGACCCCGCCCCTTTGAGTCTTTGAGTGCCAGTCTTGCCATGTCTCTCGTGTATTAAAGTGCTTTTGGACAGTCTGTCTTGGATTGGATTCGGGGCCAAACACTGAAGAGGGAACTCCTGGGAACCATAACATGAAACGATCAGTGTGATCGATCGAGGCTCATTCACCGATCGACATATTGGCCATGTTATACCAGATCTACTCCTCAACGCGGTGTCAGAATAGGAGCATGGCAGGATGCGTACCTCTGCGATCTCGCGCAGTTGCGCCAGCCTCTCCTCGCTGATCGGCACGCCTTTGAGCTCGCTGCCGTCGAGTTGCTTGGCTTCCTTAACATGTCCTGTCGAAGTTGTTATACCAGAGATTTGTATCCGTCTCTACTCCCTACCTACAGATCTTGCAATCCAAATACTTTCTTCAAAAATACCTTCGGCTATTTACCTTTATAAAATACTCCGAGCTCGGTTCTATACTCGGATCGAATGTTCCTTCTCACTAAGGTGTATTAGGTAAGAAAGATGGGAGAGGAGCACGACTTTTGGGGTGTCAGGTGTTTTGGTGTTCCTGTGCCCGCTCCCTCAGTTGCAGGAAGGATATAGGAGCACCACAAGGGCGACGTGTCGTTCACCTCGACATCTCCGCGGACGACGTCGGCGATGTGTCGAGCTTCTGCGACGACGACGACGGAGAGGAGAAGGCAGACGAGGCGCATTCTGACGTTGCCACTGGTTGACTGATGCTCTCCCAAGATGCCTGCTATTTATGCGACTGTTCGGTGGTTGATTGGATCTGGTGGCTGACAATGCAACCGCGCCGCTGTTCACAATAACCGACTTGTTTCTATTATCAAAAAATTCCCGAGAAATTTTTATTACTGCTGCCGATACTCACAACAATGGAATCTGATTTCTCGATGCCGAGCGATTTTATTATCTGTCACGTGGACATTCGAAACATTTTCGACTACTGTATTCCGTATATTCTTTGGAAAAAAGAAAACTAAACTAAATAAAAAAGACGATTGTTGAATATATATATATCTCATGTTATCATGACCCTCCAGCGTGTGTGGCTCGAATATCACTGAACGATTTTATTTATAGAACCGTTTTTGGTTAGTAAAACAGACGGGAGCGAGAGTTCCACTCGTAACAGAAAAAGTGTGAAAGGCAGAGATTCTCACCGGACGACACTGCGTAACGAGCTCTAGACGCTAATCACATGTTGCCACTTATAGCCACAATGCCGTTCAAAATGTGAAATCGACTCGTTTTCGGGACAGATCGAAAGCTGCGGATGACATCTACACGCATGCTTTTCATATCGATCGCACACTCTCGAACCGAGTCTAAATCGTCTGATAGTGTCAGTGAGACCGCTGATTGTTGACCGGCAATGCTGCGCGCCTCATCGCCGCTAACTCGTCTATGCTAACTCGTGTTGGAGGGGGAGAGAGAGTGTCTCGCAGAGGATTTCGAGTCACCTAAACATTGCGTGCAATCGATGCAGAACCTACAATGCGCGTCTGAACTACTGCTAACGCCAATTGAGAACTTGAACGCGCACCGAAGTGCAAACGAGAACGATGCACGCACGAGAGTTGATCTACCAGGCGAGGCTGCTGAGTGAGCTGTGAGAAAGACGGCAGGGATGGGATGAGGTCACCAGTCGCATCCAGAGCGGATGGGCCGTTTTCCAACGACACAAGCATGCGTCTGAGTACTGTCCTGTTTGAGCTTCGAAGCACCACAATTCAGCAGATGACTCGCCTGAGGGACGGTCTTACAAACGGCGGTCCTGCTGCTCGACAATCTTATAAATCGTGAAAAGATGATTTTACGTCCGCTACGCAACTTCCGAAGAAGAACGATGTAAAGAAGAAATGGCGATGTATCGTCACCGAAGGTCGCCGAAAATAGACTGATCTATTTCCCCAGCGCTAGTCGAACACCTCTTTTGCTGTTTGTGTACAGTATACATAAAAATGCGATTCTGGATAAATACATGATATTTAATTTATAATTTGTTAAACTCTATATTTTTGATTAAAAAAAGATTGTTGGTATCCATTTCAGGAGTCAATACGTGGCATATCATAAATTGGCTCAAATCGCGAGATCGAGTTGCATTCTTATGGCAGCCAGCGGCAGAGACCATAAAATTGTCGGGACTGACAATGCATAACTGTAAACACCTTTTGATGAAACACCCTCGCGCGACATTCCAACAATGCACGTGAGCCTCGGTGATCCGACAAGTGGCTTATAAGGAGTGCTGCGGGGCTCGGAGGACAACAGGACGAGCTGATAGAAGCATGCGGTCGTGTTGGATTCTGCTCGGCGTGTGCTCGACAGCACTCGCCTTCTCGTACTTTGATCGTGCCGACTGGTCGGTGCCGTGCAGCGGCTCACCTGATCCCAGGTAAGCCTCTCTCTCTCACTCTATCTCTCTATCTCTCTATCTCTATCTCTTTCTCTCTCTCTCTCTCTCTCTCTCCCCACGTTCCCGCCAGAAACGCGGAGAGAGTACTGTATAAAAGAGAGGTGATTAGTGGAATAACGCCGACGACGATGCCTCCAGCTTCCGGCTGCAGCATGGACAACATCACGTTCTCCGGCGACCTCACCTTTGCCGATGCGCCGGCGAGTTACACACATCACGAGTCACAATTCACAATAATTACAATAATTACGGTAGAATACGGTAAAGTACAGAGATACAAAGCCGTTTCGTTGTCGCAGTTGATGCGTACGTGCTAATGGTGATGCGTGTCCTATTTCAAACATTCCACACCACATACGACAGTCCACAGTCGTTATAATCCAGGGCTCTGTTCTCGTTTTCGGCTGAGAACAATTGGTGCACAGTGGACAGTGGCGCGCGCAGACCGCTCCGCAAGCACGCGACGCGCGAGCTCCATTGCGAACTACTAGCAAGCGCTAGAGCGCGATAATTTCTCTATTGAAATCGCTACGCGCCCATTCACTCGCGGAGCGGCCTGTGCGCGCGCCGCTCACTCTGTGAGGCGCGCTGTACAACTATCCGGGAATAAAAAAGTCGAATTGCAGAGTGGCGAGGACACGCATGTGAAGCTAATAACCTGCGGCGCCAACCTATACCACCTAGGCCAGAGGAGCATCATCACAATGCAGGTAGGTCAGGGGACCACCTTGACAATGCAGGTAGCACATTTGATGTGGTACTCCTTCGACCCCAGAGTGTTATCTAGGATAGCTTTACCACCTTATATTGCCGAAATGCGAAATGCGTGATAATACGATTGTGAGAAAAGTGTAAAGCGTGGCAGTGAACATTTTCGGACAGCGCAACTGTCACGTGAAAGGACAGAAACAGTGTGTGCTGGTAGGATTTGCCTGCTCGATTTTTGTGTCTCATAATAATTGGCGGAATGAGTGATGATGCGGTTGTATGTGTGTGTTTCAGGGTCTGCGCGGGAGTGCGAGAGATACTGTGAGGATGTTTAACATATGGCGCCCTGTCCAGGCGCTGATGGCGTGCCGCGAAGGAGTGTGGACTATCAATTTCGCTGGAGATATGACACTCACGTCCGTCGAATGCGACATCATCTGAAGCCGGCAACTCGCTACGTACTCGTGTTGTTCTGTGACTGTAAAGTACTTATCGCTCTCGCTTGCATATGACATTTCATAGTGGTCTCTGGCTTTATCATATCACATCACAATATGACATTATAGTGTGTAGTAATCACGGCTGCTCTCAGCAAATCGGTGATCTTATCGGATCTCACATTAGACCAACCATGTCACCACGATTTGGTGCCGCAGACAGCAAGTGCCTAAGCAGATGCGAAACAACACAGCACTCTCTCTCCCTCCCTCTCTCTCTCTCTCTCTCTCTCTCTCTTTCCGTCTCCCCCTTTTTCTGCACTCGCTGGGAGGCAGCCAGGATAACACTTTTTAATACGCTTTCAATTGAGAGGCTTACGATTATCAAAGAAGCAAGGGTAATCCCGGGGTGCGGGCGGGCGTGAATGGGAAAGGAGGAAGGGCGTGGAAAAGCGGGGAGGGAGAGAGAGAGAGAAAGAAGAGAGAGGGAGAGAGAGAGAGAGAGAGAGAGAGAGAGAGAGAGAGAAGGAGAGAAGGAGAGAGAGAGAGAGGGAGGGAGAAATAGAGCGATTGGGAAGAAGAGAAAGAGAGAGAGAGAGAGAGAGAGAGAGAGAGAGAGAGAAAAGGAGGGAGAGAGAGAGAGGGAGGGAGGGAGGGATAGAAAGATTGGGAAGGAGAGAGAGGGAGAGAGAGAGGCAGGGAGGGAGAGAGATGAACCAGGGCGCAACTCTCATTCAGGTACATCCGGTGCATGCCGTTTGCTGTACACTCTACCGTCCGTAATCCGGAGACAGCTAAACTCAATGTTTCCACCGTCTCTCGTGTCGTTTTGTCACTCTCGCTCCATCTGAAGGTGCTGTCAGCGCCTTCGGTAACGATTCCACAGTGGGATAGCAAGACATTCCAATCATTCCGAAGACATTTTGTGCATGTTCTAGGAGCGATTCAGTGTTTTGCAGAGCTTGTCCACTCACCGTGCGTGATGCGTGATCACGAATTGTAGTTTACTGGGTTTTACCCGGAATATGTGATCGCTCCTCAAAAAGTGCTCTATCCCCCCCCCCTCTCTCCCTCTCTCTCTCTCTCCCTCTCTTTCTCCCTCTCCCTCTCTCTCTCCCTCCCTCTCTCTCTCTCTCTCTCTCTCTCCTTTCGATTCGAATTGTAGGCGTGGGAGTGGGGAGTGGCGAGCGGCGGGCGAAGAAACCTCACTCATCGTTCCGGAAGTTTCCGCAATTATAAATTATAACTAATGAATTATTATAACTAATAAATTCGATTGTGTTACAACATCACGTTCACACGACACAGTCATTCATCTGTGCACATTTCAGTCTCACTGTGGAAACTGGAAATAATGTTCTATGTTCTATGCAGTGATTTTTTACTCCGTATTATTGGGACTCGCAGTAGGCGTTGCATTATTGTATTTTACCGTAACCTACATAATTGTAATGTGCTACTTGTTTCGAGATAAACATTCTACTTTAGCTATTTCATGATGCAAACAGAATGTTAACAAAAATTTGCGCAAATAACAAAATGTGACCAAAATCGACCAATTTTGTCGCAAAACAAAAATGTTTTGGCTGCAAAACAATTTCATTTGCGAACATTTTCAAATTGCAAAACATTCCGTCTGCATCTTGAAGATAGCTTTTTTACTTCTACTAGTGATTTTCGTGATGCTTCTTCCCTGCTTTTTGGAAATGCGCACGTATTGCTGCCACCACTCATCCCACCTACTCTCCAATTCCCACTGACTCCCCAATTGGGCGCGGATATCTCATCACGAATCACCTCATCCCCCTCTGATTCTCATTCTATTTCTATTTCTATTTCTGCCTTATCTCTCCACTTTTACAGTAGTGTTCGAGACTTGAATTACATTTACTGCTTGTACGAGTTTATTTATAATATACTTAGAAATAAGTATATTATTGTTATCAGTTTTATTTTAGATGCTGCGATGGAACAGTGTGCGTCGTAAACAGCAGCGAGTGAGCATACGACTCGAAAATGGGACCTACCAGGCGAGAGGTACTGTCTTACCGTAACCCAGAGTACTGTATCCTGAACGTCAAAGTCGCATACAGTTTTTGCACAGAGTGCACAGCCACGTGCGGTTGTCACCTGTTTCGCGCACCATCTCTCTCTCTCTCTCTCCTCTCTCTCTCACTCTCTCTCTCTCTCTCTCTCTCTCTCTCTCTCTCTCTCTCTCTCTCTCTCGCTCTGCCACTCTTACCTTGAGAAATGAACAGCGCGGATGTTATTAATGACTTCTCACATGATCGGATCAATGTGAGCGAAAAAGCAAGAGTGCACAAGCAATCTCCGCAACATTCCGGACCCTATCAAAGAACCGCGCCAGGTGCCTATAGCTACCGGCGCCTCGCCTCATTGCCTCTAATATCATTTCACCGTCTCCTTTCTTCCATCCTCTCAGTGATGGATATGCTATACGGGGAGAGATGCGATCCACTCATTTGTATATCCCCCCTCTCCATACTCTCATTACCAGCCCTGTCCGTCCATCTATCACGGGGCCTTTTTCGGGTTCGTGCTGCTTCCGCCCGATTCCCTCCCGCTACCCACAACCATATCATTCGCCACTGTTTTGAGATTTGCCAGCGTTCAAAGCTCTCCGCTTCCCACACCTCTTCTCCGCCTTTTATTTATAGACGTTTCGCTTCGCTCTCTTCGTCAGTCCTCGCTGTGACTTTATCAAGAGTCGCGCATCTTCGATGATCATTTCTAACTTTCTAACTCACTATTCATTCGGCCACGCTGCTGTTGTTGACAGGTCATTTCTATGAGTTTCGCTTCGCTCTCTTCGTCAGTCCTCGCTGTGATTTTATCAAGAGTCGCGCATCTTCGATGATCATTTCTAACTTTCTAACTCACTATTCATTCGGCCACGCTGCTGTTGTTGACAGGTCATTTCTATGAGTAGTCTAATCGTTGAGTGTCAAAATTTATTTCAAACTACTATTCCGGAAAAGTTTTGCTAATATTCGGAAGTAGCATGAAACATATGATGAGGTGTGGTGTTCAGCCGATCTACCGCGATAGAAACAGTTTTTATTCCGACGTTTCGCCTTTATGGCATCATCAGGGAAAGCATTACCTACAAAATACAATGTAACAATGTGATAAAATCTGACAACATTATAAAGCTCGAATGAACAACAAATCAATGCGTAATAACAAGTGCAGCAAAAAGCATGAAACACTGTGCAAATGGCCATGTTTTTATAATAATCCACCAAGACGGGTGCGCAAGCTGTCTGAAATGTATTGAGGCCCAGAAAATGACTGGAAAGATATATGAACGTGCAGCTTCGCAGGGAGTACCGTAGAGTGATAGGAAAGGTCTAGAAAAGAACTGCATGTCTCATCTTATATATTCAAATCGTATCTCAAAGCGCACCTCACAAAGAAGAATCCGGTCGCGAGTAGTGAGAGAGAGGGAGAGAAGGAGAGAAGGAGAGAGAGAGAGAGAGAGAATCATAAGAAAAAGAATATACAGGCACCTTGTCCGGTCCTGTCCGAGTCTGGCGGTACCCATTTCATGGTCTCTATCTGAGTTCCGGGCCCGTTTCGGACCGGTCCAGATATCGGGTTACTGTATCTGGTACTGGTTTACTGTAGATTGAAAGTCACACATCCTCCCGGGAGATTATTGAAAGGTTGTTCTAGACAGTTTCGAGGGTGACAAGTGAGATTGACGCATTATTTTTCTACGGGGGTGTGATTTGATACATATCAGTGATCATTTGTCCTCAAGGCGACACTTTGTCTGAAATGGATTGAGGCCCAGAAAGTGACTGGGATGAGATTCGAACGTGAAACTTTGCCGGGGGTACCGTAGAGTGATAGGAAAGGTCTAGGAGAAAACCGCATGTCGATATCTCATCTCGTTTTCAAATCGATTATAAAAGCCCACATAACCAATAAGGTGCTGGATGCGGGTAGTGAGTGAGAGAGAGAGAGAAAGAGAGAGAGAGAGAGAGAGAGAGAGAGAGAGAGAGAGAGAGATGCAGCGGTAAATGAGTATGTAAGAACCTTCTCTGACGTGATACGAGATCATAAATACAAGTGTATAAGCAGATCCGAAACAACACAGCACACTTTCCTGTGTGGGCTTTGAGATTCGATTTAAAAACGAGATGAGTTATCGATATGCGGGTTTCTCCCAGACCTTCCCCGACACTGTACGGCACTCCCTGCAAAGTTTCACGTTCAAAAAAAAAACACATAATTGTATCATTAATGCACCGAAATATAACTCTGCAAAATTTTCGCGCCTTTTCGTTTCAAACTCTCCAATGCTGCATATCAGCTTTAATAACATGTGAATACGCAGCAAGTGTGTATTAATTGCGCGGGAAAATAGGTTACTCGAAAAGCGAAGCAATTGCGTTTGTTGGCATGTTTATTTATTTTGTAGCTGTTTCCTTCTTGTTTGTCAATCAAACTCGACATACTGTTGTCGCAGTTTTGCTATTTCTGTCCAACATCATCTTCACTGATTTCGTCTACAGGTTTGCTGCTTCGAAACTAATGAAAAATTTAGGTAAGTGATTGGATATGCATAATTGATTGTTCACCCATGTGCCGCCCCCGTGTTGCACTGTGTTGTCGAATTGTTTATATGAAACGACTCGAAACTTGGTTCTTTGCGGAGTCGGCCTTCTAGGGAAACTATATACTTTGTATCGCGTTCGCGACTTGTTTTTCGATTTGTCTCAACGATGACGTATCGGTTCCGCAATAGATCGGCCTTGTCAGGTATGACGCCTGCACGACTTAGTTGCACCATTGTGAGTGGATTCTATATTGTATCACTTCTTTGGGTTTCATCCCGTACTTTTCCGTTCGTCAACCTTTTTTGCAGGTGTGCTTGGTTCGGGCAAGCGATTCTCACACGGGGCGAGCGTGTGGGGGAAATTGAAGAAGAGAGGGAGGCAAGCTGCCTCGAGAAAGGTGAGGTCAATGTATTTGACAGGGGTACGAATGTGCGATCCTCTTCTGGTCGACTAGATGTCGTCTCGACGCCTCGGATGGTGTAGAAAGCGACGAAGCGTCGTGGACTAGTTCACGGATGGAAGAGCTGGGAGACGGGCTGGCCAGAGAGAGAGAGAGAGAGAGGTGAGTGATACTCCTTACCCCTGACACACCCCTACCCTCCTACCATTCACACAAACACAACAGCTAGCATTATATTGATACATAGGTGGTGGTTTTCATAGTTTATGATTGATTTCGGAAAAGGGTAGTGGCGTTGTTGGTGCGAAAATGCGATAAATTGAGTAGTGATTCAGTTTTATCCATATACTAGTCTACTCAAGATTAACTGTTTCCGTGGGTTGATAGTACAATTACATAGTTGATAGTACAATTACATAGTTGTTGTTTGTTTGATGTCCTTCTACCGGGTACCCCCCCCCCTCCGTTAATGCGCTTGGATGCCGAGTGCTACCACTTTTCCATCATGTATTTGGCCATGATGAAACTGTCGGTCTCTCTCGGATAACAAGTGGGAACAGTTACTAAACAAATGCAAGATCCTATAATAATTTTGTGAAAGCATGTTCTGAGTGAATATGTAGCTAGGAGGAAAGTACACCTTAACCTTTGGCAAATGGGACAAGTTTGGTTGTTGTGACGACTTGATCAAATTGTTAACACCGAACGCGAATGCGACGCGAATGAAGATATATAGAAATAAATAGAAACAGTATGTGATAATGATATGAATTTCTAAATGAGTAGAAATGTGTAGAATCCTCATTTTTATGTCATGTGTTGCTCTGCCAATAATAGATCATTCCAAAATTGAATTTTACCGCATCATAAGATGAGCGAAGACTGAACTTCCAGCCAAACGTATCCGATCGGATACAACACTATATCCGATCGGATACGTATCCGATCGGATACGTTTTCATCATTTTCGTCAAAAACGTCCATGTCACATATCGACTTTTTTATTGAGAATGAGTTGAAATTTGAAAATTATTTGCAAATACGTTATTTGTGTGCATACATGCCTGGCTCACGGTTTTCACTGCGTTCCTTCAAGTTTCAACCGGGTTTTTGGACAAAAGTGACGAATTTATCCGATCGGATAAAGTTGAATTTTTCGGATCCGACAAGATAAAAAAACTTCATCTCACGTGATTATTCGCTACTACCACTGGTATGAACGGTAGTCGACGAACTTTTCACTTTAGCCAATTGGATAAAGTAGGTTGATCACTTTATCCAATTGAATAAAGTAGGTTGACCACTTTATCCGAACGGATAAAGTAGGTTGGCCACTTAGCCAGACAGTATAAAGTAATTCAACTACTCTTTCGGGAAAAAAAACTTGACGAACTTATCCGATCGGGTAAGGGGTTTTTGGACAAAAGTGACGAATTTATCCGATCGGATAAAGTTGAATTTTTCGGATCCGACGAGATAAAGTACTTTATCTCACGTGATTCATCGCTACTACCACTGGTATGAACGGAAATCGACGAACTTTTCACTTCAGCCACCTGGATAAAGTAGGTTGACCACTTCATTCAAACCGGGTTTTTGGACAAAAGTGACGAATTTATCCGATCGGATAAAGTTGAATTTTTCGGATCCGACGAGATAAAGTACTTTATCTCACGTGATTATTCTCTACTACCACTGGTATGAACGTAAATCGACGAACTTTTCACTTTAGCCAAGTGGATAAAGTAGGTTGACCACTTCATCCAAACCGGGTTTTTGGACAAAAGTGACGAATTTATCCGATCGGGTAAGGGGTTTTTGGACAAAAGTGACGAATTTATCCGATCGGATAAAGTTGAATTTTTCGGATCCGACGAGATAAAGTACTTTATCTCACGTGTTTATTCGCTACTACCACTGGTATAAACGGAAATCGACGAACTTTTCACTTTAGCCGATTGGATAAAGTGGGTTGACCACTTCATCCAAACCGGGTTTTGGGACAAAAATGACGAATTTATCCGATCGGATAAAGTTGAATTTTTCGGATCCGACGAGATAAAGTACTTTATCTCACGTGATTATTCTCTACTACCACTGGTATGAACGTAAATCGACGAACTTTTCACTTTATCCAATTGGATAAAGTAGGTTGACCACTTTATCCGAACGGACAATGAAGTTTGGCCACTTAGTCAGATAGTATAAAGTAATTATTTCGGACAAAAGTGACGATTTTATCCGATCGGATACGGGGTTTTTGGACAAAAATGACGAATTTATCCAATCGGATAAAGTTGAATTTTTCGGATCCGACAGGATAAAGTACTTTATCTTATTTGATTATTCGCTACTACCACCGGTATGAACGCAAATCGTCGAACTTTTGCACTTTAGCCAATAGGTAAAGTAGGTTGACCACTTTATCCGATTGAATAAAGTAGGTTGATCGCTTTATCCGAACGGATAAAAGTAGGTTGACCACTTTATAATTTCTCGTATCGAATATTTTTTCGTATCGGATAAACTGTGACTTTGAAAACAGTTCCAGTTTATTCAAAGTATAAGTATATATAATATGTTTACAAAAAACAACAAACAACAAATGATATCATTCAATGTACAACTGCAATCACATCTCACTGTATGTCACTATGCTGTATGTCACTATGCTCGCTTGCTTATATATGTAGCTACTCGTTACAGACCTGAAAGGCGAGCTCCTTCTCTTCAAGACCACCAGGGCCATACCGATCGGCGCGGAAATCCTCTGGGACTACGGACCTCACTACCAATGGCCAGGACGGACCGACGGAAACCACACCTGCGGATGCAGCACGTGCAACGGTATGTATTCTGATATATCCAGATCCATAAATTCGGTTCAGGTCTCTGCAACTGTCCCGCGTGCAACGGTCGCCTATTCCACGGACTCACACTGCCGCAGTGCCAATCCACATACATCAACATTGTCTCCGCCATGAAGGGCAAGAAGATCATGGTTCGTTGAGATATAATATCTACCAAAGTGAACTTTACTCAAACACATAAGATACGGAACACGAGCACAGGAATGTTCTCACCCTTACTCTATGTTCACCTTACAGGTCACCTGCAAGCCGGGACAAGCTGCAGTCCACTCTATCTACAAGATTCTCGCGAAAATCGACGCCAACTGTGTCGCAGTAGGTGCGGTATTTTTGTTAGCATCTTTATCCCGACCTACACTATTCAATCATGTCTTTTTAGCGAACGACTCGCGCAGGCACATGGTAACTGACGAGCTGAAGAAGCTCTGTGGAGATCCCACTGCCCTTATCAACAAGGTCATGGAGTTCACCCTCAAGAACATATACGACTTTGACCTGGAAGCTTGTGAGGTCATTCACAAGGCTCTCGTCGCCTCCAAGTTCAAAGAAGAGGTGAATTTATTTTCCGCTCCTCTTTTTATGTCTCCAATTTCATCTCCTAGCTCCTCGACACGCTGATCAAGGCGCAACGCAGACGCCCGATCGCGATGATCATCGGCCGTCTCACGGACCGAGGACTTGAGGCAGTCATCCGACTAAACTCGCACTCTCTCCGTGGATTCCCGGGCATCTTCGCTGTGGCTCTCCTCAACGAGGTAACATCAGACCTGCCTCGCTATTGATAACGTATCAATTGTATTGTTTCAGAAGCCGCAGGTCGTGAAGGCCTTCGCCCCCTACGGAGCCAAGTTGCCCGCCAAGCTCGACCATCTGTCTCTCGCAACCCTTGCATGATATTCATGCCCTGATATCCTTCCTCGATTTTTGTGATTTGATTCATATTGATGATCGCTCGTCTTTTGTGTTCTTGCGCTTGTTTAACGTATCGTGTTCGTGATTTATAACATTGCTGTATTTGTGTGATTATCGATTTCAATAAAGTAGTTTAGATGATGTGGAACCTCTCGATGCGTCTGCCCTCTCGCAGACTCCCCACACCGATGCGCTCTCTCCGCCACAACCCATACGGCTACAGGACCACTTCTTGCTCTACAAACCCCCGTACCCGACCCCATACTGTATCAACAACGTGAGCAAATCTTGTCGGGTGTCACACACACACACACACACACACACACACACACACACACACACACACACACACACACACACACACACACACACACACACACACACACACACACACACCTATATTCAGCTGACCGACAACACCTGCATCATTTGCTGCGCGCAAATGCCGCCCATCGCGCCACCCACCTACTACCACAGCCTCCTCCCATCTACCAACACCAGCCCCCTGGGAAAGTGAGTCGTCAGTCTGTACGCAGACCTCTATCGCCATGTTCAGCTTTCTACCGACTGGCCCGTGCCGCCGGGGTCGTTCCCTTCATCTCGCCCGCCATCTACCGCCTACCGCCTGGTAACTGATTTCTTACCTACCTTCAAATATGTAGTCCACCATCCTCATTGCTCATGATAAACTCACCTTACATAAACTCCATCACCTCTCTTTATTATATTTGATAAACTCCCATCACATATACTCCAGCTCCTATCTTTATTCCTTCTTGTAAACTTATCATCTTACAGGCTTCGACCCACGCATCCCGCCTCCGCCCATCCGGCCTCCGGGAGGTGAGTACTACAGGCGTAAAGTTAACTAGTTACAACTCCCCTCTCTCAATATGACCATTCAACCGTCCATACTCTCCCTACTTCAGCCTTCTACAATCTCCTCCCGGCGACTGTCAGGCTTCCACCAACCTCCCCATACGCACAGCAGCTCGCTCTCACCCATCCCATGTACTAATACTGTTGACTTACCTATACATAATCCGTCGTCATACGCCTTTTGCCTATGTAACACCCTACTAACACCCTACCACCCTAGCATATACCCAACATTCACTTGCAATTGTATATACTTCACCGAACACACTCACCACTACCGCTTCTAACATGTGCCTTCAATTCACTTATATTGTCTTCTCAAGCATTGTGTCATCTTCATAATACACTCTTATTACCTTCTCATGTGTATTGCAATTGATTTATAATCTTTTTTATTCTTTTCAATCACCTTCTCGACCAAGTGTTTACTTGATGGTGTCTCAACTATTTTTTTCTCCGCCCTCAGACATCGCTCGCGCGCGACTCCGATTCCTCCCTAAAGAAGGCCCCTCCTGTACGCCAAAAACCCAATATGGCATCCTAACACCTTCCCACATTCCCACAATGCTCAGTCAAACACCCATTTTTGGCTATTTCGATAACCTCATATACGGCGACGATGGCTGGGAACGTATCCGATCGGATACGATAGTATATCCGATCGGATATACCTGTCAGACCGGACCCCAAACTACCTATCAACCTTTACAAATCATCACAAAACATGTCCTAACATTAAAAAACAGCATATAATACATCATAACTTCCTTTCGAACACAATATCAACAAATCGGATATGTGGTTTATGGACAAAAACGACGACTTTATCCGATCGGATACACTTACCTGACCCGACCCCACCCTACCTATTGACCGTTGCAAATCATCAAAAATCATGTTCTAACATTAAAAAACAACATATAATGCATCATGAATCTTTATTTGAACACAATAACATCAGTATAAAAGAATTCGGATAAGTGGTTTATGGACAAAAACGACGACTTTATCCGATCGGATACACTTATCTGACCCGACCCCACCCTACCTATCGACTGTTGCAAATCATCACAAATCATGTTCTAACATTAAAAAAACAACATATAATAAATCATGAATCTTTATTTGAACACAATAACATCAGTATAAAAAAAATCGGATAAGTGGTTTATGGACAAAAATGACGACTTTATCCGATCGAATACGCTGACTAAAACTTCAATTTTGATCAGTTTATTTAATCAGTATCACCTTATCAGTGTTGGTAATCAAGTTTAAACGATGAAATACGGATCACCGACCAAATGGACGAACGTATCCGATCGGATACGTTCAACTTGCACCATCCATTTGGACCAAAATCATCCGTATCCGATCGGATACGATAGTATATCCGATCGGATATACTCGTCAATTTTGTCCATCAGACCACCGATGGTTGACCCACCCAAATTTGAAGTTACCTCAAACTCGGGTAATTAAACCGACTTTGTGAAACGTTGATACAATTTTCTAATGTTATGGCATCCAACGCTATCCGGGTTTCAATATTTAGAGAAATACTGGGAACTCTTTTGAACGGATCATATATATTGCTATTTTTCGATCTTATCACATGAAATTAGCTCTGTACCTACCGATCCGGCCTATTTCGGAGGCACATCTCAAGGGTTCATAGTTCATGCAAATCTGCGCTGAACGACCTCTCAAACCTTGTATCGTACGCTCACACTTTTCGTTTTTTGCTCCATTAACTATTATCACTGAATCACTCGTCCCTGATTACTTTGTCTTCATCCGGTTGATTAGACCCATCCGGCCTATGGAGTTCACGTCAAAATGCATTTGGAAACATGTATTATTTTCCTCAATCATTCTACAATCAGCGCCTTTATCACTCTGATCACTTTATCAAATCATGTGTCACTAATTTCGTCACTTTGTTAGCATACCTATTGAGAACCTCCATCTAACCAAAACCACCTCGAAGAGACCTCTACAACCATGTATTACACTCCATTTCACTCAATTATCGAGCACTGATATCACCCTGATTACTCTATCATGTATCACTATATCATCACTTCATTAGTATACAACGCACACTGACACTCCATCTCATTGAAATCACCTCGATGAGACCTTTCCAACCATGTATTATACTCCCTATCTTCCCATAATCACTCAATTATCGATCACTGATATCACTCTGATCACTTGTCATATGACTTGTCTGACCACCATCAGTCACTCTTCACTCAACCACCACAAATCCCCATTTTCGATCAGCACTCACTCACTCACTCACCACCCATCATAATAATAATAATAATATAATAATATATTTATCCATAGAAACAGAATCGCAATGACAACATTGGAAAGACAACAAAAGTTATGATGAACGAGTGTCCAACATCAATCGGTTTCCTTCCCAGTGAGGCAAAGCGAATACTGCGGAAGCCACCTCCAGACACCTTGACGTGTTTGACAGAAGTGTGCTTCCTCCACAGGCACTCTCGCGACGACAACTGAAATGAGTGAGGAGGCAAGCGCCTCATCATTAGAATCACCCAATCAAGTCAAACCACCCTGGAGCTTCTATCACATTAACAGATTATTACAAACGTGTGGGGTCTTGAAACCTCTTTTGGATGGTACTGAAGAAATGATCAATCGCGACTCCAAATTCTTTCTTAGATAAACAGGTGACGACACTTCTATCCAAATCATTCCAATACTGGACAGCTCTATATAATATAAAACTTTGGCCTATCGTAGTGCGAGGTGAAGGGGCTGTGTTCTTGAGTTTCAAACCATGATTTCGCAATGTACTCATTCTAGAACCAACCGGGACGAGCGCGAATGGACATTCCGAGTTGAAATAACCATAAATGTATCTATGTACAAATCGAATATCACACTTAACCCGTCGTAACCATAGAGTATCTAAATTATATCGTTTTAGTCTGCTTTCGTAATCTAGTTTAGGGGCTATGTAACGGGTGAGCTTGCGCTGAACTGCTTCTAGATCATTTATATGGCCTTTGTTAATCAAACAAAGAACTTCTGAACCATATTCTAGTGCCGGTCTTATTTTAGTTTTGTAGAAATTTAAGTAAAGTTGCTCATTTACATGGAAATTTGCTCTCAGTGCTCCAATTTTGGAAGAGGCTTTTTGGATAGCCTTCCGGATATGTTCTGATGGGTCGAGAGTAGGTGTTAGAATAACACCCAAATCCTTCACAGAATTAGAGCACGAGAGAGTTACATCACCACATTTATAAACTGACTTGATAGGTTTCTTTCCGAAATGAACAACTGTGCACTTGGCAGCAGATAGCGCTAGCTGTCGCTCAGATAACCACGCATATACTTCATTAAAATCGGATTCAAGACAATCATGGAAGTTCGGTCGATTCTGAGATATTGACAATTTCATATCATCAGCATACAGAAAATACCTACAGTGCTTCACCACTTCACCAATACCATTCACATAAATCAAGAATAGAAGGGGTTTCATAACACACTTTTCCTGACGCCAGCCGACTCACCTCATCACTCTTACTCCACACTCAAACTTTCATCACTAGTCACTAGTTATCATCTGTAGCACAAGTTATCACTATGCAATCATGGGCGCTTGCGCGCTGCGCGCGCCGGACATAGACAGCGGAATGGCAAAGACCTCACACACGTCATGCTCGAGCTCTCGATTTCGCCTCTTCTCTCTTCGCGCGCGGCTCTCGCGCGACACCTGATTTTTTGCAAAAAATATATCCATATAATATCACCCTCCTCTCTCCAAACCCCTTTTTCCCCATCCTGAAACTCCCCGGATCATTTATTTCCACATTCAAAAAGCCCTAAAAGCTCAAACCAGCCCCCAACGAGCTACCGCTTACAAGGCCCACATCTGGATCCACAAAGGCCCAGATTTGGGCCTTTAGAAACTCGTGAATAACTCGGTCAGTTTTTGGGCTAGGATATTCTAGTTTGGTGCAACAGATTTCTCGCGAAACCAGAATTCCAACGGTATACTATATTGTGGGGATCACTATGAAACGCATTGCACAGTGCTCGGAAACGTACCCCGCAAAGGAAGAAACACATGGATTATTCGATTCGACCGAAAAAATTTGTCTTCGATTTTTGCAGAAACAACTTTTTCGTATACTATTCGGCATCCGCTTTCCAAAAATCCATAATTTGTTATATGTTTACTCAAAACTTTACTCAGTACAGTTCACCAAAAGTCTCACCCGGCTTCCCAAGCCGTCTCCGATCCGCTTTAGTGGAGTGTCACGTTTGGTTTCATATCTCACTTCATTTTTTTAAAGCTATCAAGCTCTAGTTGTTTGGGATAGAATCGTCTTTATTTCGAAATTCCAAAAATGTACTATTTGTAGGGGGTCATCTGAACCGTATTCGCAGGAAACGTATTTCCCCCAAAAAGCGCTTTGCGTGTGATCCGCGCCGGGTTTACGTTCTTCTCTCAGACGGCTGTATTGGCGGGGCGCGAAAGACAGTGAGGGCGCACGCAATGCTGACAGCATTCGCTTCTCTTCAAGTTTAAATTGTTCATCTGTTCTTTTTGATTTGAACTTTCACGTACTATGAGACGCGGCTGTCGAGGTTAGCCGGCGTGAGTGTGGTGAGGAACGAGCGGCCGGGCTACCCGCGTCTGTTCTGCGTCATCGACCGGCACGGCACGGACAGAGTGTGCGAGGCGTGGGTGGCGAGCCATCGGCCCCACTCGTCGCCGCTCTCTCTCATCGACTGCCCTGTTCGCACCTCCTAGACACGGCACGACGGCACCCTCATCCATGCACATCTAACCACTACCAGCACTCCTACTTTTTCTATACAATACTCCTTCTTGTCTACTACTTTTTCCGTCAATCGAATCGATGTTCCGTATTTCTACTACTTCCTGATGAGAAAAAATTGAGTTCGTAGCTGATTTCTTTACGTTTTCCTTATGTTTTTGCATCCTGTTTGTCCGCCATTTCGTTACGTTTCCTTCCCGAGTAACCAGTGAGGCGGCGGGAAGTACCTTCATGTGGAAGCAGCTATGGCGCGAGGAGATACCAATAGGCATGAAAGCAAAGGCAAACTGGGAGCTCTACACGTCAAGAACGGTACTCTAATGGACCAGGAAAGATTAGCGATCAAGTATCTTCTTCCCGCCACTAACCTCGTCCTGTCTTTCTCCGGCGTTAACCTATGCATGAATACAGCATTCTAAATTCTAAGTAGGCATTACTGTATGCTTCATATCATCATGATTGTGTTGTCATATTCAGATAAATCGGTTCCGGATGAACCATTGATTGATATATAAGACGCGCACCTGTATCCGGACTCTCGGGGGTTGTCGGCGAGTTTCACGTTCCAGTATCCTTCCTCACACGACTCCATGCATGTCATGTCATATTCGCGCTCGTCGAACGTCAACAGCACTTGTTTGCCGCACGGCGCCTGGAAAAACAGTAAGTGGGCAAATCAGTTGCCACCAGTAAAGAGAAATGAATAGAGTGCGAGGCGGCTAGAAATCGATCGACAACGAGATCACACGCATCAAAATCGAGTGAGAAATTTCACGCGCGCACTTTTTTTCCGGAATGGAGTGATGGCGGAACCACATAATTTCTGGACAGTAAAACGTTTGTCGTTTCGAGACTGTTCCTTCGGAACACGAAGGCCCACCTCTATCCAATACGTCGTGCCAGCGTCGAGTGTGGCGTGCTGCAGCGCTTCGGTCGCCGTAAGTTTCCGTCCGCCGTTCTCCTGTGGACGCGTGTGAGTAGTGTGAGTGAGTGAACCGCGTGATCTACTCACTATTCCGGCACACGTGACTCCGTCGAAGCCGCGCGGACACACGCACTTCTCGCAGTCGTTCGGGTGCGGGTAGCCGCCGTTCTCACACTTGGCGGTGCGCGCGTTCGAGTAGCAGTGATCTATAATAGATTTATCTAAAAAGGTAAGCGGTAAAGGTGTCCCCGAGAGATTCACCCTGCCCAACGATGCTGTTATCCATAGGTTTTTTAATTAATAAGAACTACGAGATTATGAGATCGCTGTGAAAGCGTTTTGACCGACACAAATCTAGGCATTCATTTTGCTACAAAAACCCCGCGAAAAAAGGCTCGTCGAGTTTGGTGTCTAGAAATCGAGTGTTTGCGCTACTTCCTACCGGAACAGCGGTACACGCTGTTGACCGCGGCGATGTCGTAGAACGACGGGCCCTCGCGTTGTCCGATGGTGAAGTCGTACAGGTCAATGATGGGGTCGACGGCCACGTGAGCATCACTCAGAGAGCCGCTGACAATGACTGATCGTCGACTTCGGAGTGGTTCAACTCACGCTCGGTTCGAATAGTGCAGCGCGCTTCCGTAATCATACGGCATCGAGTTGTTTGTGGTTGTGGAAATAAATTGTGACCAGTACTAAATGGTAACGTGAATCACATGATGTCTAACCACACACCTCAGGTATAATGTTTTCTTTGACGACGCGAATGTGGTGGTCGCGGTCGTTTCGGCTGTGAGTGTGCACGAATCCGAGAGCGTGAAAGATCTCATGGAAAATCGTGCCTTCCTAAACACCCCCCCCCCCCCAGTTTCTTTCACATCTCACAATGTTAGTGGCTACCCTTTGACATGAGCTGGGACTGTTGGGTAGCGAGATGGTGTTCCAGTCCCATCGTAGCTTTCCCAAATTTGAATAGCATGCGCCATCTAGGTGTGTATGCGTTATTTGTATAGGTTTTAGGTTCATTGCCGTGAGCACCTACCGTCCACGAAGTGAATTCCATTCGTATAAGCCGATTTGTCGTATACTTCCGCAAATCGAAGACATGTCTGCGCTTCCAGTTTCCTAATTACTTTGCGAATGTTGTTCTGGCTTTCCGAAGCTGCAATGCTTTTTTTTTTGAAGTCATTTTTTTATTTTTGAAGTCATTTACATGTTAGCAATGAGAGTCATTTTTGTCATGTTTTAAACTTACTCAGTTTATTTTGAAACATATAGTTGATGCGTTGTGAGGGATTCCATTGAACAGCTGTTATATTGAAGCTGTGACGTTTCGATCTCGAAGCGTCTCTAAAATCAAACCGTCTTTTCGGAAACAATAATAAAACCCACTCTGACTGTGGCACCAAAATATCTCCGTCCACTAGTTTAACTCCAACGTGTTCGTTGTATGAGAGAATCGATTCCTCTCGTGGTCCCATTTCCTTGAATATTCAAGATAAAGCACACTGTAGCTATAGCCTGCGCTAAAACAATAGATTTTCGATTTAGTTTGTACCTCGAAGCATCTCGAAAACTGCGATTCACTTGACAAAACGGAATTATGCATTACGTATAAACTCTTTCGAATGCATGATTTGCTAGCATATTCTCCAGATTGTGAGAGGTGTACATATATGTGTCTCTCTCGTTCACATGATTGTCTATTTGTTGTGGTTCAGATGCAGTGTGATTGGTATTTGTGACTGCGCGTATATGCGATCAGCGTGATCGATCGAGGCTCATTCACCACATTGGCCATGTTATACCAGATCTACTCCTCAACGCGCGGTGTGTCAGAGTAGGAGCATGGCAGAATGCCTACCTCTGCGATCTCGCGCAGTTGCGCCAGCCTCTCCTCGCTGATTGGCACGTCTTTGAGCTCGTTGCCGTCGAGTTGCTTGTAGTCGACATCCTTAAAGGAAGTGTACACTCTGAATTTCGAAATCGAGTTAGCACCGGGGGATGTGAAAGTATGTTGAAAATGATGTACTGTTGTTAATATAACTATGTGGAGTTGAATCCTTAACATGTCTTGTTGCAATTGTCGTACCAGAGGTTTGTATCCGTCTCTACTCCCTACCTACAGATCCTGCAATCCAAATACTTTCTTCAAAAGTTCAAAACTACCTTCGGCTAATTACCTTTATAAAATACTCCGAGCTCGGTTCTATACTCGGA
>CAWZYM010000008.1:262500-335000 GCA_963966185.1 Rhabditoides inermis | reverse complement strand
TGAATTATTATAACTAATAAACTCGATTGTGTTACAACATCACGTTCACACGACACAGTCATTCATCTGTGCACATTTCAGTCTCACTGTGGAAACTGGAAATAATGTTCTATGTAGTGATTTTTTACTCCGTATTATTGGGACTCGCAGTAGGCGTTGCATTACTGTATTTTACCGTAACCTACATAATTGTAATGTGCTACTTGTTTCGAGATAAACATTCTACTTTAGCTATCTTCATGATGCAAACAGAATGTTAACAAAAATTTGCGCAAATAACAAAATGTGACCAAAATCGACCAATTTTGTCGCAAAACAAAAATGTTTTGGCTGCAAAACAATTTCATTTGCGAACATTTTCAAATTGCAAAATATTCCGTTTGCATCTTGAAGATAGCTTTCTACTTCTACTAGTGATTTTCGTGATGCTTCTTCCCTGCTTTTTGGAAATGCGCACGTATCGCTGCCACCACTCATCCCACCTACTCGCCAATTCCCACTGACTCCCCAATTGGGGCGCGAATATCTCATCACGAATCACCTCACCCCCCTCTGATTCTCATTCTATTTCTATTTCTGCCTTATCTCTCCATTTTCACAGTAGTGTAAGTGTTCGAGATATATTACATTCTCTTCTTGCTGAAGTTGTGATTCGTTTAAAAGAATTATTATCTCTTAAAAGTACTCGCGTAAAGAGAGTCAGTTTGTCTTGACCCAATTCAACAAAAGCGCATGCATAAAACGTTTACAAATACTAACACAAACCTGCTCCTCTCTCTCTCTCTCCCTCTCTCTCTCTCTCTCTCTCTAATATTGATTACATTTCATCGATTTCATCGATTCATCGAACAGATATGCGCAGGTTTGTGTTAGTATTTGTAAACGTTTTATGCATGCGCTTTTGTTGAATTGGGTCAAGACAAACTGACTCTCTTTACGCGAGTACTTTTAAGAGATAATATATGTGCTTTTGTTAAATTTCATAGAAATTTCTTTTCTACCTGATTGCCAAGCTCCGTTGTTCATTCGTATGCGCAAAACTATGATGAATGACACAATTTCTACTGGTAGCAAGTCATTGAATATACTACATTCTACAGGTCGTGTTTGTTGCGTATGTACAACAACGTTTCTCATGGTATCAAAAGAAACGCTTTGAAAGAAATTTTACTCTTTATTTTGGATCGCTGAGGCGTAAGTGCATGTCTACTACCGTCTGCGCGCTCTCTCAATATCGCGCACTCTTTCGCTCTCTCTCGCGCCCCGCCCACCGGGAGAGAGCTAGCAGCCAGCGTTGACTGGAAACGGTCCACACACACACACACACACACCCACACGCTGGCCTCTCGCCTCATGGGTGCGCGCGATCGCTCATAACTTCTTTCATAGAAAAGATACAAAGATGGAGTCAACCAGTGATCTGGCCTACGGAACCGTGCGAATCTAACTAACATGAATGGGATGAGTTCACGTTGCTGCTAACATGACCTTTGGATATCGCTTCTTGAAAATTCTAGCGCGAGCCTTATCCTAAGCCAAAAGAGAGGGCGCTGCGCGCCCTCTCTAATTTAATATTGTTTTTTTATTGTTTCAGATGCTGCGATGGAATAGTGTGCGTCGTAAACAGCAGCGAGGCGAGTGAAACAAGGGAATTGGATTTCCAAACGCTCCTTCAGATCCGTCGTTTCCCTCGAAGACCATTCGATTCACTTGTCTGATGGAACGACGCTCACAGTCGATGACGTCATCATATGCACCGGATACAAGTACACGTTCCCATTCCTCGATGATACCATAGTGCAGGTAAAGTAATAATCAATATCAATCAATAACGAGTCACGTTCAGACTAGTGAGTCGGGTCGTGTTGTGACTTCCCTCTACGAGCACTGTATACACTCTGCTCACCCTCGATCACTTTTCTTCATTGGTCTTCCATGGACAGTCATCCCATTCCCGATATTCGAAGCACAGGTACATTCTCTATTTCCATTCGCTATGCGTGGCCTGTTCACGTGAGATAACCCGCGCTAATGCTTGCCAACCATAGCTCAGTTGGTAGAGCGGAGGACTGTAGAGTTCGCAGCACTGGTTCGAATCCGGTTGGTTGGATTTCTTTTTCCAAATTCCACAAGTAACAAGAGTCAAGTTTTCGAAAACACACATTTATTGCGTCAACTGGAAATCACAATTCAAGGGTTGTATTGTGCGGCGGACCATTCCGTCGCCCTGGACCACTCGCGGCGGAAGGTCTTGGCGGCGCCGTCGGGGGTGTTGGTCCACTCGATGGTGATGCGGTCGTTGTTGGTGTCCTCCTCTCCGAACTTGAACGCGTCGCAAGAGACGGCCATCAGCACGGCCTCCTTGGGGTCGAGCACTCCGCACGGCGGATCGCCGCCGAGGCGCTTCATGTTGGTGGTCTTGATGGCCCATCCGATACAGCGACCTCCGGCGTTGGTGATCTAAACTAATCACGTTGATCAATTGACATCAATTAATATCAATTAACATCCACACAACGCACCTTGATGTGGTAGGTGTGCTTGTCATCGTAGGGGGCGTTGAAGACGATCTTGGTACCCGGCTGGGTGTTGATATCTCCGGATGGGCGGACTGAGCCTTGGCGAATGGATGCCGGCGGCCGCTTTTATACCTGTGGACAAAATGCAAAATAACGAAACTCATATAGTATCATGTTTGTACGCAGTCAAACCAGCAATGCAAATTTGCGAATGATGCACTTTCAGATAGCGTTCGCACTGTCGCTGGTTGTCGGCGGCTGTCGCATACCTGGTGCACAGGAGATGGCAGACTGGGAGGATGAGAGAAAGAGGTGGGGGGCGGGACAATAGACCACACAAATCAAATCACAAATGTTTAGTCGCTTATTCATGTACATATTGCACGCATGAGAGATGGTTTGGTTAGCGCGTTCATTGGAGCAATTCACTTATTTGTCGTGTCATATTCAGATATAACGACTCCGGACAAACGATTGATTGATTGAATTCACTTAAACCGAGCATGCTTCCAGCTCCCTCCTCTCATCGGACACTCCTCTGCGAATGTTCCATAAACTGGGTGACGATCAGCAAGGGTACATGGAGAGACTCGCCAGATTGGGAAATACACGGTCATACGCGTGAGTTTCTCTCTCTCTCTCTTTCTCTCTCTCTCTCTCTCTCTCTCCCTCTCCCTCTCTCCCTCTCTCCTCTCTCCACTCCCTTCCAGCTCTGCCCTCTCTGACCGCATCTACCGTCACACTCGCGCGCAGGCCAAGCTCCACCCGAATACATACAAGAACACGAACTACCGAATCGAAGGCGACGATTTGAGGTCATACATATTTCCACTGTTCTCCTGTCTGATTCGATCTTGTTGTGGCCCATGAAAAGGAGCAAAGAATTGTTTTTGTACATGGTACTTATACTAAGCAGCGTGCGGGAGCGCGACCCGGCGCGCGTTCACTGATTTGCGTGATTTTAAACGCACGCGACACACACAACGCGTCTCCTATGTCACAGAAAATCAAGCTCATCGTCATAGTCGATTTCTGCGAGACCGCTGTCATGATCATTTAGCATTTAGCCTAAGGGCTAGCCAGCGCGGTCAGTTCGATTCCTTTCGCCGGCACAAGTTTTGCTGAATTGCTTGAGCCACGCGGAACTGATGCGTAGCGTGCGTCTGAGTTCACCGGCCAGTGAACAAATGAGTGACACTACGGCATTTCACGCGCGCACTTTTTTCCGGGATGGAGTGATGGCGGAACCACATAATTTCTGGACAGTAAAACGTTTGTCGTTTCGAGACTGTTCCTTCCAGAACACGAAGGCCCACCTCTATCCAATACGTCGTGCCAGCGTCGAGTGTGGCGTGCTGCAGCGCTTCGGTCGCCGTAAGTTTCCGTCCGCCGTTCTCCTGTGGACGCGCGTGTGTGTGTGTGAGAGTGAACCGCGTGATCTACTCACTATTCCGGCACACGTGACTCCGTCGAAGCCGCGCGGACACACGCACTTCTCGCAGTCGTTCGGGTGCGGGTAGCCGCCGTTCTCACACTTGGCGGTGCGCGCGTTCGAGTAGCAGTGATCTATAATAGATTTATCTAAAAAGTTAAGCGGTAAAGGTGTCCCCGAGAGATTCACCCTGCCCAACGATGCTGTTATCCATAGGTTTTTTAATTAATAAGAACTACGAGATTATGAGATCGCTGTGAAAGCGTTTTGACCGACACAACACACAAATCTAGGCATTCATTTTGCTACAAAAACCCCGCGAAAAAAGGCTCGTCGAGTTTGGTGTCTAGAAATCGAGTGTTTGCGCTACTTCCTACCGGAACAGCGGTACACGCTGTTGACCGCGGCGATGTCGTAGAACGACGGGCCCTCGCGTTGTCCGATGGTGAAGTCGTACAGGTCAATGATGGGATCGACGGCCACGTGCGCAGCACTCAGAGAGCCGCTGACAATGACTGATCGTCGACTTCGGAGTGGTTCAACTCACGCTCGGTTCGAATAGTGCAGCGCGCTTCCGTAATCATACGGCATCGAGTTGTTTGTGGTTGTGGAAATAAATTGTGACCAGTACTAAATGGTAACGTGAATCACATGATGTCTAACCACACACCTCAGGTATAATGTTTTCTTTGACGACGCGAATGTGGTGGTCGCGGTCGTTTCGGCTGTGAGTGTGCACGAATCCGAGAGCGTGAAAGATCTCATGGAAAATCGTGCCTTCCTAAACACCCCCCCCCCCACAGTTTCTTTCACATCTCACAATGTTAGTGGCTACCCTTTGACATGAGCTGGGACTGTTGGGTAGCGAGATGGTGTTCCAGTCCCATCGTAGCTTTCCCAAATTTGAATAGCATGCGCCATCTAGGTGTGTATGCGTTATTTGTATAGGTTTTAGGTTCATTTCAAGTGAGCACTGACTGTCGATGAAGTGAATTCCATTCGTATAAGCTGATTTATCGTATACTTCCGCAAATCGAAGACATGTCTGCGCTTCCAGTTTCCTTATTACTTTGCGAATGTTGTTCTGGCTTTCCGAAGCTGCAATGCTTTTTTTAAAGTCTTTTTTTTATTTTCGAAGTCATTTACATGCAATGAGAGTCATTTTTGTCATGTTTCAAACTTACTCAGTTTATTTTGAAACATATAGTTGATGCGTTGTGAGGGATCCCATTGAACAGCTGCTATATTGAAGCTGTGACGTTTCGATCTCGAAGCGTCTCTAAAATCAAAGCGTCTTTTCGGAAATAATAATAAAACCCACTCTGGCTGTGGCACCAGAATATCTCCGTCCACTAGTTTAACTCCAACGTGTTCGTTGTATGAGAGAATCGATTCCTCTCGTGGTCCCATTTCCTTGAATATTCAAAATAAAGCACACTGTAGCTATAGCCTGCGCCAAAACAATACATTTTCGATTTGGTATGCACCTCGAAGCATTTCGAAAACTGCGATTTACTCGACAAAACGGAATTATGCATTACGTATAAACTCTTCCGAATGCCTGATTTGCTAGCGTATTCTCCAGATTGTGAGAGATGTACATACATGTGTCTCTCTCGTTCACATCATTGTCTACTTGTTGTGGTTCAGATGCAGTGTGATTGGTATTTGTGACTGCGCGTGTATGCGATTGTCGTATATTGATGGGTGACCCCGCCCCTTTGAGTCTTTGAGTGCCAGTCTTGCCATGTCTCTCGTCTATTAAAGTGCTTTTGGACAGTCTGTCTTGGATTGGATTCGGGGCCAAACACTGAAGAGGGAACTCCTGGGAACCATAACATGAAACGATCAGTGTGATCGATCGAGGCTCATTCACCGATCGACATATTGGCCATGTTATACCAGATCTACTCCTCAACGCGGTGTCAGAATAGGAGCATGGCAGGATGCGTACCTCTGCGATCTCGCACAGTTGCGCCAGCCTCTCCTCGCTGATCGGCACGCCTTCGAGCTCGCTGCCGTCGAGTTGCTTGGCTTCCTTAACATGTCCTGTCGAAGTTGTTATACCAGAGATTTGTATCCGTCTCTACTCCCTGCAATCCAAATACTTTCTTCAAAAATACCTTCGGCTAATTACCTTTATAAAATACTCCGAGCTCGGTTCTATACTCGGATCGAATGTTCCTTCTCACTAAGGTGTATTAGGTAAGAAAGATGGGAGAGGAGCACGACTTTTGGGGTGTCAGGTGTTTTGGTGTTCCTGTGCCCGCTCCCTCAGTTGCAGGAAGGATATAGGAGCACCACAAGGGCGACGTGTCGTTCACCTCGACATCTCCGCGGACGACGTCGGCGATGTGTCGAGCTTCTGCGACGACGACGACGGAGAGGAGAAGGCAGACGAGGCGCATTCTGACGTTGCCACTGGTTGACTGATGCTCTCCCAAGATGCCTGCTATTTATGCGACTGTTCGGTGGTTGATTGGATCTGGTGGCTGACAATGCAACCGCGCCGCTGTTCACAATAACCGACTTGTTTCTATTATCAAAAAAATCCCGAGAAATTTTTATTACTGCTGCCGATACTCACAACAATGGAATCTGATTTCTCGATGCCGAGCGATTTTATTATCTGTCACGTGGACATTCGAAACATTTTCGACTACTGTATTCCGTATATTCTTTGGAAAAAAGAAAACTAAACTAAATAAAAAAGACGATTGTTGAATATATATATATCTCATGTTATCATGACCCTCCAGCGTGTGTGGCTCGAATATCACTGAACGATTTTATTTATAGAACCGTTTTTGGTTAGTAAAACAGACGGGAGCGAGAGTTCCACTCGTATCAGAAAAAGTGTAAAAGGCAGAGATTCTCACCGGACGACACTGCGTAACGAGCTCTAGACGCTAATCACATGTTGCCACTTATAGCCACAATGCCGTTCAAAATGTGAAATCGACTCGTTTTCGGGACAGATCGAAAGCTGCGGATGACATCTACACGCATGCTTTTCATATCGATCGCACACTCTCGAACCGAGTCTAAATCGTCTGATAGTGTCAGTGAGACCGCTGATTGTTGCCTGGCAATGGTGCGCGCCTCATCGCCGCTAACTCGTCTATGCTAACTCGTGTTGGAGGGGGAGAGAGAGTGTCTCGCAGAGGATTTCGAGTCACATTGCGTGCAATCGATGCAGAACCTACAATGCGCGTCTGAACTACTGCTAACGCCAATTGAGAACTTGAACGCGCACCGAAGTGCAAACGAGAACGATGCACGCACGAGAGTTGATCTACCAGGCGAGGCTGCTGAGTGAGCTGTGAGAAAGACGGCAGGGATGGGATGAGGTCACCAGTCGCATCCAGAGCGGATGGGCCGTTTTCCAACGACACAAGCATGCGTTTGAGTACTGTCCTGTTTGAGCTTCGAAGCACCACAACTCAGCAGATGACTCGCCTGAGGGACGGTCTTACAAACGGCGGTCCTGCTGCTCGACAATCTTATAAATCGTGAAAAGATGATTTTACTTCCGCTACGCAACTTCCGAAGAAGAACGATGTAAAGAAGAAATGGCGACGTATCGTCACCGAAGGTCGCCGAAAATAGACTGATCTATTTCCCCAGCGCTAGTCGAACACCTCTTTTGCTGTTTGTGTACAGTATACATAAAAATGCGATTCTGGATAAATACATGCTATTTAATTTATAATTTGTTAAACTCTATATTTTTGATTAAAAAAAGATTGTTGGTATCCATTTCAGGAGTCAATACGTGGCATATCATAAAGTGGCTCAAATCGAGAGATCGAGTTGCATTCTTATGGCAGCCAGCGGCAGAGACCATAAAATTGTCGGGACTGACAATGCATAACTGTAAACACCTATTGATGAAACACCCTCGCGCGACATTCCAACAATGCACGTGAGCCTCGGTGATCCGACAAGTGGCTTATAAGGAGTGCTGCGGGGCTCGGAGGACAACAGGACGAGCTGATAGAAGCATGCGGTCGTGTTGGATTCTGCTCGGCGTGTGCTCGACAGCACTCGCCTTCTCGTACTTTGATCGTGCCGAATGGTCAGTGCCGTGCAGCGGCTCACCTGATCCCAGGTAAGCCTCTCTCTCTCACTCTATCTCTCTATCTCTCTATCTCTATCTCTTTCTCTCTCTCTCTCTCTTTCTCCCCACGTTCCCGCCAGAAACGCGGAGAGAGTACTGTATAAAAGAGAGGTGATTAGTGAAAGAACGACGACGACGATGCCTCCAGCTTCCGGCTGCAGCATGGACAACTTTTTTTTTTGTTTAGCCGGTTGAATCCGGGGTCCTCCTAGTCGAGAACAAGATACAAAACATCACGTTCTCCGGCGACCTCACCTTTGCCGATGCGCCTTGCACACATCACGAGTCACAATTCACAATAATTACAATAATTACGGTAGAATACGGTAAAGTACAGAGATACAAAGCCGTTTCGTTGTCGCAGTTGATGCGTACGTGCTAATGGTGATGCGTGTCCTATTTCAAACATTCCACACCACATACGACAGTCCACAGTCGTTATAATCCAGGGCTCTGTTCTCGTTTTCGGCTGAGAACAATTGGTGCACAGTGGACAGTGGCGCGCGCAGACCGCTCCGCAAGCACGCGACGCGCGAGCTCCATTGCGAACTACTAGCAAGCGCTAGAGCGCGATAATTTCTCTATTGAAATCGCTACGCGCCCATTCACTCGCGGAGCGGCCTGTGCGCGCGCCGCTCACTCTGTGAGGCGCGCTGTACAACTATCCGGGAATAAAAAAGTCGAATTGCAGAGTGGCGACGACACGCATGTCAAGCTAATAACCTGCGGCGCCAACCTATACCACCTAGGCCAGAGGAGCATCATCACAATGCAGGTAGGTCAGGGGACCACCTTGACAATGCAGGTAGCACATTTCGGAAAATGATGTGGTATCATAGTCCTCCTTCGACCCCAGAGTGTTATCTAGGATAGCTTTACATTCACCTTACATTGCCGAAATGCGCGATGCGTGATAATACGATTGTGAGAAAAGTGTAAAGCGTGGCAGTGAACATTTTCGGACAGCGCAACTGTCACGTGAAAGGACAGAAACAGTGTGTGCTTGTGGGATTTGTCTGCTCGATTTTTGTGTCCCATAATAGTTGGCGGAATGAGTGATGATGCGGTTGTATGTGTGTGTTTCAGGGTCTGCGAGGGAGTGTGAGAGACACTGTGAGGATGTTTAACATGTGGCGCCCTGTCCAGGCGCTGATGGCGTGCCGCGAAGGAGTGTGGACTATCAATTTCGCTGGAGATATGACACTCACGTCCATCGAATGCGACATCATCTGAAGCCGGCAACTCGCTACGTACTCGTGTTGTTCTGTGACTGTAAAGTACTTATCGCTCTCGCTTGCATATTACATTTCATAGTGGTCTCTGGCTTTATCATATCACATCACAATATGACATTATAGTGTGTAGTAATCACGGCTGCTCTCAGCAAATCGGTGATCTTATCGGATCTCACATTAGACCAACCATGTCACCACGATTTGGTGCCGCAGACAGCAAGTGCCTAAGCAGATGCGAAACAACACAGCACTCTCTCTCTCTCTCTCTCTCTCTCTCTCTCTCTCTTTCCGTCTCCCCCTTTTTCTGCACTCGCTGGGAGGCAGCCAGGATAACACTTTTTAATACGTTTTCAATTGAGAGGCTTACGAATATCAAAGAAGCAAGGGTAATCCCGGGGTGAATGGGAAAGGAGGGAGGGCGTGGAAAAGCGGAGAGAGAGAGGGAGAGAGAGAGAGAGAGAGAGAGAGAGATAGAGAGAGAGATGAACCAGGGCGCAACTCTCATTCAGGTACATCCGGTGCATGCCGTTTGCTGTACACTCTACCGTCCGTAATCCGGAGCCAGCTAAACTCAATGTTTCCACCGTCACTCGTGTCTTCTGTTACTCTCACACACTCGAAAGTGACGATTCCACAGTGGGATAGCAAGACATTCCAATCATTCCGAAGACATTTTGTGCATGATCTAGGAGCGATTCAGTGTTTTGCAGAGCTTGTCCACTCACCGTGCGTGATGCATGATCACGAATTGTAGTTTACTGGTTTTGTCGGATGTGATCGCCTCTCCCTCTCTCTCTTCCCTCCTCTCTCTCTTTCTCTCTCTCTCTCCCCCCCCCCCTCTCTCTCTCTCTCTCTCTCTCTCTCTTCTTTCGATTTAAATTGTAGGCGTGGGAGTGGGGAGTGGCGAGCGGCGGGCGAAGAAACCTCACTCATCGTCCCGGAAGTTTCCGCAATTATAAAATATAACTATCGAATTATTATAACTATGAAATTCTATTGTTACAACATAATTTTCCCACGACACAGCTATCCATCTGTGCACATTTCAGTCTCACTGTGGAAATTGGAAATATGTTCTATGTAGTTATTTTTTCAAATCCGTGTTATTGGGACTCGCAGTAGGCGTTGCATCACTGTATTTTACCGTAACCTACATAATTGTTATGTGCTACTTGTTTCGAGATAAACTTTCTACTTCAGCTATCTTCATGATGCAAACGGAATGTTTTACAAAAATTTGCGCAAATGACAAAATGTGGCCAAAATCGACCAATTTTGTCGCAAAACAAAAAATTTTGGCTGCAAAACAATTTCATTTGCGAACATTTTCAAATTGCAAAACATTCCGTTTGCATTTTGAAGATAGCTTTCTACTTCTACTAGTGATTTTCGTGATGCTTCTTTCGTGCTTTTTTTGGGAATGCGCACGTATTGCTGCCACTCATCCCACCTACTCGCCAATTCCCACTGACTCCCCAATTGGGCCGCGAATATCTCATCACGAATCACACCCCACTCTGATTCTCATTCTATTTTCATTTCTGCCTTATCTCTCCACTTTTACAGTAGTGTTCGAGATGTATTACATTCTCTTCTTGCAGAAGTTGTGATTCGTATAAAAAGAATTATTTAATATTGTTTTTTATTGTTTTAGATGCTGCGATGGAATAGTGTGCGTCGTAAACAGCAGCGAGTGAGTATCCGACTCGAAAATGGCACCTACCAGGCGAGAGGTACTGTATTACCGTATACCAGAGTACGGTATTCTCAACTCACTTGAATGTCAAAGTCGCATACAGTTTTTGCACAGAGTGCACAGCCACGTGCGGTTGTCACCTTTTTTGCGCACCATCTCTCTCTCTCTCTCTCTCTCTCTCTCTCTCTCTCGCTCTGCCCCTCTTACCTTGAGAAATGAACAGCGCGGATGTTATTAATGACTTCTCACATGATCGGATCAATGTGAGCGAAAAAGCAAGAGTGCACAAGCAATCTCCGCAACATTCCGGACCCCATCAAAGAACCGCGCCAGGTGCCTATAGCTACCGGCGCCTCGCCTCATTGCCTCGAATATCATTTCACCGTCTCCTCTCTCTTCCATCCCCTCAGTGATGGATATGCTATACGGGGAGCGATGCGATCTACTCATTTGTATATCCCCCCTCTCCATACTCTCATTACCAGCCCTGTCCATCTATCACGGGCGGCCTTTTTTCGGGTTCGTGCTGCTTCCGCCCGATTCCCTCCCGCTACCCACAACCATATCATTCGCCACTGTTTTGAGATTTGCCAGAGTTCAAAGCTCTCCGCTTCCCACATCTCTTCTCCGCCTTTTTATTTATAGACTTTTCGCTTCGCTCTCTTCGTCAGTCCTCGCTGTGAATTATGCATCAAGAGTCGCGCGGTTAAAAGTATCCCAGATATGGCAAATCCCGGACGGGGGGCCCAACCAGGCATTCACACCTGGATTGCCGGAGGGCTAATTGGGAAAGAGATACGCCCAAGAAATCCGATGCGCGCGCCAATCGAAAATGCGCGGCGGGTAGGCGGAAAAGCTCGCCACACACTCTATTCTTCGCTACTGTAGAGCTGTTTTCCACTCGCCCCCCGTTCCTTTCTTCTACTACTTTTCCCGAGTATTGTATGTCTCACCTTCTCTCTCTTTCTCTCTCTCTCTCTCTCTCTCTCTCTCTCTCTCTCTCTCTCTCTCTTGCATGTGATCCTCGGGGGGAATCGCTGTTCCCGCGCGCGCACAGTGAAACACTTTCCCACGCCGGCGCCTAGACAGCGTTGCGGGGCGAGAGAGTCAGACGCGGAGAGCGCGAAAGTCGCGGCGAGAGAGCGTGCGAGTGGCGGAGAGTGGCAGGGATTGTGGCGGGAAACAGAGGGTGTCGGGCGGAGGAGCGCGGCTTACGGATAGCACTTGTTGGGGATCGGGAATGGTTGAGGGTAGAATGGTTGAGAGAGAGAGAGAGAGAGAGAAAGGGAGAGAGAGAGAGAAAGAGAGAAAGAGGTGGCATTCTCTGGCTACTCTGGCTCCGGAACTAGTGTCTAGTCACGCAGTATTCACTTCCTCTTTGATCCGATGACAATTGAGAGATCTGTGACGTTCCTAATCGAAGATAAGCATGGTACGTATATTACATTACTGTTCTGTTCAATATTACCTTGGATTTCAAAGCATTTGTGGACTGGGATTTTCATAAAGATTTGACCCAATAAACAGCCACCAACAACTGTGTCACATCTAAGAATACCTCTTATATATCGCAGAAATCTCCCATAACTTTTCTCATTTGCATACCTCGATCCACCTCATTAGCAACATTGCAGACCCTGAGGCGGTGCAGCGCTCGATCTGCCAGATCCTAATTTGCATATTTCAGACCCTGAGGCGGTGCTGCGCAGGATGTCCATGTACGGGGCGCTGCCCGAGGCGGGAGCGGATGCAGTCGAGGAGGTGCTCACGCACAGAGGTGGGAGGAGAGATCTAGAGGTCTAGAGGCACCACGGGATGTTCACCTCTCACGAGTCAAACACTTCCGAAATAACTTTGTAGCACTCCCGATTAGCCCTCGCAAGACTGACTTACGATCCCTTCGAAACACTTCGGAATTGCTTTCGAAGAGACTGACCACTGACCGCACCTTTATGTTATTGCTAATATCAGCAGCGGCCGAGTACTCTGGAAAAAAACGGGTAGAAGTTGCTGTAGAATGGTATGAGCGAGCCGAGAATCCACGATGACAGTTTGTCATCGGACTAACCCGGCCACGTGAAAATTATGCTCTTCGATCTCCAATAATGACTCAACTTCTCTGTCTCTCACACGGTTTTGCGTTCAATGGTTCAGTCGTAGTAGTGTGGGCTGTGGGTACGCTCTGAAAAGTGACTTTGAAAACGGTGTTGCTTGTTGCAGTAGAACGGATTCCTTTTGTGCAACTTTTCGAAAGAGAGATATCATCTCCGATAAAACAGCGATTCGCGAATCACAACATAAATCATGTCAACGACTCATGTCAACTAAATCGATCGATTATTCGATCGATTGCGGACTATCACTATCATTCCAGGCATCTCAGCAGCCGCCGAGTACTCTCCCCTTCTAGTGATGGACAAACCAGAGCCCAAGACGAGTCTAGAGGGCCACTCAGGTATGCAAAAAGCTGTAATCCTCTATACTTGCCAATACATAATCTCAGACAACTGTCCAGGATGCGCATGCACCACGAACCACGATATATCCTATATCCCTCCACCTCATTTGCATATTCGCAGGAGTGAGTCGAACCCCATCGCGCGCCACTTCCGGTCGGTTCACCGCGCTGCGACGGCGCAGCAGCGTCGCCCGGGAGAGGTTTGTGTGTTTTGATCGGAGTGTGTTCTGTGTTCTGTGTTCTGACCCTGCCGTTTCAGATGGGCGTCCAAGTGCGAGTTTCTACTGGCTGTGATTGGTTACGCGGTGGATCTCGGGAATATCTGGCGGTTCCCGTCGGTGTGCTACAAGCATGGCGGAGGTATGTAAATATGGGGGTCACTATCAACGACTATAACTAAAACATCTTTTACTTCTCTTATCTCACACGAAACTGTTTTCAGTCGTTTTAGTGTGGGTACGCTCTAAAAAGTGACTGAAAACGATGTTGCCTGTTGCAGTAGAACACTTACGTTACGGGTACTTTTTGGGCATTTTTACGTGTTTTTTTTTTTAAAATTCACATGTTCAATAAATCTACTCCTTTCTCTCTAAAACTAATTACTAATATGGAGGAGGTATACCTCGTACCTCCTGCATGTACGTGCTTGTACGAATGCTTGTACGTGCATTCTAGACTAGACATCTATCCCCCCTCTCACCTTTCTGTCCCGAACTCGTTCCCAATTGGTGTGGATACATTGTTACCACCCCTACTTAATTGAACCCAGGTTCATGCTCCCAAATATGTAAGGTGAGAAAGAGAGAGAGAGAGAGAGAGAGAGCGATAGAGAAAGGGAGGGGAGAGAGAGAGAGAGAGCGAGAGACAGACAAACAGAGACGTCCCCCCATTCCAGGCGCCTTCCTCATTCCCTACGTAGTCATGTTGCTGGTGGGCGGTCTGCCGATGTTCTACATGGAGCTCGCCCTCGGACAGTACCACAAGGCCGGATGCATCAGTATATGGAGGAAGATATGCCCCATGTTTAAGGGTGAGCCTCTCTCCGATTCTCTCTGTCTCTGTCTATGTCTGTCTGTCTGTCTGTCTGTCTCTTTCTCCTTTTTCTCTTTCTCTCTGTGCTCTCTCTCCCTCTCTCTCACCTCTCTCTCTCAGGCATCGGCTTCGGCATCTGTTTCATCGCCACCTTCATCGCGTGTTTCTACAATGCGATCATCGCCCATGCCGTTTACTTTGTATTCAGCTCCATCGCGGTGGGTCGGAAAAGTTGCGAATTCGGCGAATTCGATTTTCCGCGCACCAACCTTAAAGCAAGGTCCCGGGAAAGATACTCGCAGATATTCTGTAATCGATAGTTTCCTGTCAGAGAATCACAATCACAACACTATGAAGCAAGCAGTAACTTCAAAGATAGGCTAACCTCTCCTCGTTGCAGTACGAGGTGCCAAAAAAGAACTGACTTTGCAGAAAACCGCATTTACCACAAAAACCACTCAGAAGTACAAAAAGTAGATAATTTCAGTACGAGGTGCCGTGGAGCACATACTAACTAACATACATTGTGGGAAAACAGTTCGACGTTCCGTAGTTGCCGTAGTTCTGCGGTCTATAACAAGAGATGCGGAGAAAAGGGTGTGAGGTTCACTGGAAAACCTGCAACAACCCGTGAAACACATACTAACTAACTGGGAAAACAGTTCGAATAGTTCTGCGGTCTATAACAAGAGGGTGTACGATTTCATACAATTGATTTCAGTACGAGGTTCCCTGGAAGACGAATTAACACAATAACTAACGAAACTTATTAACATACATAACATACCACGGCATTGTGGGAAAACAGTTCGACGTTCCGTAGTTGCCGTAGCTCTGCGGTCTATAACAAGAGATGCGGCGAAAAGGGTTTACCCAACCCAACTATCTCTGCTAACGTTGTCGTAATCCAAGAACCCCATCTTGTTCTCGACTAGGAGGACCTCGGTTTCAACCGGCTAAAAAACGGTGTACCATTTCATACGATTGATTTCAGTACGAGGTTCCCTGAAAGACGAATTGACTTAATAACTAACAAAACTAATTAACATAATACTAACTAACGACTTGCTTGCAGTACGAGGTTCCCTGGAAAACCTGCAACAATCCCTGGAACACTGCCCTCTGCTCGGACGGGATCGGCGGGGCGAACGGGACGAGGACACTCAAGGAGGGCGAGAAGTATAGGACGCCCAGCGAGGAGTTCTACCTGTGCGTCACGGGTCTCTCCTCTCTCTCTCTCTCTCTCTCTCTCTCTCTCTCTCTCTCTCTCTCTCTCTCCTGCTGTCTCTCTCTGTCTCTGTTTTTCACATGACATGAGTACGACTGCGTCATTGCAATGGAACAGATGAAGGGTCCATATAGGAATACAAGATACCTCTTCCAGCTACCAAGTGCTGGAGGTGACTCGCAGCGGCGGCTTCGACGACCTGGGCGGTGTGAAGCCGAGCATGGCCGCGTGTCTCGCCATCGTCTTCGTCCTCGTCTACTTCGCCCTCTGGAAGGGACCGAAGAGCTCGGGAAAGGTGGGAGGGCGTTACTGTATTTTAGATACTGTATCGCTATTGGAACACAAAGTAAGTACTTGTCGCAGTGAACAGAAGCTGCACCCACAATGCGCGAAACGTGTTACTACCCGTTCCCTGTGTATTGATTTTTCGTGGCTCTTTTATCTCATCACTTGTTTCACATCATATTTTGCAACACGAAAGGTCTGGGTGAAACAAGTAAACAAGAGATCGGCGATCAATCGATTCCAACCAAAAACTCTCCAGATGGAGTGGGTGACGGCCACTGCTAAAAAGGTTTAGGAGAGTTTAATAGACACAGATAATAACAGCTCGATGGAAACCACTGGTCAAGTAAGGTCTTTATTGACGGACTGATCTCAAACAATCGTAGCAGGGCAATTTATAGGCGACGCGAGTATTCACAACATATCGCCCCGCGCTCTCACATGAGACGCGCTGTGAAGTCACAAAATATTCCACTCTCGTCAGTTACATAACATGTGAATTCCATCGAACTCTCTCTCTATTCATTACAAAATACACGAACACGATGAAAAGCGAGATATCAGAAATGTGTCGAATCCAGATGTGCTCATGGTTCTCTCTTTGCAGATGGTTCAGTGATTGTGAATCCATGAATCCGGAATCCAGAGGACAACACAACTAGACAAAACCACTCTAGACAAAACAACTAACCAACTAGACCAAACACTCTAGACAAAACAACTATAGTTCTATGCTCGCAATAAGTTGCGCGCGGTGGGGTAGATCAGAGGAAGACGGAGAGTCAACTCTCGGCAATAGCGCGCAAAACAAGAGAGGCAGACGGTTATGGCACCGTATTTCGCAAGCGAGGTAGATCGAAAACTATCGCTCTGGCATAGAGTATAACCACTCTCTTTTTGCAGATGGTGTGGGTGACGGCTACGGCGCCATACATCATTCTCACCATCCTGCTGATCCGCGGGGTGACACTGCCCGGAGCCGGCAAGGGCATATACTACTACCTGGTGCCCGACTTTGACAAGCTCTGTGAGTAAAGCCTTCTTTGCTTCTAGAGCACCATAGCTTCAGACACATTCTTCCTCTAGTCACGATAGACCCAATCGTTTTGTGATTTCAGAGAGATAGGGTTTGAGCGTTTGAGCGTTTGAGAGAGAGAGAGAGAGAGAGAGAGAGAGAGAGAGGGAGCTTCTTGCAGGGGAGCCGGAAGTGTGGTCAGCCGCCGCGACGCAGATCTTCTTCTCGCTCGGTCCCGGCTTCGGCGTGCTCCTTGCCCTCTCCAGCTACAACGACTTCAACAACAACTGCTATCGGTAGAAACGACTTTTTAAAGGTAGTGTACACGCTGAATTTCGAACTCGAGCTAGCACCGGGATGTGAAAATTTGTTGAAAAGTATGTACTTTATTCAATGCAACTATGTAATAATAATAATAATATGTTTATTCATAGTGCTTTTTTTTTTTTGAATTTTGATACATTTTGCGCTCAATTTTCACCATCTTGCAGACATTTTCAACAAATAAATGTATTGACAAAACTGAGCCGTTTTCAACATATTATCACATCCCGGTGATAACTCAACTTCGGAATTCTACAATAACTGAATATATATATATATATATATAAATACTAATATTTCTGATAATCTCCATTGAAAATAAAGGTGACGGTCTCTAAATGTTATAGTGAGAATTTCCTTGAGGTAGATGGTAGAACTTGAGAGGCGGAAAAAAGATGTAGTGCTCATTCGATTAGCGTAACTTTTTGGAGCAGCACGGGAAAATTGGTTAGCCTGCGCACTGAAAAAGTGGTCGCGGAAATAGTTGCGTTCCACGTTCGCATTGTAGTCATGCTATTTTCGAACTAGCGATAAGTACGCAATGCGGGACATGGGAATGAAGAGAGATAAAGATATAGAGGGAGACGAAGATAGAGGAGGGAGAGAGGGAGAGAGAAAATCATAAGAAAAAGAATAGACAGGCACCTTGTCCGGTCCTGTCCGAGTCTGGCGGTACCCATTTCATGGTCTCTATCTAAATTACGGGCCCGTTTCGGACCGGTCCAGATATCGGGTTACTGTATCTGGTACTGGTTTACTGTAGATTGAAAGTCACAAATCCTCCCGGGAGATGATTGAAAGGTTGTTCTAGACAGATTCGAGAGTGGCAAGTGAGAATGACGCATTATTTTTCTACGAGGGTGTTATTTGATACATATCAGTGATCTTCTGTCCTCAGGGCGACACTTTGTCTGAAATGGATTGAGGCCCAGAAAATGACTGGAAAGATATATGAACGGAATTTTTGCAGGGAGTTCCGTGGAGTAATAAGCAAGGTCTAGGAAAAAACCGCATGTCGATATCTCATCTCGTTTTCAAATTGATTCTCAAAGCCCACATAACCAATAAGGTGCTGGATGCGGGTAGTGAGTGAGAGAGAGAGAGAAAGAGAGAGAGAGAGAGAGAGAGAGAGAGAGAGAGAGAGAGATGCAGCGGTAAATGAGTATGTAAGAACCTTCTCTGACGTGATACGAGATCATAAATACAAATGTATAAGCAGATCCGAAACAACACAGCACACTTTCCTGTGTGGGCTTTGAGATTCGATTTAAAAACGAGATGAGTTATCGATATGCGGGTTTCTCCCAGACCTTCCCCGACACTGTACGGCACTCCCCGCAAAGTTTACATTAAAAAAGATCACATAATTGTATCATTAATGCACCGAAATATAATTCTGCAAAATTTTCAATTTTTTTTTTTTTTTTTTTAATTCGCAATTGCTGCACATCAGCTCTAATAACATGTGAATACGCAGCACGTGTGTATTACTTGCGCGGAAAAATGGGGTTACTCGATGAGCAATTGCGTTTTTTTTGTTCGCCTGTTTATTTATTTTGTAGCTGTTTCCTTCTTGTTTGTCAATCAAACTCGACATACTGTTGTCGCAGTTTTGCTATTTCTGTCCAACATCATCTTCACTGATTTCGTCTACAGGTTTGCTGCTTCGAAACTAATGAAAAATTTAGGTAAGTGATTGGATATGCATAATTGATTGTTCACCCATGTGCCGCCCCCGTGTTGCACTGTGTTGTCGAATTGTTTATATGAAACGACTCGAAACTTGGTTCTTTGCGGAGTCGGCCTTCTAGGGAAACTATATACTTTGTATCGCGTTCGCGACTTGTTTTTCGATTTGTCTCAACGATGACGTATCGGTTCCGCAATAGATCGACCTTGTCAGGTATGACGCCTGCACGACTTAGTTGCACCATTGTGAGTGGATTCTATATTGTATCACTTCTTTGGGTTTCATCCCGTACTTTTCCGTTCGTCAACCTTTTTTGCAGGTGTGCTTGGTTCGGGCAAGCGATTCTCACACGGGGCGAGCGTGTGGGGGAAATTGAAGAAGAGAGGGAGGCAAGCTGCCTCGAGAAAGGTGAGGTCAATGTATTTGACAGGGGTACGAATGTGCGATCCTCTTCTGGTCGACTAGATGTCGTCTCGACGCCTCGGATGGTGTAGAAAGCGACGAAGCGTCGTGGACTAGTTCACGGATGGAAGAGCTGGGAGACGGGCTGGCCAGAGAGAGAGAGAGAGAGAGGTGAGTGATACTCCTTACCCCTGACACACCCCTACCCTCCTACCATTCACACAAACACAACAGCTAGCATTATATTGATACATAGGTGGTGGTTTTCATAGTTTATGATTGATTTCGGAAAAGGGTAGTGGCGTTGTTGGTGCGAAAATGCGATAAATTGAGTAGTGATTCAGTTTTATCCATATACTAGTCTACTCAAGATTAACTGTTTCCGTGGGTTGATAGTACAATTACATAGTTGATAGTACAATTACATAGTTGTTGTTTGTTTGATGTCCTTCTACCGGGTACCCCCCCCCCCCTCCGTTAATGCGCTTGGATGCCGAGTGCTACCACTTTTCCATCATGTATTTGGCCATGATGAAACTGTCGGTCTCTCTCGGATAACAAGTGGGAACAGTTACTAAACAAATGCAAGATCCTATAATAATTTTGTGAAAGCATGTTCTGAGTGAATATGTAGCTAGGAGGAAAGTACACCTTAACCTTTGGCAAATGGGACAAGTTTGGTTGTTGTGACGACTTGATCAAATTGTTAACACCGAACGCGAATGCGACGCGAATGAAGATATATAGAAATAAATAGAAACAGTATGTGATAATGATATGAATTTCTAAATGAGTAGAAATGTGTAGAATCCTCATTTTTATGTCATGTGTTGCTCTGCCAATAATAGATCATTCCAAAATTGAATTTTACCGCATCATAAGATGAGCGAAGACTGAACTTCCAGCCAAACGTATCCGATCGGATACAACACTATATCCGATCGGATACGTATCCGATCGGATACGTTTTCATCATTTTCGTCAAAAACGTCCATGTCACATATCGACTTTTTTATTGAGAATGAGTTGAAATTTGAAAATTATTTGCAAATACGTTATTTGTGTGCATACATGCCTGGCTCACGGTTTTCACTGCGTTCCTTCAAGTTTCAACCGGGTTTTTGGACAAAAGTGACGAATTTATCCGATCGGATAAAGTTGAATTTTTCGGATCCGACAAGATAAAAAAACTTCATCTCACGTGATTATTCGCTACTACCACTGGTATGAACGGAAGTCGACGAACTTTTCACTTTAGCCAATTGGATAAAGTAGGTTGATCACTTTATCCAATTGGATAAAGTAGGTTGACCACTTTATCCGAACGGATAAAGTAGGTTGGCCACTTAGCCAGACAGTATAAAGTAATTCAACTACTCTTTCGGGAAAAAAACTTGACGAACTTATCCGATCGGGTAAGGGGTTTTTGGACAAAAGTGACGAATTTATCCGATCGGATAAAGTTGAATTTTTCGGATCCGACGAGATAAAGTACTTTATCTCACGTGATTCATCGCTACTACCACTGGTATGAACGGAAATCGACGAACTTTTCACTTCAGCCACCTGGATAAAGTAGGTTGACCACTTCATTCAAACCGGGTTTTTGGACAAAAGTGACGAATTTATCCGATCGGATAAAGTTGAATTTTTCGGATCCGACGAGATAAAGTACTTTATCTCACGTGATTATTCTCTACTACCACTGGTATGAACGTAAATCGACGAACTTTTCACTTTAGCCAAGTGGATAAAGTAGGTTGACCACTTCATCCAAACCGGGTTTTTGGACAAAAGTGACGAATTTATCCGATCGGGTAAGGGGTTTTTGGACAAAAGTGACGAATTTATCCGATCGGATAAAGTTGAATTTTTCGGATCCGACGAGATAAAGTACTTTATCTCACGTGTTTATTCGCTACTACCACTGGTATAAACGGAAATCGACGAACTTTTCACTTTAGCCGATTGGATAAAGTGGGTTGACCACTTCATCCAAACCGGGTTTTGGGACAAAAATGACGAATTTATCCGATCGGATAAAGTTGAATTTTTCGGATCCGACGAGATAAAGTACTTTATCTCACGTGATTATTCTCTACTACCACTGGTATGAACGTAAATCGACGAACTTTTCACTTTATACAATTGGATAAAGTAGGTTGACCACTTTATCCGAACGGACAATGAAGTTTAGCCACTTAGTCAGATAGTATAAAGTAATTATTTCGGACAAAAGTGACGATTTTATCCGATCGGATACGGGGTTTTTGGACAAAAATGACGAATTTATCCAATCGGATAAAGTTGAATTTTTCGGATCCGACAGGATAAAGTACTTTATCTTATTTGATTATTCGCTACTACCACCGGTATGAACGCAAGTCGTCGAACTTTTGCACTTTAGCCAATAGGTAAAGTAGGTTGACCACTTTATCCGATTGAATAAAGTAGGTTGATCGCTTTATCCGAACGGATAAAAGTAGGTTGACCACTTTATAATTTCTCGTATCGAATATTTTTTCGTATCGGATAAACTGTGACTTTGAAAACAGTTCCAGTTTATTCAAAGTATAAGTATATATAATATGTTTACAAAAAACAACAAACAACAAATGATATCATTCAATGTACAACTGCAATCACATCTCACTGTATGTCACTATGCTGTATGTCACTATGCTCGCTTGCTTATATATGTAGCTACTCGTTACAGACCTGAAAGGCGAGCTCCTTCTCTTCAAGACCACCAGGGCCATACCGATCGGCGCGGAAATCCTCTGGGACTACGGACCTCACTACCAATGGCCAGGACGGACCGACGGAAACCACACCTGCGGATGCAGCACGTGCAACGGTATGTATTCTGATATATCCAGATCCATAAATTCGGTTCAGGTCTCTGCAACTGTCCCGCGTGCAACGGTCGCCTATTCCACGGACTCACACTGCCGCAGTGCCAATCCACATACATCAACATTGTCTCCGCCATGAAGGGCAAGAAGATCATGGTTCGTTGAGATATAATATCTACCAAAGTGAACTTTACTCAAACACATAAGATACGGAACACGAGCACCGGAATGTTCTCACCCTTACTCTATGTTCACCTTACAGGTCACCTGCAAGCCGGGACAAGCTGCAGTCCACTCTATCTACAAGATTCTCGCGAAAATCGACGCCAACTGTGTCGCAGTAGGTGCGGTATTTTTGTTAGCATCTTTATCCCGACCTACACTATTCAATCATGTCTTTTTAGCGAACGACTCGCGCAGGCACATGGTAACTGACGAGCTGAAGAAGCTCTGTGGAGATCCCACTGCCCTTATCAACAAGGTCATGGAGTTCACCCTCAAGAACATATACGACTTTGACCTGGAAGCTTGTGAGGTCATTCACAAGGCTCTCGTCGCCTCCAAGTTCAAAGAAGAGGTGAATTTATTTTCCGCTCCTCTTTTTATGTCTCCAATTTCATCTCCTAGCTCCTCGACACGCTGATCAAGGCGCAACGCAGACGCCCGATCGCGATGATCATCGGCCGTCTCACGGACCGAGGACTTGAGGCAGTCATCCGACTAAACTCGCACTCTCTCCGTGGATTCCCGGGCATCTTCGCTGTGGCTCTCCTCAACGAGGTAACATCAGACCTGCCTCGCTATTGATAACGTATCAATTGTATTGTTTCAGAAGCCGCAGGTCGTGAAGGCCTTCGCCCCCTACGGAGCCAAGTTGCCCGCCAAGCTCGACCATCTGTCTCTCGCAACCCTTGCATGATATTCATGCCCTGATATCCTTCCTCGATTTTTGTGATTTGATTCATATTGATGATCGCTCGTCTTTTGTGTTCTTGCGCTTGTTTAACGTATCGTGTTCGTGATTTATAACATTGCTGTATTTGTGTGATTATCGATTTCAATAAAGTAGTTTAGATGATGTGGAACCTCTCTGATGCGTCTGCCCTCTCGCAGACTCCCCACACCGATGCGCTCTCTCCGCCACAACCCATACGGCTACAGGACCACTTCTTGCTCTACAAACCCCCGTACCCGACCCCATACTGTATCAACAACGTGAGCAAATCTTGTCGGGTGTCACACACACACACACACACACACACACACACACACACACACACACACACACACACACACACACACACACACACACACACACACACACACACACACACACACACACACACACACACACACACACACACTATATTCAGCTGACCGACAACACCTGCATCATTTGCTGCGCGCAAATGCCGCCCATCGCGCCACCCACCTACTACCACAGCCTCCTCCCATCTACCAACACCAGCCCCCTGGGAAAGTGAGTCGTCAGTCTGTACGCAGACCTCTATCGCCATGTTCAGCTTTCTACCGACTGGCCCGTGCCGCCGGGGTCGTTCCCTTCATCTCGCCCGCCATCTACCGCCTACCGCCTGGTAACTGATTTCTTACCTACCTTCAAATATGTAGTCCACCATCCTCATTGCTCATGATAAACTCACCTTACATAAACTCCATCACCTCTCTTTATTATATTTGATAAACTCCCATCACATATACTCCAGCTCCTATCTTTATTCCTTCTTGTAAACTTATCATCTTACAGGCTTCGACCCACGCATCCCGCCTCCGCCCATCCGGCCTCCGGGAGGTGAGTACTACAGGCGTAAAGTTAACTAGTTACAACTCCCCTCTCTCAATATGACCATTCAACCGTCCATACTCTCCCTACTTCAGCCTTCTACAATCTCCTCCCGGCGACTGTCAGGCTTCCACCAACCTCCCCATACGCACAGCAGCTCGCTCTCACCCATCCCATGTACTAATACTGTTGACTTACCTATACATAATCCGTCGTCATACGCCTTTTGCCTATGTAACACCCTACTAACACCCTACCACCCTAGCATATACCCAACATTCACTTGCAACTGTATATACTTCACCGAACACACTCACCACTACCGCTTCTAACATGTGCCTTCAATTCACTTATATTGTCTTCTCAAGCATTGTGTCATGTTCATAATACACTCTTATTACCTTCTCATGTGTATTGCAATTGATTTATAATCTTTTTTATTCTTTTCAATCACCTTCTCGACCAAGTGTTTACTTGATGGTGTCTCAACTATTTTTTTCTCCGCCCTCAGACATCGCTCGCGCGCGACTCCGATTCCTCCCTAAAGAAGGCCCCTCCTGTACGCCAAAAACCCAATATGGCATCCTAACACCTTCCCACATTCCCACAATGCTCAGTCAAACACCCATTTTTGGCTATTTCGATAACCTCATATACGGCGACGATGGCTGGGAACGTATCCGATCGGATACGATAGTATATCCGATCGGATATACCTGTCAGACCGGACCCCAAACTACCTATCAACCTTTACAAATCATCACAAAACATGTCCTAACATTAAAAAACAGCATATAATACATCATAACTTCCTTTCGAACACAATATCAACAAATCGGATATGTGGTTTATGGACAAAATGACGACTTTATCCGATCGGATACACTTACCTGACCCGACCCCACCCTACCTATTGACCGTTGCAAATCATCAAAAATCATGTTCTAACATTAAAAAACAACATATAATGCATCATGAATCTTTATTTGAACACAATAACATCAGTATAAAAGAATTCGGATAAGTGGTTTATGGACAAAAACGACGACTTTATCCGATCGGATACACTTATCTGACCCGACCCCACCCTACCTATCGACTGTTGCAAATCATCACAAATCATGTTCTAACATTAAAAAAACAACATATAATAAATCATGAATCTTTATTTGAACACAATAACATCAGTATAAAAAAATCGGATAAGTGGTTTATGGACAAAAATGACGACTTTATCCGATCTTATACGCTGACTAAAACTTCAATTTTGATCAGTTTATTTAATCAGTATCACCTTATCAGTGTTGGTAATCAAGTTTAAACGATGAAATACGGATCACCGACCAAATGGACGAACGTATCCGATCGGATACGTTCAACTTACACCATCCATTTGGACCAAAATCATCCGTATCCGATCGGATACGATAGTATATCCGATCGGATATACTCGTCAATTTTGTCCATCAGACCACCGATGGTTGACCCACCCAAATTTGAAGTTACCTCAAACTCGGGTAATTAAACCGACTTTGTGAAACGTTGATACAATTTTATAATGTTATGGCATCCAACGCTATCCGTGTTGTTCTGTGACTGTAAAGTACTTATCGCTCTCGCTTACATATGACATTTCATAGTGGTTCCTGGCTTTATCATATCACATCACAATATGACATATAGTATGTAGTAATCACGGCTGCTCTCAGCAAATCGGTGATCTTATCGGATCTCACATTAGACCAACCATGTCACCACGATTTGGTGCCGCAGACAGCAAGTGCCTAAGCAGATGCGAAACAACACAGCACACTCTTTCCCCCCCCCCTCTCTCTCTCTTCTCCCCCTCTCTCCTTCCCTCTCTCTCTCTCTCTCTCTCTCTCTCTCTCTCTCTCTCTCTCTTTCCGTCTCCCCCTTTTTCTGCACTCGCTGGGAGGCAGCCAGGATAACACTTTTTAATACGTTTTCAATTGAGAGGCTTACGATTATCAAAGAAGCAAGGGTAATCCCGGGGTGAATGGGAAAGGAGGGAGGGCGTGGAAAAGCGGAGAGAGAGAGAGGGAGAGGGAGAGAGAGAGAGAGAGAGAGAGAGAGAGAGAGAGAGAGAGGGAGGGAGAAATAGAGCGATTGGGAAGAAGAGAAAGAGAGAGAGAGAGAGCGAGAGAGAGAGGGGGAGAGAGAGAGGGAGGGAGGGATAGAGATTGGGAAGGAGAGAGAGAGAGAGAGAGGGAGAGAGAGAGAGAGGCAGGGAGAGAGAGAGATGAACCAGGGCGCAACTCTCATTCAGGTACATCCGGTGCATGCCGTTTGCTGTACACTCTACCGTCCGTAATCCGGAGACAGCTAAACTCAATGTTTCCACCGTCACTCGTGTCTTCTGTTACTCTCACACACTCGAAATTGACGATTGTGGGATAGCAAGACATTCCAATCATTCCGAAGACATTTTGTGCATGTTCTAGGAGCGATTCAGTGTTTTGCAGAGCTTGTCCACTCACCGTGCGTGATGCGTGATCACGAATTGTAGTTTACTGGTTTTGTCGGATGTGATCGCTCCTCAAAAAGCTCTCCCTCTCCCTCCCCCTCTCTCTCCCTCTCCTCCCTCTCTCTCCCTCCTTTCTCTCTCTCTCTCTCTCTCTCTCTCTCTCTCTCTCTCTCTCTTTCGATTTGAATTGTAGGCGTGGGAGTGGGGAGTGGCGAGCGGCGGGCGAAGAAACATCACTCATCGTCCCGGAAGTTTCCGCAATTGTGAATTATAACTATCGAATTATTATAACTATGAAATTCTATTGTTACAACATAATTTTCACACGACACAGTCATTCCATCTGGGCACATTTCAGTCTCACTGTGGAAACTGGAAATATGTTCTATGTAGTGATTTTTACTCCGTATTATTGGGACTCGCAGTAGGCGTTGCATTACTGTATTTTACCGTAACCTACATAATTGTAATGTGCTACTTGTTCCGAGATAAACTTTATACTTCAGCTATCTTCATGATGCGAACGAAATGTTTTACAAAAAATTGCGCAAATGACAAAATCGCAAAACCGAAATGTTTTTTTTTGGCTGCAAAACAACTTCATTTGCGAACAATTTTAAAATTGCAAAACATTCCGTTTGCATCTTGAAGATAGCTTTCTACTTCTACTAGTGATTTTTCTTGATGCTTCTTCCCTGTTTTTTTGGGAATGCGCACGTATTGCTGCCACCACTCATCCCACCTACTCTCCAATTCCCACTGACTCCCCAATTGGGCGCGGATATCTCATCACGAATCACCTCACCCCCCTCTGATTCTCCTTCTATTTCTATTTCTGCTTTATCTCTCCAGTATTACAGTAGTGTTCGAGATGTATTACATTCTCTTCTTGCAGAAGTTGTGATTCGTATAAAAAGAATTATTTAATATTGTTTTTTTATTGTTTCAGATGCTGCGATGGAATAGTGTGCGTCGTAAACAGCAGCGAGTGAGTATCCGACTCGAAAATGGCACCTACCAGGCGAGAGGTACTGTATTACCGTATACCAGAGTACGGTATTCTCAACTCACTTGAATGTCAAAGTCGCATACAGTTTTTGCACAGAGTGCACAGCCACGTGCGGTTGTCACCTGTTTCGCGCACCATCTCTCTCTCTCTCTCTCTCCTCTCTCTCTCTCTCTCTCTCTCTCTCTCTCTCTCTCGCTCTGCCACTCTTACCTTGAGAAATGAACAGCGCGGATGTTATTAATGACTTCTCGCACGATCAGATCAATGTGAACGAAAAAGCAAAAGTGCACATGCAATCTCCGCAACATTCCGGACCCCATCAAAGAACCGCGCCAGGTGCCTATAGCTACCCGCGCCTCGCCTCATTGCCTCGAATATCATTTCACCGTCTCCTCTCTGTTCCATCCCTCCAGTGATGGATATGCTATACGGGGAGGGATGCGATCTACTCATTTGTATATCCCCCCTCTCCATACTCTCATTACCAGCCCTGTCCGTCCATCTATCACGGGCCCTTTTTTCGCGTTCATGCTGCTTCCGCCCGATTCCCTCCACATTTCCCCAACCATATCATTCGCCACTGTTTTGAGATTTGCCAGAGTTCAAAGCTCTCCGCTTCCCACACCTCTTCTCCGCCTTTTTATTAATAGACTTTTCGCTTCGCTCTCTTCGTCAGTCCTCGCTGTGATTTTATCAAGAGTCGCGCATCTTCGATGATCATTTCTAACTTTCTAACTCACTATTCATTCGGCCACGCTGCTGTTGTTGACAGGTCATTTCTATGAGTAGTCTAATCGTTGAGTGTCAAAATTTATTTCAAACTACTATTCCGGAAAAGTTTTGCTAATATTCGGAAGTAGCATGAAACATATGATGAGGTGTGGTGTTCAGCCGATGTACCGCGATAGAAACAGTTTTTATTCCGACGTTTCGCCTTTATGGCATCATCAGGGAAAGCATTACCTACAAAATACAATGTAACAATGTGATAAAATCTGACAACAATATAAAGCTCGAATGAACAACAAATCAATGCGTAATAACAAGTGCAGCAAAAAGCATGAAACACTGTGCAAATGGCCATGTTTTTATAATAATCCACCAAGACGGGTGCGCAAGCTGTCTGAAATGTATTGAGGCCCAGAAAATGACTGGAAAGATATATGAACGTGCAGCTTCGCAGGGAGTACCGTAGAGTGATAGGAAAGGTCTAGAAAAGAACTGCATGTCTCATCTTATATATTCAAATCGTATCTCAAAGCGCACCTCACAAAGAAGAATCCGGTCGCGAGTAGTGAGAGAGAGGGAGAGAAGGAGAGAAGGAGAGAGAGAGAGAGAGAATCATAAGAAAAAGAATATACAGGCACCTTGTCCGGTCCTGTCCGAGTCTGGCGGTACCCATTTCATGGTCTCTATCTGAATTCCGGGCCCGTTTCGGACCGGTCCAGATATCGGGTTACTGTATCTGGTACTGGTTTACTGTAGATTGAAAGTCACACATCCTCCCGGGAGATTATTGAAAGGTTGTTCTAGACAGTTTCGAGGGTGACAAGTGAGATTGACGCATTATTTTTCTACGGGGGTGTGATTTGATACATATCAGTGATCATTTGTCCTCAAGGCGACACTTTGTCTGAAATGGATTGAGGCCCAGAAAGTGACTGGGATGAGATTCGAACGTGAAACTTTGCCGGGGGTACCGTAGAGTGATAGGAAAGGTCTAGGAGAAAACCGCATGTCGATATCTCATCTCGTTTTCAAATCGATTATAAAAGCCCACATAACCAATAAGGTGCTGGATGCGGGTAGTGAGTGAGAGAGAGAGAGAAAGAGAGAGAGAGAGAGAGAGAGAGAGAGAGAGAGAGATGCAGCGGTAAATGAGTATGTAAGAACCTTCTCTGACGTGATACGAGATCATAAATACAAGTGTATAAGCAGATCCGAAACAACACAGCACACTTTCCTGTGTGGGCTTTGAGATTCGATTTAAAAACGAGATGAGTTATCGATATGCGGGTTTCTCCCAGACCTTCCCCGACACTGTACGGCACTCCCTGCAAAGTTTCACGTTCAAAAAAAAACACATAATTGTATCATTAATGCACCGAAATATAACTCTGCAAAATTTTCGCGCCTTTTCGTTTCAAACTCTCCAATGCTGCATATCAGCTCTAATAACATGTGAATACGCAGCAAGTGTGTATTAATTGCGCGGGAAAATAGGTTACTCGATAAGCGAAGCAATTGCGTTTGTTGGCATGTTTATTTATTTTGTAGCTGTTTCCTTCTTGTTTGTCAATCAAACTCGACATACTGTTGTCGCAGTTTTGCTATTTCTGTCCAACATCATCTTCACTGATTTCGTCTACAGGTTTGCTGCTTCGAAACTAATGAAAAATTTAGGTAAGTAATTGGATATGCATAATTGATTGTTCACCCATGTGCCGCCCCCGTGTTGCACTGTGTTGTCGAATTGTTTATATGAAACGACTCGAAACTTGGTTCTTTGCGGAGTCGGCCTTCTAGGGAAACTATATACTTTGTATCGCGTTCGCGACTTGTTTTTCGATTTGTCTCAACGATGACGTATCGGTTCCGCAATAGATCGACCTTGTCAGGTATGACGCCTGCACGACTTAGTTGCACCATTGTGAGTGGATTCTATATTGTATCACTTCTTTGGGTTTCATCCCGTACTTTTCCGTTCGTCAACCTTTTTTGCAGGTGTGCTTGGTTCGGGCAAGCGATTCTCACACGGGGCGAGCGTGTGGGGGAAATTGAAGAAGAGAGGGAGGCAAGCTGCCTCGAGAAAGGTGAGGTCAATGTATTTGACAGGGGTACGAATGTGCGATCCTCTTCTGGTCGACTAGATGTCGTCTCGACGCCTCGGATGGTGTAGAAAGCGACGAAGCGTCGTGGACTAGTTCACGGATGGAAGAGCTGGGAGACGGGCTGGCCAGAGAGAGAGAGAGAGAGGTGAGTGATACTCCTTACCCCTGACACACCCCTACCCTCCTACCATTCACACAAACACAACAGCTAGCATTATATTGATACATAGGTGGTGGTTGTCATAGTTTATGATTGATTTCGGAAAAGGGTATTGGCGTTGTTGGTGCGAAAATGCGATAAATTGAGTAGTGATTTAGTTTCATTCCATATACTAGTTTACTCAAGATTAACTGTTTTCGTGGGTTGATAGTACATCGGTTTTGGTGTGATTATTGTAGTTATCCTGTGATTGTTTGTAATTACATAGTTGTTGTACACAGTACACCTTAACCTTTGGCAAATGAAACAAGTTTGGTTGTTGTGACGACTTGGTCAAATTGTTAACACCGAATCGTTTTACAGTATTTCTAATCGATGCCACTGGGACTGCGAGAGCACGTGTAGGACACTGAGGAAACGGGTTATGCGGTGAAGTGAAGCCATTCCGAAATCACCGACTCCATCAACTTATCCTCTATCATTGCAATCCCTAGTTTTAGACGCGATCCGATATTATTGGAGCATGTTGGAACGTCGACACTGTTTATCACCATCTCTCACTTACTATCACTTTTCAACTCCCCCTCCCTCTCTCTCTCTCTCTCTCTCTCTCTCTCTCTCTCTCTCTCTCTCTCTCTCTCTCTCTCTCTCTCTCGTGGCCGATCTTCACCCGAAATGGCTTATTTTCAGACTGCTATACATCCCGAATCCGAGCTCGCCACCGATCGATAATCACTCGATTTGATCGATGTCGATGCAACCTCACACATCTCGATAATAAGTCGGATTTCAAAGCGCATAGTGTTGCTATATACTATATTGCTATGTTGTTGTCTAATTGCTATAATATCAAGTGCTTTTCACTGTATTTTCTACATTTGATGTTAATAATAATAACGGTTTATCCATAGGTGCAGACATAACACAAAACACAAAATACAGACTTGGGGCGGAATGTACAAAGGTTTAGTGTTTTGTCCCCGGATGGGTCCTTGGAGGGTATTGCTCCCTATAGCAAAGCCTCATCCGGTGGGTAGCATCTTTGAGAGAATCTTCTTTCTTCTTCCATATAGAGTATGCGGCCTCGATCCATCCTCGAACGCGTGAGCCTTATGGACCACGTTGCCTCTACCGTCGAACGTTCTCGAACTTCTCGCGTTCATTTGCATACTTGCTCCCGGTCGATTCATTCGTCACCATCAAGTTGCGAAATCCAAAAATCCGCGAGTTACCGACTATGTGCACTCCCAACAGGCTTATTTGGCTCCTCCTTATCGTCTCACAGTGAACGGCTCCAGATATCGATCGATAACAGCGACGTACTTCTCTTCCGGTAGCGGGTGCCGCCGTAGCTCTTCAATTCGTATTTGCTTTGTACCTTCTTTTCCTCCAATCGAGAACCCGCGCTTCGCCCACTAGTGCACTCCCAACAGGCTTATTTGGCGTCGCCTTATCGTCTCACAGTGAACGGCCTCAACTCGAGAATCAGTCGATACTCCACAGAAACTCATCTCCGAGCGGCGGCGGCGGTGACTTTCATTGTCGTCGGGTGGTCATTCGAGGGAGCGCGGGAAGGGGCAACCGCTCGCGGGGACGGGAAAATGAGAAGTGAGTGTTCACATTTCAGAACACTTTTATGTACCGTATACTTTTTTTACCTCTGCACATCCCGGTTCCCTCTATAGTTCTATTTCTGCAAATAAAATTAAATTAAAAGGTTTAGTTAGAATCGCAAACATCACACGTAAGGACCTATGATCGTATGAAATGAAAGCATGCATCAAACCCTAAGATGGTCGCAGATTTTTTTTTTGCGTTCAGTATTATTCATTATCCATACCTCTATTCCTCCATCACTATCTCTGCCAATCGATAATCGCATCATATTTACGCGATTATCGTCTCACTGAACTAATTGTTCTATGTCCCCTTGTCAACCAGTCAGCCCGTCTGTCGATTAATAATCAATGAAGATGTCCGATCCGTTCAAATCTCTATAATCTTTCTCTTTCAATCGAAAGTCGACTACAACTTGAAATCATTTTATACCAAAGTCCACATTAGTCGGCCAGAAAAGGTAACACACTTTAATTCGGTTTTAGGAATGTTTGTGTAAGTATGACACGAACTGATTTCATATCTCTACAACAGATATGCCATATGCATATATCTATTTTTTTCCGTGAAGGTACAGTGTATATATTTCAGAGTCATACGTTGACAACGTTTCACCATACATACAGCGGTTGTAAAAGATGTTTTCGACATTTACAGTGATAAGCAAATGATATTATGCATATTATACAGACGTTCACATTTGTTATCGTGAACATGGCAATGTTGATACCCTCAATTTCTTTACGTTCATCCAATGTTTCGTAGTCGAATCAAGTGGCATATTTGGCACCAAGTGGAGTGCACGTGTCATAATCGCGATTCCGAATAAACATTTCGTTTCCATTTTGTAGTGCAATAATGCGGAATTCAGCTTTAGAAGATAAAGGGTGTAAAGATAAAAAAGATGAATATTTTTCCTTATGTTTCTCTCATATTACCCATTGACACTCTATCTCATAGAAATTGTCCCGAAAACACCACTCCAACCATGCATCACACTCCATATCACCACACAATCATTCAATAATCAATTACTGGTATCACTTCTGTATGAAAACTTTCTCAATTATACGAACGCTATAATGCTGGAGAGCGGATCACACCTCCGGGTAGAGGATGAGTGAGCGACGCGAACGAAGAGATATAGAAATAAATAGAAACAGTACATATGTGATAATGTTATGAATTTCTAAATGAGTAGAAATGTGTAGAATCCTCATTTTTATGTGTTGCTCTGCCAATAATAGATCGTTCCAAAATTGAATTTTACCGCATCATAAGATGAGCGAAGTTTGAAGTTACCTCAAACTCGGGTAATTAAACCGACTTTGTGAAACGTTGATACAATATATAATGTTATTGCATCCAACGCTATCCGGGTTTCAATAGTTAAAACAATACTATGGACTTTCTTGAAACGATCATTTTCTTACTGATATCACTCCTATCACATAATTACGTTTCACTGATCTCATCACTTTATCGCTATAACTATAACATACCTATATTAACGATACCACCTCGATGAGACCAATCCAACCATGTATTGCACTCCATTTCACTCAATTATACAGCACTGATATCATCACTTTATCATGTATCACTATATCATCATTTCATTAGTATACAACGCACACTGACACTCCATCTCATTAAAATCACCTCGATGAGACCTTTCCAACCATGTATTATACTCCCTATCTTCCCATAATCACTCAATTATCGATCACTGATATCACTCTGATCACTTGTCATATCACTTGTCTGACCACCACTAGTCACTCTTCACTCCACCACCACAAATTCTCATTTTAGATCAGCACTCACTCACTCACCACAATTAATAACACACATATTCTCACGCCAGCCGACTCACCTCATTCTTACTCGATAGTCAAACAATCATCATTAGTTATCACCTGTAGCACAAGTTATCACTATGCAATCATGGGCGCTTGCGCGCTGCGCGCGCCGGACATAGACAGCGGAATGGAAAAGACCTCACACACGTCATGCTCGAGCTCTCGATTTCGCCTCTTCTCTCTACGCGCGCGGCTCTCGCGCGACACCTAATTTTTTGCAAAAAATATATCGATATCATATCACCCTTCTTTCTCCAAACTCTTTTTCCCCCATCCTGAAACTCCCCGGATCATTTATTTCCATATTCAGAAACCCCTAAAAGCTCAAACCATCCCCCAACGAGCTACCGCTTGCAAGGCCCACATCTGGATCCACAAAGGCCCAGATTTGGGCCTTTAGAAAATCGTGAATAACTCGGTCAGTTTTTGGGCTAGAATATTCTATATTAGTGCAACAGATTTCTCACAAAACCAGAATTCCAACGGTATATTATTTTGTGGGGATCACTATGAAACGCATTGCACAGTGCTCGGAAACGTACCCCGCAAATCCAAAGGGAGGAACACATGGATTATTCGATTCGACCGGAAAATATTTGTCTTCGATTTTGCAGAAACAACTTTTTCGTATACTATTCGGCATCCGCTTTCCAAAATTGTCATATGTTTACTTACAACTTTACTCAGTACAGTTCACCCAAAAGTCTCACCCGGCTTCCCAAGCAGTCTCCGATCCGCTTTAGTGGAGTGTCACGTTTGGTTTCATATCTCACTTCAGTTTTTTAAGCTATCAAGCTCTAGTTTTTTGGGATAGATTCGTCTTTATTTTGAAATTCCAAAAATGTACTATTTGTAGGGGGTCATCTGAACCGTATTCGCAGGAAACGTATTTCCCCCAAAAAGCGCTTTGCGTGTGATCCGTGCCGGGTTTACGTTCTTCTCTCGGACGGCTGTATTGGCGGGGCGCGAAAGACATTGAGGGTGCACGCAATGCTGACAGCATTCGCTTCTCTTCAAGTTTAAACTGTTCATCTTTTCTTTTTGATTTGAACTTTTACGTAATATGAGACGCGGCTGTCGACGTTAGCCGGCAACGGTCGCTACGACTATAGATGCACGGGTCAGTCCGTTCCCATGTGCCTCCGTAGCATTGTGGTTAGTGAGCTCGATAAATGTTCTCAGTGCGCGGGTTCGAGTCGCTTGTATATCATGCTCTCGTATAAGTAAACTTCTCTCTTCTAAACCATTGTGTTGTTGTCCTGACTGGGGTACAGTAGACATGGGCCTGCATATGCACGCTGACCTGCGCCAACGTTCACTTTTTCATGATTGAAACCATTCAAACAACATCTTACAGCTTGTTTCGCGGAATACAACTAAACGTCCCACCTTCCACACAACCCATTTCCCAACTTTTCGTGTGTGTCTCGCCGAGTGTATCCGCGCGCGCGAGTCCTGTCCGCGCTCCACACCCTTCTCCTCGCAAGGCATGGCGACAGCTCGGTGAGTGTCACTCGCGTCTGCCACCCATGGCCACGAGCGGTGTTGAGGTGGTGCGAGAGTTGGTGCGTCTCTCTGGCGGGGCGGCCGGATGGCTGGTGGCTTCGGGGGAGGGAGAGGACGTGAGTGTGGTGAGGAACGAGCGGCCGGGCTACCCGCGTCTGTTCTGCGTCATCGACCGGCACGGCACGGACACAGTGTGCGAGGCGTGGGTGGCGAGCCATCGGCCCCACTCGTCGCCGCTCTCTCTCTCTCATCGACTGCCCTTTTCGCACCTCCTAGACACGGCACGACGGCACCTCCATCCATGCACATCTAACCACTACCAGCACTTCTACTTTTTCTATACAATACTCTCTCTTGTCTACTACTTTTTCCGTCAATCGAATCGATGTTCCTTATTTATACTACTCCCTGATGAGAAAAAAATGAGTTCGTATCTGATTTCTTTACGTTATCCTTATGTTTTTGCAACCTGTTTGTCCGCCATTTCGTTACGTTATCTATATGTTTTACTACAACCAAACAAAAGTTTCAATACACTATAGTTACGCATTGTGTGCTTCCTCTTAATCGCGCGTCCCTCCATGACCAGAGACCACAGGGAAGAATAATATGTAGTAGTTCACATACATATGTATTCATTCACAATATACACATGAGAGAGAATACTTTCCATTGTGCAGGAGAGTTCTTTCGCTTGTCTCTCCATCAGATGACCCGCGTCCATGTGACTTCGTGGCCTTGCGGCTAGTGATCTCAACCATCACTTGCAGGACGCGGGTTCGGATCCGTCACCCGCCCACATTTTTTGCCACATCATAAACACATGTTATCGATGTTTTCATGATTAAAACCATTCAAACAACATCTTACAACTTGTTTTGCGGAATACAAAACGTCCCACCTTCCACACAACCCATTTCCCGACTTTTGTAAAAAGGTGACTCTTCCCAAGTTTCACCTCTATATCTCATTTGCATATCTCTTCGCGCGACATTCCGATCGTTCTGCTTTTTTCACACAACACTCATCATACCTCACAGGCCCCAAATCCAAAATTTTATCCAAATCGGTCCACTCTGCGCCATATACGGCTTGCGCAAAGTCTCAAAAGGTGAATCCACACAGGTTTCACCTCTGCTGGGAATCACCCCATGACAGGCCATTTTTTGGCCTCTCTTGAGGCCATTTTTTGGCCTCTCTCTACAAATGGGCGCGGCTTCGTGGTAGCGCGCCGCATTGTCACGATAATCGCAAGGAATGATGTAAATATGGTTTCGGATCGATCAATATGTAAATTACAACTTTACATAACTTTTACTATTACCAGTAACTTGCATGCAGTTGTGAGTCACAGCCGCCGCATCACCATCACAAGATGGACCTCACACATGGCGTTGTGGCCTTGTGGTTAGAGTGTCCGTCGGTTAAATCTAAAGTCAAGGGTTCGATCCCCTGTGTGAACTTTTTCTTTTGCTAAATTTATTTCTTGTTCATTTGCAAACTCTGAGTACTTGTCGAACTTTTTTTCAAGAAATCTTTGAAAAACTAGTATTGTAGGCTAATTTCGTCGCGGCTGTCGGCGATAGCCGGCAGCGGTCGGCGGTAACTTCGAATCAAGGTGAAAACTAGCTGTGAAACGGATTGTGAAACGGAAATTGTGAAACGAAAATTATGAAATATCATGAACTATTATGAAAAAAATGAACTGTGTCGTGTCAGTGAACGTCTTCTCTGGTCCTGAATTAGTGACTTATGAACCGTTCACATCCCGTTCACCAACCCGCTATTAACATGATATTGATATCGGACCATCATCACAATGCAGGTAGGTCAGGGGACCACCTTGACAATGCAGGTAGCACATTTCGGAAAATGATGTAGTCATAGTCCTCCTTCGACCCCAGAGTGTTATCTTGGATAGCTTTACCTTCACCTTACATTGCCGAAATGCGCAATGCGTGATAATACGATTGTGAGAAAAGTGTAAAGCGTGGCAGTGAACATTTTCGGACAGCACAACTTTTCGGACAGCACAACGGACAGCACATGTTCGGACAGCACAACGGACAGCACAAAAAAAGGCTCGTCGAGTTTGGTGTAGGGATGTCAAGTGGGCGGAGCTTTGATGGCACAAATATGCGGCATCTTCCCGCGCCAAACGGAATACACCATTCGACGCGCCGTAAAAAGTTGTATCTAGTAGTGCCTTCCTTTTGGCGCTGGACCGTGTCATAACCTATTATTTTTGACAAAAATTGATTTGATCCTATGAAAATGACGTCAAAAAGGGGCGTGGCTTAGCCTTTCTCTGTGAAGTTGTGTGCCGCGCGCGCCCTCAAACCGCGCGCTTTCGATGCGCGTAACGCGGAAATGAAAGAAAACAACTAATTCAAATGATACTTTTTCAAAACTACATATAATTTACTTCATTTTGATATACAGTAAGCACATATCCGTAACACTTGAAAATTCCCCTTGACATCCCTAGTTTGGTGTCTAGAAATCGAGTGTTTGCGCTACTTCGTACCGGAACAGCGGTACACGCTGTTGACGGCGGCGATGTCGTAGAACGACGGGCCCTCGCGTTGTCCGATGGTGAAGTCGTACAGGTCAATGATGGGGTCGACGGCCACGTGAGCATCACTCAGAGAGCCGCTGACAATGACTGATCGTCGACTTCGGAGTGGTTCAACTCACGCTCGGTTCGAATAGTGCAGCGCGCTTCCGTAATCATACGGCATCGAGTTGTTTGTGGTTGTGGAAATAAATTGTGACCAGTACTAAATGGTAACGTGAATCACATGATGTCTAACCACACACCTCAGGTATAATGTTTTCTTTGACGACGCGAATGTGGTGGTCGCGGTCGTTTCGGCTGTGAGTGTGCACGAATCCGAGAGCGTGAAAGATCTCATGGAAAATCGTGCCTTCCGAAACACCCCCCCCCCCCAGTTTCTTTCACATCTCACAATGTTAGTGGCTACCCTTTGACATGAGCTGGGACTGTTGGGTAGCGAGATGGTGTTCCAGTCCCATCGTAGCTTTCCCAAATTTGAATAGCATGCGCCATCTAGGTGTGTATGCGTTATTTGTATAGGTTTTAGGTTCATTGAAGTGAGCACTGACTGTCGATGAAGTGAATTCCATTCGTATAAGCTGATTTATCGTATACTTCCGCAAATCGAAGACATGTCTGCGCTTCCAGTTTCCTTATTACTTTGCGAATGTTGTTCTGGCTTTCCGAAGCTGCAATGCTTTTTTTAAAGTCTTTTTTTTTATTTTCGAAGTCATTTACATGCAATGAGAGTCATTTTTGTCATGTTGTCAGCGAGGCGACACGCTATCTCGCTGATGCACTCTCACTCCCTTTGCTCGCTCGAGTGCTAATCTCTCTCTCTTCCAGTGCCGGCAGCACGAGGGGCGGGAACGGCCGGCCGGACTCACCGCCGACCTACCACTGATCTACCGCGGCCGCTGATTGGCTGAGAGAAGATTCGAGAGCGCGCCGGCCGCCTATATAAGCGGACAGCGCGACTGTTCCGGGCTTCAGTATGAGCGCGGCCGATCAAGCCCTCTGAGAGCAATGGTCTCTGACCACTGGCTTGTTATCGCCGCCCCACGTTAACCATTCCCCTTTCCACTACCGCGTGGTATTCATAAACATGTTCGTGCACTTGTGTTCTTTCATGTGATTGATATTACGGTAGTACGTGGTGACGCGGTTCACTAGTTAGTGTTCTCTCCTTGGTCGTGTGTCTTTCCCTCAGTCGGTCAACCTCTCGGTAGGGATTCCACTGCGAGCCTCTCGGCTCGTGTGAGTATCTAACAAGGGGATTATGGGCCATGTCTCTCTAGGCATCTCTTGTGACATCCAAAACCTCTCATTGGCAGCAGTCGAGTGGCGTTTAATTCGCGATTCGTATGGTAGTGGTAGTAGCTGTAGTAGTGGGTTATTCGTTTGTGCTCTAATCTGATTTCAGCGTCATGAACTGATTCCAGTATAGAGTAATAACCATACCGGACGCGCCCCTTCTCGTGTAAAGTACACACACTTGGAGGGACGGTTGCCGATCCACCGCCGATCGATTGAGATGGTCACAACCAGGGAGGCCGTTCGCCAGATCCAGGTATAGTTTGTCTATCCTTCTCTCTCTGTCTAGCAAGCTTGCTTGCGAACTGGCTTGTTATCGCCGCCCAATGCAAAACCTTTCTCTCTTCTCTCCGTTACAAGTGAAATGGAGTGAGTACGCGCGTGCATGACGGTACAAGTCCGAGGCGAGGTCGAGAGACAAGGAGGAAGACATTATCTGGTGAGTTGAGGCGAGTTTTTAGCTACGTTGCAGAGGCGCGCGGAGTGTAGAAGAGATGATCGATCTCTCTGTCTCCTCCCCAGGCCGCTCATACAAAAGAGGCCAAAGTACACGTGGGTGATACAGTAGAGTGTGTAGTGTGATACCACCTCTATGTGTAGTTTCGTCGTTCAGTGTTACTTGTTGTTTCGAGTATTGTTGTTATCACGCGCGTTATCAGTAGCAGTGCTTATCAGTTGTAGACAGCGCGCGCGTTCTAATTGTTCGGTCCCCCGATCTTTGTCTCTCTTCCCGCTTTTCAGTGATCGCGGGTGGCTGCCGCCTGGCAAGAGAGGGCCGATCGATTCGAGGGGGGAGGCATGTGTGTGCCACATGCCCCGCCCACCCCAGCCCGGCCGCCACTGCGAGTGGAACTGTGACGAGGGTGCCGTTTTCGCCGCTATTTCCGTCTATCTGCACGTGCCGCGGATTCCAACTTTCTCATCGTCATTCTACACGGAGTGGACGTGTGAGTGGGGTGCATTGTTGTTTGTTGTTTGCGGCGCATTTGCTGCGTTCGTAGCTTCCTATTATTTTGCAACAATTGCATCATATTTTCGTTTCGGATACCGGGAATATCGATGATTATCGATTGATATCGATTGATATCGATTGATATCAACTTTTCCGAGCAATCTCTAGCTATCACTTGGTTTCATTTAATGTGTATCACTGCGCTATTCCGCTGTAGCGATGAGGCGTAGTGGCTGGCATTTATTTTGGACTTTTTGAGTAGCTATTTGATTGGATGGGCCACCGGTGATGAGTGCGTGTTCGCGTAGCGCCAACGAAAAACCGTCTGCGGGCGGAAGGCCGCGGCGAGCCGGTTCACCACCTCCCGGATGGTGAACGTCTTTTGGTATTAGTTAGCATTGAGGGTCTAGACATCAATAGTTAATTAGTATCAATTGTTCTTTTGTATTGCTTCTTGTTGAGCGCATTGACCACGCGCTCACTTGAATGGGGTTTTTGCTGAAATTGAGAAAATCCAGCTGGTCGGATTTTCCCTTTGGTGGACTATTCGCGCGTATTTTTGTTGACGTCCCCGGATGGTTTCGCGCGGGTCCACGTGTACCAAGGCGAGATAACCTGCCCGTGATGGCCGGAGCGCCCGTAGGGATGGGATGCAAAACGATCCCTGCCCCTCCGTTAAACCAAACTAGCCTTCCCACGCGAGGTCCATTCGGTTAGCATTGAGGGTTGAAGTTGCTTCTATGGTAAGCATCAGACGCTAATCATGAGCCCGCCTATCACGTTAAGAATATTAGTAGGTGGTGGCGCACTATAGTGGTGGTATGTTAGACAGTAGTGGAACTAGTCGGAGCTTCTATGGTAAGCGGTCGGTTAGATATTGCCTGCTCTGCGATACGTCGCGGACACACGGGGACCATGCTGGGTTGATGTATGCATTGCTATAGGAAAGGGTGTTGGACGGTAGAACATGGGTTAGGACTTCGCACAGGGGAGTAGCAACGTGGTCTAACTGTCCCTCATCAGGGTTTTTACTTTGTATTAAATTATCTGTCTGTCTTTCTCTCTCTCTTTTTCTGATTATTCATATTCATATTGTCGGTGTTCGCGTGTTTTCTCGAATGTTCGCTCGCGTTCTTTTGTCATCATTTCGCGGCTCGCGCGCGCTTCCTTGAACTTCAACCCTTCTATTTGCAGGGGCTTTTTTCTAGAGCGGCGCTTCTCTCTCGCCGGGTAAGTTTGGAATAAGGTAAGTTTGTCTCGGTCTCTTGTTGGTCTAGTGAGCTTGCTCACGCCCCTGGCTTGTTATCGCCGCCCCGAGTCAACCAAACTTCCTCCTTTTTTTCTATTTTCTCTCTTGTGATGCGCGGGATATACGGATTTATGTACCAGTTGCAGTTATGCCACGAAATCTATTACTCCGAGGCGCTCGACTTTCGACGAAGGGCCGAGCACGAGCGAAAGATCTTACTTTCAGGATCGGCGCGTTGCACAACAACACTGGCGGCACCTTCGACCAGCTCTCCAAGCGAGCTGACTGCGAGATTCGTACTCCCCGGCGGCACCAAGAGGCAATAGCTGAAACAGGTGAACGATCATGCGCGATACGATGCAGGGTCAGTACTTCAACGACGCAATTGCGGAGGTGAACGAGATCAAGAAGACGGAAGACGATGTTGTGGTGATGATGCGCGAGATGCCGATGACAACTTTGGCGAGCTTCGATGGGTCGAATCCCATGAGATTTCCAATCGTGTGTACCCGTCTACCAGATGAAGGCCGCGCGGATATTAAGGACGCGGAGCTGGAGCGGATGCGACAACGTGCCCGCCGCCTGAGACAAGTTCAAGCGCAGCTGCGACGAGCTGTACGACAAGATGCTCAGCCACGACTTCTGCTGACGTGCTAGTCGTCGACGCGGGGCGCCAGACGGTCCGCCAAATGACTCGCCAGCGCAATCAGCTGCCGCTCATCGACATGTTCGCACTCTTTAAGGTGATTCCTGCAACGGCCGAAGCCCACTTGTGTGGACATCAAGGTGTGCTCTGGTCGTCGTCTACATTGGAGGTGAAGTCATCGTGGGTATGATGGGTCTTTTCCTGGTTGCTTCTTCGATTACTGCGTGCTATGGATGTGTGACTTTGGCTGCTTTTAGGTACTTTCACCGCGAGAGGAGCGAGCCGCACGCGCTTTCCACCCTGCAGACGAACATCACTGAGCAGTTCGGGGATGTAAACTCTGCACCTACTGAGTTCACTACAAACTCGCTCGTCGAGCCAGAGTACGCCGACTACGTATTCACCGACTCTGAGATGGACAGCAGCAGATAGATGAGCGACGACATGCCTCTCTCTTCTCTGCCCCGCCCTCTCCGATGCTGGAGTGATTCCGGACGAAGTGGAAGAGCATCCGCGTTTCAACGACAAGGAGGACTATCTGCCATGGTCGCGGCCGTGTTCGAGGACTCGGTAGACGAGGCCATATAGAAGAAGGAGGACGACGAGTTCTTGATGCAGCAGGTGAGTGACTATAATATCACTTTGAAGATGAGGACGCGTTCACGCTTCCGAAGCTGCCCCTTCTCTCATACGAGGAGGAGGAGTACGAGAAGACGGAGGATGACGTGGTTCCTTCTCTCGATGAGAACGGCGACTACAAGGAGGTCGCGTAGACACCCGCAACCGATGAGAGCAGCGACGAGAACTACAAGGAGGCTGCAGAAGCTCCGTCTGATGATGACGTCATGGTCGAGCTGTCAGGTTCCGTGTGAGGTGAACGAGTGCCGCATGTTGGTACTGTTCGACACCGGCGCCAACATCAACGTGTGCCACTCATCAGTGGCGCCTATCATCGGTGTGTTTCAGATGGACTCGCCGACGACACAAGCTCAAGGCGAATGTCAAGGTCAGCTTCCACGAAAGGATGACGGTGGACGTACAGCTCAACGGAATGAGCTACCCCACTGTGCTCATCTCCCACTACATGGCCGAGCCGAGGGACGACGCCGGATTCCAGCACATTATCGGAAATGAGTTTCTCCGCAAGCTATCTCGCTGGCCCATCGACTACGACCACAGAAGATTCGAGATGGAGGGACGCAGCGTGCCCATCGTCACTATGATCGAGGTTCCGAGTCAGAAGGTGGAGAAGGATAAGTTATTGCGACGCGCACTCAAATGCAGAGTTGAGTCATTTATTGATTGCAGCGTGCGGACGGGACAGATGAAGGTGACGGAGTGGTGCACGGACGGACTTGGATTTGTCAAGCATCAGCTCACCGACGTTGTTGCCCATGGACGGAGGAGAGGTGCTCATCGCCAACTGCCCAACGCGGACGCGGTCGTCTACAAGGGACAGCACACTGCCGATGTGGTGACCTGTTTCCGAGCGTGTGATGACGTCGTCCAGGTGCGGTTTTAGTACTGGTGAGTTTGTCTCTTCCTCCTCTCTGTCTAGTGAGCTTGCTCGCGACCCTGGCTTGTCATCGCCGCCCAACGCAAACAACTTTCTATTCTTGTCTTACGAATATCGCGGTCTTGTCTTTTCAGAAGTGAGATTGAGATGCAGACCGTGCCGGACGAGCCACCGCTCGATATGCTGAACACTTTGCTCCAATTATGAGTATCATCGCGGAGAAGCAGAAGGAGAAGATGGCAGATTTATTTGAGCATTTTCAGTGACGTCATGTCAACATCATCATACGATCTCGGTTCGTATGAGGCAGATTTGATTGATATCGGTCTGTTTTCCGACGCGGAAAACGAACTACATGGTTCGTTTCTTGATGAAGTTCCGATGAAACATCTCAAAGAGGTGAACAAGCATCTTCAGGATCTGATAGATGCGGGGAGGATTGTGCCTACAAGGCAAACCAAGCCTCGTCTGTGCGCAGAAGAGAGACGGCAGCTTCCGTCTCTACACCGTCTTCCGGAATTTCAACAAGATGACGAGGCCGCTGCACACGGACGGAGAAGAGGCGCTGATCACAAACCGCCAACGCTGACGTGGCCTGCCGCTCTACACTGACGATGCATCCGACGCCGCTGCACACGGCCGGAGAAGAGGTGCTGATAACAAACCACCAACGCTGACGTGGCCTACTAGAGTGATGCGGTCAGTTGAGGAGATGGAGGTGAAGGAGTTCCCGAACAGCCACAAGTTGATGCTGCCGTGGCAGGGACAGTCGCGTCATCGAGGTGGAACATCCCTACCTGAAGATCGTCAGTTGTACTTCTACCGACTTAGTTCCGAAGCGAGTGCACAAGGATCAGGTGAAGAAGTGTTTCAGCTGGACGGACCCATCTGGAGCACTCGTCGCGCACCTCAAGAGGACGAGGCGCACCTGCGTGCTGTCGGCGCCGAACACACCGACGTTCCCGAACGCCGACCTGCGCCGCTGCTACACGACGCGGCTGATCCGAACCTGGATAGGGAGGAGGATTCAACCGAGCAGAAGTTCGTCCGCCAGCCAAATCCGAAGCGCGGACACTACAACCAGCGCACTCGCAAAGGCCGTCGTCGGAGAGAAGACGCTTCTTCCATAGATACTGTGGATTCGGACGCGTGAGTTGGGTAGAGGGCCAATTTGACACTTTTCAGCGCGTGCCGATGCTACGAGTAGTTTGTAGTTTGTACTGTTCACTTTACGTGTATTTACGGTTTTTGTATAAGTATTCTTTTGTAGTTATCGAGTTTTAGTGTGCGCAGCCAGCTGACAGCCGCAGCGTGCACATACGTGCGCAAATGAGTTTGAGTAGTGTAGAGTGCGATTTACGTGGGAGGCTTGTTACCGCCGCTCCCAGTTCACGTAAATGTCCCTTACTATTCTCATACTTCTGACCAGTGGCTTGCCGTTGCACTATTATCGATCCCTCTTTACTACGCGGTAAACTATTTCCAGTTTCGCTATGTTGTAAGATGTATTTAAACACTTTGTTCAGGTGTACAGCTGCGCTTCCGACGAGATGGCCGTTCTGTCTCGACGAGATCGAGTGATGCGCGGTCGAACTCAACTGTCGTCCAGTTCGAGACGAACACCGGACGACCCTGCCGCGGCATGGTCAAGTCGAGCCGAGCAAGTGGCAGGACATCTGTCGGGACGCGTGAAGTGTGGTCTGTTCTTTTACATTGTTTTACTTTGTTCAGTAGTTTGTTACTCTAATAGGTCGTAAGACACTTGTAGATTTGTAATCCTTTCAGGAATTAGTCGTAGTCCTTTTATGTAGGTGGCATCGTGCGGTGTCGATGCATTTGTTTAGGGGGGAGGTGTCAGCGAGGCGACACGCTATCTCGCTGATGCACTCTCACTCCCTTTGCTCGCTCGAGTGCTAATCTCTCTCTCTTCCAGTGCCGGCAGCACGAGGGGCGGGAACGGCCGGCCGGACTCACCGCCGACCTACCACTGATCTACCGCGGCCGCTGATTGGCTGAGAGAAGATTCGAGAGCGCGCCGGCCGCCTATATAAGCGGACAGCGCGACTGTTCCGGGCTTCAGTATGAGCGCGGCCGATCAAGCCCTCTGAGAGCAATGGTCTCTGACCACTGGCTTGTTATCGCCGCCCCACGTTAACCATTCCCCTTTCCACTACCGCGTGGTATTCATAAACATGTTCGTGCACTTGTGTTCTTTCATGTGATTGATATTACGGTAGTACGTGGTGACGCGGTTCACTAGTTAGTGTTCTCTCCTTGGTCGTGTGTCTTTCCCTCAGTCGGTCAACCTCTCGGTAGGGATTCCACTGCGAGCCTCTCGGCTCGTGTGAGTATCTAACAAGGGGATTATGGGCCATGTCTCTCTAGGCATCTCTTGTGACATCCAAAACCTCTCATTATGTTTCAAACTTACTCAGTTTATTTTGAAACATATAGTTGATGCGTTGTGAGGGATCCCATTGAACAGCTGCTATATTGAAGCTGTGACGTTTCGATCTCGAAGCGTCTCTAAAATCAAAGCGTCTTTTCGGAAATAATAATAAAACCCACTCTGGCTGTGGCACCAGAATATCTCCGTCCACTAGTTTAACTCCAACGTGTTCGTTGTATGAGAGAATCGATTCCTCTCGTGGTCCCATTTCCTTGAATATTCAAAATAAAGCACACTGTAGCTATAGCCTGCGCCAAAACAATACATTTTCGATTTGGTATGCACCTCGAAGCATTTCGAAAACTGCGATTTACTCGACAAAACGGAATTATGCATTACGTATAAACTCTTCCGAATGCCTGATTTGCTAGCGTATTCTCCAGATTGTGAGAGATGTACATACATGTGTCTCTCTCGTTCACATCATTGTCTACTTGTTGTGGTTCAGATGCAGTGTGATTGGTATTTGTGACTGCGCGTGTATGCGATTGTCGTATATTGATGGGTGACCCCGCCCCTTTGAGTCTTTGAGTGCCAGTCTTGCCATGTCTCTCGTGTATTAAAGTGCTTTTGGACAGTCTGTCTTGGATTGGATTCGGGGCCAAACACTGAAGAGGGAACTCCTGGGAACCATAACATGAAACGATCAGTGTGATCGATCGAGGCTCATTCACCGATCGACATATTGGCCATGTTATACCAGATCTACTCCTCAACGCGGTGTCAGAATAGGAGCATGGCAGGATGCGTACCTCTGCGATCTCGCGCAGTTGCGCCAGCCTCTCCTCGCTGATCGGCACGCCTTTGAGCTCGCTGCCGTCGAGTTGCTTGGCTTCCTTAACATGTCCTGTCGAAGTTGTTATACCAGAGATTTGTATCCGTCTCTACTCCCTACCTACAGATCTTGCAATCCAAATACTTTCTTCAAAAATACCTTCGGCTAATTACCTTTATAAAATACTCCGAGCTCGGTTCTATACTCGGATCGAATGTTCCTTCTCACTAAGGTGTATTAGGTAAGAAAGATGGGAGAGGAGCACGACTTTTGGGGTGTCAGGTGTTTTGGTGTTCCTGTGCCCGCTCCCTCAGTTGCAGGAAGGATATAGGAGCACCACAAGGGCGACGTGTCGTTCACCTCGACATCTCCGCGGACGACGTCGGCGATGTGTCGAGCTTCTGCGACGACGACGACGGAGAGGAGAAGGCAGACGAGGCGCATTCTGACGTTGCCACTGGTTGACTGATGCTCTCCCAAGATGCCTGCTATTTATGCGACTGTTCGGTGGTTGATTGGATCTGGTGGCTGACAATGCAACCGCGCCGCTGTTCACAATAACCGACTTGTTTCTATTATCAAAAAATTCCCGAGAAATTTTTATTACTGCTGCCGATACTCACAACAATGGAATCTGATTTCTCGATGCCGAGCGATTTTATTATCTGTCACGTGGACATTCGAAACATTTTCGACTACTGTATTCCGTATATTCTTTGGAAAAAAGAAAACTAAACTAAATAAAAAAGACGATTGTTGAATATATATATATCTCATGTTATCATGACCCTCCAGCGTGTGTGGCTCGAATATCACTGAACGATTTTATTTATAGAACCGTTTTTGGTTAGTAAAACAGACTGGAGCGAGAGTTCCACTCGTATCAGAAAAAGTGTAAAAGGCAGAGATTCTCACCGGACGACAATGCGTAACGAGCTCTAGACGCTAATCACATGTTGCCACTTAACGCCACAATGCCGTTCAAAATGTGAAATCGACTCGTTTTCGGGACAGATCGAAAGCTGCGGATGACATCTACACGCATGCTTTTCATATCGATCGCACACTCTCGAACCGAGTCTAAATCGTCTGATAGTGTCAGTGAGACCGCTGATTGTTGACTGGCAATGCTGCGCGCCTCATCGCCGCTAACTCGTCTATGCTAACTCGTGTTGGAGGGGGAGAGAGAGTGTCTCGCAGAGGATTTCGAGTCACCTAAACATTGCGTGCAATCGATGCAGAACCTACAATGCGCGTCTGAACTACTGCTAACGCCAATTGAGAACTTGAACGCGCACCGAAGTGCAAACGAGAACGATGCACGCACGAGAGTTGATCTACCAGGCGAGGCTGCTGAGTGAGCTGTGAGAAAGACGGCAGGGATGGGATGAGGTCACCAGTCGCATCCAGAGCGGATGGGCCGTTTTCCAACGACACAAGCATGCGTTTGAGTACTGTCCTGTTTGAGCTTCGAAGCACCACAATTCAGCAGATGACTCGCATGAGGGACGTCGTGCAAGAAGTGTAGCAGATGAAAAGGAGGTTCGCGGAACGTTTCTTCGACGATTACAGTGTTACAGATGGGCAAAGGAGACTATCAACTGTAAGTCAGAATGCTGCTCGACAATCTTACAAAACGTGGGAAGATGATTTTACGTCCGCTACGCAACTTCCGAAGAAGGACGATGCAAAGAAGAAATGGCGACGTATCGTCACCGAAGGTCGCCGAAAATAGACTGATCTATTTCCCCAGCGCTAGTCGAACACCTCTTTTGCTGTTTGTGTACAGTATACATAAAAATGCGATTCTGGATAAATACATGCTATTTAATTTATAATTTGTTAAACTCTATATTTCTGATTAAAAAAAGATTGTTGGTATCCATTTCAGGAGTCAATACGTGGCATATCATAAAGTGGCTCAAATCGAGAGATCGAGTTGCATTCTTATGGCAGCCAGCGGCAGAGACCATAAAATTGTCGGGACTGACAATGCATAACTGTAAACACCTTTTGATGAAACACCCTCGCGCGACATTCCAACAATGCACGTGAGCCTCGGTGATCCGACAAGTGGCTTATAAGGAGTGCTGCGGGGCTCGGAGGACAACAGGACGAGCTGATAGAAGCATGCGGTCGTGTTGGATTCTGCTCGGCGTGTGCTCGACAGCACTCGCCTTCTCGTACTTTGATCGTGCCGACTGGTCGGTGCCGTGCAGCGGCTCACCTGATCCCAGGTAAGCCTCTCTCTCTCACTCTATCTCTCTATCTCTCTATCTCTCTATCTCTATCTCTTTCTCTCTTTCTCTTTCTCTCTCTCCCCCCACGTTCCCGCCAGAAACGCGGAGAGAGTACTGTATAAAAGAGAGGTGATTAGTGGAATAACGACGACGACGATGCCTCCAGCTTCCGGCTGCAGCATGGACAACATCACGTTCTCCGGCGACCTCACCTTTGCCGATGCGCCGGCGAGTTACACACATCACGAGTCACAATTCACAATAATTACAATAATTACGGTAGAATACGGTAAAGTACAGAGATACAAAGCCGTTTCGTTGTCGCAGTTGATGCGTACGTGCTAATGGTGATGCGTGTCCTATTTCAAACATTCCACACCACATACGACAGTCCACAGTCGTTATAATCCAGGGCTCTGTTCTCGTTTTAGGCTGAGAACAATTGGTGCACAGTGGACAGTGGCGCGCGCAGACCGCTCCGCAAGCACGCGACGCGCGAGCTCCATTGCGAACTACTAGCAAGCGCTAGAGCGCGATAATTTCTCTATTGAAATCGCTACGCGCCCATTCACTCGCGGAGCGGCCTGTGCGCGCGCCGCTCACTCTCTCTCTCTCTCTCTCTCTCTCTCTCTCTCTCTCTCTCTCTCTCTCTCTCTGTGAGGCGCGCTGTACAACTATCCGGGAATAAAAAAGTCGAATTGCAGAGTGGCGACGACACGCATGTGAAGCTAATAACCTGCGGCGCCAACCTATACCACCTAGGCCAGAGGAGCATCATCACAATGCAGGTAGGTCAGGGGACCACCTTGACAATGCAGGTAGCACATTTCGGAAAATGATGTCGTGTCATAGTCCTCCTTCGACCCCAGAGTGTTATCTAGGATAGCTTAACATTCACCTTACATTGCCGAAATGCGCGATGCGTGATAATACGGTTGTGAGAAAAGTGTAAAGCGTGGCAGTGAACATTTTCGGACAGCACAACTGTCAGGTGAAAGGACAGAAACAGTGTGTGCTGGTAGGATTTGCCTGCTCGATTTTTTGTGTCCCATAATAATTGGCGGAATGAGTGATGATGCGGTTGTATGTGTGTGTTTCAGGGTCTGCGCGGGAGTGCGAGAGACACTGTGAGGATGTTTAACATATGGCGCCCTGTCCAGGCGCTGATGGCGTGCCGCGAAGGAGTGTGGACTATCAATTTCGCTGGAGATATGACACTCACGTCCGTCGAATGCGACATCATCTGAAGCCGGCAACTCGCTACATACTCGTGTTGTTCTGTGACTGTAAAGTACTTATCGCTCTCGCTTGCATATGACATTTCATAGTGGTCTCTGGCTTCATCATATCACATCACAATATGACATTATAGTGTGTAGTAATCACGGCTGCTCTCAGCAAATCGGTGATCTTATCGGATCTCACATTAGACCAACCATGTCCACCACGATTTGGTGCCGCAGACAGCAAGTGCCTAAGCAGATGCGAAACAAACACAGCACACTCTCTCTCCCTCTCTCTCTCTCTCTTTCTCTCTCTCTCTCTCTCTCTCTCTCTCTTTCGTCTCCCCCTTTTTCTGCACTCGCTGGGAGGCAGCCAGGATAACACTTTTTAATACGGTTTTCAATTGAGAGGCTTACGATTATCAAAGAAGCAAGGGTAAATCCCGGGGTGAATGGGAAAGGAGGAAGGGCGGTGGAAAAGCGGAGAGAGAGAGAGAGGGAGGGAGAGAGAGAGAGAGAGAGAGAGAGAGAGAGAGATGAACAAAGGGGCGCAACTCTCATTCAGGTACATCCGGTACAAGCCGTCTGCTGTACACTCTACCGTCCGTAATCCGGAGACAGCTAAACTCAATGTTTCCACCGTCACTCGTGTCTTCTGTTACTCTCACACACTCGAAAGGGACGATTCCACAGTGGGATAGCAAGACATTCCAATCATTCCGAAGACATTTTGTGCAGTTCTAGGAGCGATTCAGTGTTTTTGCAGAGCTTGTCCACTCACCGTGCGTGGTGCGTGATCACGAATTGTAGTTTACTGGGTTTACCCGGAATATGTGATCGCTCCTCAAAAAGTGCTCTATCCCCCCCCCCTCTCCCTCTCTCTCTCTCTCCCTCTCTTTCTCCTCTCCCTCTCCCTCTCCCTCCCTCCCTCTCTCTCTCTCTCTCTCTCTCTCTCTCTCTCTCTCTCTCTCCTTTCGATTCGAATTGTAGGCGTGGGAGTGGGGAGTGGCGAGCCGCGGGCGAAGAAACCTCACTCATCGTTCCGGAAGTTTCCGCAATTATAAATTATAACTAATGAATTATTATAACTAATAAATTCGATTGTGTTACAACATCACGTTCACACGACACAGTCATTCATCTGTGCACATTTCAGTCTCACTGTGGAAACTGGGAAATATGTTCTATGTAGTGATTTTTACTCCGTATTATTGGGACTCGCAATAGGCGTTGCATTACTGTATTTTACCGTAACCTACATAATTGTAATGTGCTACTTGTTCCGAGATAAACATTCTACTTTAGCTATCTTCATGATGCAAACAGAATGTTAACAAAAATTTGCGCAAAATAACAAAATGTGACCAAAATCGGCCAATTTTGTCGGCCAAACAAAAATGTTTTGGCTGCAAAACAACTTCATTTGCGAACAATTTACAAATTGCAAAACATTCCGTCTGCATCTTGAAGATAGCTTTCTACTTCTACTAGTGATTTTCGTGATGCTTCTTCCCTGCTTTTTGGAAATGCGCACGTATCGCTGCCACCACTCATCCCACCTACTCGCCAATTCCCACTGACTCCCCAATTGGGGCGCGAATATCTCATCACGAATCACCTCACCCGCCTCTGATTCTCCTTCTATTTCTATTTCTGCTTTATCTCTCCAGTTTTACAGTAGTGTTCGAGATGTATTACATTCTCTTCTTGCAGAAGTTGTGATTCGTATAAAAAGAGTTATTTAATATTGTTTTTTATTGTTTCAGATGCTGCGATGGAACAGTGTGCGTCGTAAACAGCAGCGAGTGAGCATACGACTCGAAAATGGCACCTACCAGGCGAGAGGTACTGTATTACCGTAACCCAGAGTACTGTATCCTGAACGTCAAAGTCGCGTGCAGTTTTCGCACAGAGTGCACAGCCACGTGCGGTTGTCACCTGTTTCGCGCACATTCTCTCTCTCTCTCTCTCTCTCTCTCTCTCTCTCTCTCTCTCTCTCGCTCTGCCACTCTTACCTTGAGAAACGAACAGCGCGGATGTTATTAATGACTTCTCGCACGATCAGATCAATGTGAACGAAAAAGCAAAAGTGCACATGCAATCTCCGCAACATTCCGGACCCCATCAAAGAACCGCGCCAGGTGCCTATAGCTACCCGCGCCTCGCCTCATTGCCTCGAATATCATTTCACTGTCTCCTCTCTCTTCCATCCCCTCAGTGATGGATATGCTATACGGGGAGCGATGCGATCTACTCATTTGTATATCCCCCCTCTCCATACTCTCATTACCAGCCCCGTCCATCTATCACGGGCCTTTTTTCGGGTTCATGCTGCTTCCGCCCGATTCCCTCCCGCTACCCACAACCATATCATTCGCCACTGTTTTGAGATTTGCCAGAGTTCAAAGCTCTCCGCTTCCCACACCTCTTCTCCGCCTTTTTATTTATAGACGTTTCGCTTCGCTCTCTTCGTCAGTCCTCGCTGTGAATTATGCATCAAGAGTCGCGCGGTTAAAAGTATCCCGATATGGCAAATCCCGGACGGGGGATGGGGCCCATCCAGGTATTCACACCTGGATTGCCGGAGGGCTAATTGGGAAAGAGATACGCCGAGAAATCCGATGCGCGATCATCAAAAATTAACATAGGGTGGGGGGACAAACGGCAGCTCGCCACACTCTATTCTTCGCTACTGTAGAGCTGTTTTCCACTCGCCTCGTTCCTTTCTTCTACCTTTTCCTGAGTATTGTATGTCTCACCTTCTCTCTCTCTCTTGTATGTGATCCTCGGGCGGGAATCGCTGTTCCCGCGCGCGCACAGTGAAACCACTTTCCCACGCCGGCGCCTAGACAGCGTTGCGGGGCGAGAGAGTCAGACGTGGAGAGCGCGTAAGTCGCGGCGAGAGAGTGTGCGAGTGGCGGAGAGTGGCAGGGATTGTGGCGGGAAACAGAGGGTGTCGGGCGAAGGGGCGCGGCTTACGGATAGCACTTGTTGGGGATCGGGAATGGTTGAGGGTAGAATGGTTGAGAGAGAGAGAGAGAGAGAGAGAGAGAGAGAGAGAGAGAGAGAGAGAGAGAGGTGGCCTCTTCTGGCTACTCTGGCTCCGGAACTAGTGTCTAGTCACGCAGTATTCACTTCCTCTTTATTCCGATGACAATTGAGAGATCTGTCACTTTCTTAATTGAAGATAAGCATGGTACGTATATTACATTACTGTTCTGTTCAATATTTCCTTGGAATTCAAAGCGTTTGTGGACTGGGGATTTCACAACGATTTGACCACTACTCCACTGCATACTTAACTTACATACCGTCCTAAACTACGGAACGCAGAAATCTCCCATAACTCCTCTCATTTACATATAGATATCTACCCGATCTACCTCGATCCACCTCATCAACATATTGCAGACCGTGAGGCGGTGCTGCGCCTGATCTGCCTGATCCTAGTTTGCATATTTCAGACCCTGAGGCGGTGCTGCGCAGGATGTCCATGTACGGGGCGCTGCCCGAGGCGGGAGCGGATGCAGTCGAGGAGGTGCTCACGCACAGAGGTGGGAGGAGAGATCAAGAGGTCTAGAGGCACCACGGGATGTTCACCTCTCACGAGTCAAACACTTCCGAAATAACTTTGTAGCACTCCCGATTAGCCCTCGCAAGACTGACTTACGATCCCTTCGAAACACTTCGGAATTGCTTTCGAAGAGACTGACCACTGACCGCACCTTTATGTTGTTGTTAATATCAGCAGCGGCCGAGTACTCTGGAAAAAACGGGTAGAAGTTGCTGTAGAATGGTATGAGCGAGCCGAGAATCCACGATAACAATTTGTCATCGGACTAACCCGACCACGTGAAGATTTTGCTCTTCGATCTCCAATAATGACTCAACTTCTCTGTCTCTCACACGGTTTTGCGTTCAATGGTTCAGTCGTAGTAGTGTGGGCTGTGGGTACGCTCTAAAAAGTGACTTTGAAAACGGTGTTGCCTGTTGCAGTAGAACGGATTCCTTTTGTGCAACTCTTCGAAAGAGAGATATCTCATTTTTCTCTTTCCCTCGTCTCCCTCCCCTCCCCCTGTCTCATTTAATTACAACACATTTACAAAATTCTTGTTCTTTCTTTTCATCTTCCCCGTGCCCCCTCTATTTTTGTATTCACTTCGTGCACTTGATCCAGGCAGCCTTCTTCGACTTTGCCTCAGTGAAGACGCAAGAGTCGGTGCAGTCGCGCTCCTTGGTTCGCGGACGACCTCTCTTCGGCCCTGGTCGCGCCTTCTTCTTTTCGCTCTCCAGCAGCTTCTCTAAGACGATCTTCTGCTGCGCGAGCTCCTTCTTGTCTTTCTCGCTGCTCGCCATCGGATCGACCCATGTAGTGTCGTCAATGTCCAGTCCGAGTCGTTTCCTCATGACGATCTGCAAACAACAATACTCTACGTTCTTATGTTAACATGATGTAAACAAATAATAATATACGAAGACACCCACTCTCTTCATATCCAACTCAGTGGACTTGAGCAGCTCCACTGCCGGCTTGGTGAGTGCGTGGATAGAGGGGGGCGCTTCCAGCACCTACATCACTTTAGAGAGAGAGAGAGAGAGAGAGAGAGAGAGAGAGAGAGAAAGAGAGAGAGAGAGAGAGAGCTAAAGAAATACCTGGTCGAATGGAAGGAGTGGGTAACGCGCGTACGACAAGTTGTCCTTAGACTTGGGAAAAGCCATCGTCTTCGCCGCGTTTTCCTCCGCCTTCTTCTGAGTCCTCATCTTCTCGTCCTTTGGTGCCACTAACGTCTTCACCTCTTCGTCGGTCAGCTCGCACTGTAATCGATTTCGTAAACGTATCATTAGAACTCTTTTCCGTGAAAAAAAGATTTCCATTTCAATGCATTTGTTAGAATATTTGTATCCTGCTATACCTCCCCTTTCCCCTCCCTAGTCTCACCACGTGGCAGCTATTCCGACTCTGCGGACCGGCCAGCCCTCGAAGGCAGTGCTGGGCTTTAAAGTCACCACAATTGAACCGCAACAGATTGGCCTTCCTCCTGGCTCCATTTTCTTCCGTCACGTACAACTCCATGTCAGTGAACTGCTGGTAGAGCGTCTGCAAAAATTCATTTCTCCCCCTTCCTCCCATCATATTTGTCACTTGAAAATACCCACGTCTGCTAACTCGCTACTTAGCGTGTCGTAGCAGTCCTGACCGAAGAAATTTCCAATTGGAAACCATGCGTGCGGCGAGTTGACCAACCCGGCGGGCATGTTAGCGAATGATATCATGATCTTGGTAGTCGAATCTCCCTTGTCCGTCCCGATCCGCACCCAGAGCTTATCCTAAGATAGAGTTTATTTGAATGAAAGAAAGAAACAATGAAAAGAAGAGATAGAGAGAGAGAGAGAGAGAGAGAGAGAGAGGGAGGGAGAGAGAATGGAGAGGAGAGAGAGAAGAGGGAGAGGAGAGAGAGGAGAGAGAGGAGAGAGAGAATGGAGAGGAGAGAGAGAGGAGGGAGAAGAGGGATAGGAGAGAGAGGAAAGAGAGGAGATAGAGGAGGAGAGGAGAGAGAGGAGAGAGAGAGAGAGAGAGAGAGAGAGAGAGAGGAGGGAGAAGAGGGATAGGAGAGAGAGGAAAGAGAGGAGATAGAGGAGGAGAGGAGAGAGGGAGGAGAGAGAGGAGAGAGAGAGGAGAGAGAGAGGGGGAGGGGGAGAGAGAGAGGGGAAAGAGAGGGAGAGAGAGAGGGAGAAGAAAAAGAAGAAAGCACATCGAATCCAGTCTTGGTCATCGTTGGGTAGATCAGATCAAGAATTCGCTGTGTGTATGCCTCCAGATTCGTCACCTGATAAGATAATGAGATTACTTTTGATTGACCTGCAACATCAATAGGACGAAATAATATATGATCAGTCCACCTTGAGACCCTCCTCGAGAACTGTGAGATCTTCTCGTCGGATGATCTTGTTCTCGTTCAGGTACATCTCGTAGTCGGCATCGGTGTTGAAGACATGAACGCCCTCGTGTCGCAGCACACGCATCATCTTCCTTCTCTTCTTCAGCGTCACGTGCATTGCAGCAAAGAGGAAAGCCTCACACTCTGATATAAACATCGCACAACAATGACAATTCCAACTACTACCGCCATGAGGAAGTTATCCCTCGAATAGTGTCACTACTCACCGAGTGAGATCTTGCCACTGTCTGGAATGTTGATGGGGTGGCCGAACCCCTTCAGTTGACGACGCACTGAGAGCAACGCATCGGCAAGAAGGTTCGACGCCTAGTTATATATTACATGAGAATGCTGGAAAAAGGAAAACTGAATACGTCACTACTGAATACGAAAACGGTATACTGTAATTTAGTTTACGGTATACGGTGATTGAGAGTACTGTATACGGTAAGTTGTACTGTATATGGTATTACTGTATACTGTATAAGTATTGTACATATCTCCAGTACCCAGAGTCTGGTGCTTGGGTATATGGTTTGGCATCGGTTGTACTTGAAGTTGTCTATATTATCGTTTTCTGCGAACTCACTGTATTTCCTGTTTACATATGTACCTGGACTAAGTCGTTCTTCTTCTCAGCTGGCGTCTTCTCCTGCCCGGTCCTCTTCGCGGTCTGCAGACTAGCGTAGCGAACCATCTGCGCCACTTTTCCTCTGTAAAATAAATTATCCTAATTTTCTTTCTACAGTCATCTTTCCTCTTGGTGGGCGCAGCGTAGCGGTCGTAGTCACCGGCCGGGTTCTCTGTCAGAACGTAGATCGCGTCAGGAGAACGAGGGTCCTTTCGCTTCTGTCGATACATGTTGCGTCCCAAGTCCACGAGGGGCGACTATAAACATATAAATTGCGAAATGATACAGTTGAATAGAAAATTATCATACCGATGGATCTTCTCGTGCCTCTGATGGCGCTCTGGATGAGTAGGGAGAGAGGAATGGAAGAGGCGAGAGGGCAGGTGAGAGCGCAGGTCCGGGGCGAGACACAGAAGACGATCGAGAAACGGAGCGACTCGCAGAACGAGATCGGGATCGCCGAAAGAGCCTCTCCACATCCACTTCATCATCATCGAACTGGAAGCTATCTCGCAAACGCTCCTCTTGCTCGTCCAACTCCTCCTCCTTATCGTCCAGCTCCTCCTCGTCACTCTCATCCCAATTGGCTGCGTCTTCAAACAACACTCGGAGCCGCGAGTAGAGACTCCTTCTTGACGCAGTGTCCAACTGCTCCCAAATCTTGTCAACCTTCTCCTCTGTCCTGACTCTCTCGTCTCCACCATCCCCGTCTCCGTCCCCTATCGCACCACCTGAGTCACACTCATTCCCATCTCCGGATCCCACGTGACTGCCGTCTCTCTCCTCTGCTCGCATCTCCTCTGGATCCTCTCGTCTGCCTATCTCTCCATCACTCCATCCTCCTCCTCCGCTTCCCATGGAAGCGCCATCCCATCGGTCATCCATATCCCTTTCTCCCTCGTAGTCCATGAGGTCATCGCCTCCCTGGCCCAGCTCCTCCATAGCAAAGTCTTCCATCGCGTCCGATGTTCTTCCCTCTTCTTCCATCTCCTCATCCTCCTCTCTCGATGAATGCCCATCATCGACCTTCTTCCGGTTCGCAGCGTGGAGTCGCTGAAGATGTTCTTTCCTTCCTTTCGTCAACCGCGAGCCGGACTGAAACATCTCTCCCATAATAATTCCTTTCACCATTCCTAAGATAACACTTCCCATATTCATTTCAACAATAACACAAAATACATGGCACATGCAAATGTTAATAATTTATCGCATGAATATATACAATATAATACACCCGTATTCAAAGATAATTACAAGATAACAAAATCAGAAGGCACATCATCAAACACTCAAAGTGGAACAGGGAGGAGAGGCGAGTATAACTTGCAGTTATTCGTCTGTCGTGCTTCTTGCTCTCTCTCCTCTCGGCTTGCAGACAAGAGCATCTGTAAACAGATACTATACACGTGAACGAAAGACGGACACAAGAACAGCCAACAACGTTCACAACACAATAATGAAATCTTACCTTAGCCGAGCGTCCGCGAGGGCGCCCTGTAGATGCACCAGTCGCCCCTGCGGCACTCGCGCCACAGCTGCGAGACACCGCTCTTCCAGATCGAGTATTCATCTACAACAATGAACTGAACTAATAAATATGAAAGATTATGAAAGATCAATAAAATTGACCACCAAGAAGCAGAAGGGTTGATGGTCAACATGGTGCAATACAACACAACACTCACTAGTTGATGAGGAGGGTAGTCGAGGTGCCAGACCTCTCTTCCTCTGCTCCTCGGTGCAGCTCTCACACACAGAACCAACGGCGCGCTGCAAGAAGCAGAAGGGTTGATGGTCAACATGGTGCAATACAACACAACACTCACTAGTTGATGAGGAGGGTAGTCGAGGTGCCAGACCTCTCTTCCTCTGCTCCTCGGTGCAGCTCTCACACACAGAACCAACGGCGCGCTGCAAGAAGCAGAAGGGTTGATGGTCAACATGATGCAATACAACACAACACTCACTAGTTGATGAGGAGGGTAGTCGAGGTGCCAGACCTCTCTTCCTCTGCTCCTCGGTGCAGCTCTCACACACAGAACCAACGGCGCGCTGCAAGAAGCAGAAGGGTTGATGGTCAACATGATGCAATACAACACAACACTCACTAGTTGATGAGGAGGGTAGTCGAGGTGCCAGACCTCTCTTCCTCTGCTCCTCGGTGCAGCTCTCACACACAGAACCAACGGCGCGCTGCAAGAAGCAGAAGGGTTGATGGTCAACATGATGCAATACAACACAACACTCACTAGTTGATGAGGAGGGTAGTCGAGGTGCCAGACCTCTCTTCCTCTGCTCCTCGGTGCAGCTCTCACACACAGAACCAACGGCGCGCTGCAAGAAGCAGAAGGGTTGATGGTCAACATGGTGCAATACAACACAACACTCACTAGTTGATGAGGAGGGTAGTCGAGGTGCCAGACCTCTCTTCCTCTGCTCCTCGGTGCAGCTCTCACACACAGAACCAACGGCGCGCTGCAAGAAGCAGAAGGGTTGATGGTCAACATGATGCAATACAACACAACACTCACTAGTTGATGAGGAGGGTAGTCGAGGTGCCAGACCTCTCTTCCTCTGCTCCTCGGTGCAGCTCTCACACACAGAACCAACGGCGCGCTGCAAGAAGCAGAAGGGTTGATGGTCAACATGATGCAATACAACACAACACTCACTAGTTGATGAGGAGGGTAGTCGAGGTGCCAGACCTCTCTTCCTCTGCTCCTCGGTGCAGCTCTCACACACAGAACCAACGGCGCGCTGCAAGAAGCAGAAGGGTTGATGGTCAACATGATGCAATACAACACAACACTCACTAGTTGATGAGGAGGGTAGTCGAGGTGCCAGACCTCTCTTCCTCTGCTCCTCGGTGCAGCTCTCACACACAGAACCAACGGCGCGCTGCAAGAAGCAGAAGGGTTGATGGTCAACATGATGCAATACAACACAACACTCACTAGTTGATGAGGAGGGTAGTCGAGGTGCCAGACCTCTCTTCCTCTGCTCCTCGGTGCAGCTCTCACACACAGAACCAACGGCGCGCTGCAAGAAGCAGAAGGGTTGATGGTCAACATGATGCAATACAACACAACACTCACTAGTTGATGAGGAGGGTAGTCGAGGTGCCAGACCTCTCTTCCTCTGCTCCTCGGTGCAGCTCTCACACACAGAACCAACGGCGCGCTGCAAGAAGCAGAAGGGTTGATGGTCAACATGATGCAATACAACACAACACTCACTAGTTGATGAGGAGGGTAGTCGAGGTGCCAGACCTCTCTTCCTCTGCTCCTCGGTGCAGCTCTCACACACAGAACCAACGGCGCGCTGCAAGAAGCAGAAGGGTTGATGGTCAACATGATGCAATACAACACAACACTCACTAGTTGATGAGGAGGGTAGTCGAGGTGCCAGACCTCTCTTCCTCTGCTCCTCGGTGCAGCTCTCACACACAGAACCAACGGCGCGCTGCAAGAAGCAGAAGGGTTGATGGTCAACATGGTGCAATACAACTATACAACACAACACTCACTAGATACAGATTGCATTGCATAAGAAACAACAAATCAAGTATGTACATATACATCATTACCCATACAATCTCTTAACTACACGTGAAATAACTCAAAATCACATAATAATGTTATTTTAATCACTTTAACATGTTCAAGAAGCAAAATGAAACTGATTTTTCAATGTTTTCAAATATCGAACTTGGTAGTGTAAAACTCGATTGTATGGTGGTGAACGAGACTTCACGAAATAGCGACACCACGCCCTCGTGATACTGTTGTCGCAGTTTTGCTATTTCTGTCCAACATCATCTTCACTGATTTCGTCTACAGGTTTGCTGCTTCGAAACTAATGAAAAATTTAGGTAAGTGATTGGATATGCATAATTGATTGTTCACCCATGTGCCGCCCCCGTGTTGCACTGTGTTGTCGAATTGTTTATATGAAACGACTCGAAACTTGGTTCTTTGCGGAGTCGGCCTTCTAGGGAAACTATATACTTTGTATCGCGTTCGCGACTTGTTTTTCGATTTGTCTCAACGATGACGTATCGGTTCCGCAATAGATCGACCTTGTCAGGTATGACGCCTGCACGACTTAGTTGCACCATTGTGAGTGGATTCTATATTGTATCACTTCTTTGGGTTTCATCCCGTACTTTTCCGTTCGTCAACCTTTTTTGCAGGTGTGCTTGGTTCGGGCAAGCGATTCTCACACGGGGCGAGCGTGTGGGGGAAATTGAAGAAGAGAGGGAGGCAAGCTGCCTCGAGAAAGGTGAGGTCAATGTATTTGACAGGGGTACGAATGTGCGATCCTCTTCTGGTCGACTAGATGTCGTCTCGACGCCTCGGATGGTGTAGAAAGCGACGAAGCGTCGTGGACTAGTTCACGGATGGAAGAGCTGGGAGACGGGCTGGCCAGAGAGAGAGAGAGAGAGAGAGGTGAGTGATACTCCTTACCCCTGACACACCCCTACCCTCCTACCATTCACACAAACACAACAGCTAGCATTATATTGATACATAGGTGGTGGTTTTCATAGTTTATGATTGATTTCGGAAAAGGGTAGCGGCGTTGTTGGTGCGAAAATGCGATAAATTGAGTAGTGATTCAGTTTTATCCATATACTAGTCTACTCAAGATTAACTGTTTCCGTGGGTTGATAGTACAATTACATAGTTGATAGTACAATTACATAGTTGTTGTTTGTTTGATGTCCTTCTACCGGGTACCCCCCCCCCTCCGTTCATGCGCTTGGATGCCGAGTGCTACCACTTTTCCATCATGTATTTGGCCATGATGAAACTGTCGGTCTCTCTCGGATAACAAGTGGGAACAGTTACTAAACAAATGCAAGATCCTATAATAATTTTGTGAAAGCATGTTCTGAGTGAATATGTAGCTAGGAGGAAAGTACACCTTAACCTTTGGCAAATGGTTTGGTTGTTGTGACGACTTGATCAAATTGTTAACACCGAACGCGAATGCGACGCGAATGAAGATATATAGAAATAAATAGAAACAGTATGTGATAATGATATGAATTTCTAAATGAGTAGAAATGTGTAGAATCCTCATTTTTATGTCATGTGTTGCTCTGCCAATAATAGATCATTCCAAAATTGAATTTTACCGCATCATAAGATGAGCGAAGACTGAACTTCCAGCCAAACGTACCCGATCGGATACAACACTATATCCGATCGGATACGTATCCGATCGGATACGTTTTCATCATTTTCGTCAAAAACGTCCATGTCACATATCGACTTTTTTTATTGAGAATGAGTTGAAATTTGAAAATTATTTGCAAATACGTTATTTGTGTGCATACATGCCTGGCTCACGGTTTTCACTGCGTTCCTTCAAGTTTCAACCGGGTTTTTGGACAAAAGTGACGAATTTATCCGATCGGATAAAGTTGAATTATTCGGATCCGACAAGATAAAAAACTTCATCTCACGTGATTATTCGCTACTACCACTGGTATGAACGGAAGTCGACGAACTTTTCACTTTAGCCAATTGGATAAAGTAGGTTGATCACTTTATCCAATTGGATAAAGTAGGTTGACCACTTTATCCGAACGGATAAAGTAGGTTGGCCACTTAGCCAGACAGTATAAAGTAATTCAACTACTCTTTCGGGAAAAAAAACTTGACGAACTTATCCGATCGGGTAAGGGGTTTTTGGACAAAAGTGACGAATTTATCCGATCGGATAAAGTTGAATTTTTCGGATCCGACGAGATAAAGTACTTTATCTCACGTGATTCATCGCTACTACCACTGGTATGAACGGAAATCGACGAACTTTTCACTTCAGCCACCTGGATAAAGTAGGTTGACCACTTCATTCAAACCGGGTTTTTGGACAAAAGTGACGAATTTATCCGATCGGATAAAGTTGAATTTTTCGGATCCGACGAGATAAAGTACTTTATCTCACGTGATTATTCTCTACTACCACTGGTATGAACGTAAATCGACGAACTTTTCACTTTAGCCAAGTGGATAAAGTAGGTTGACCACTTCATCCAAACCGGGTTTTTGGACAAAAGTGACGAATTTATCCGATCGGGTAAGGGGTTTTTGGACAAAAGTGACGAATTTATCCGATCGGATAAAGTTGAATTTTTCGGATCCGACGAGATAAAGTACTTTATCTCACGTGTTTATTCGCTACTACCACTGGTATAAACGGAAATCGACGAACTTTTCACTTTAGCCGATTGGATAAAGTGGGTTGACCACTTCATCCAAACCGGGTTTTGGGACAAAAATGACGAATTTATCCGATCGGATAAAGTTGAATTTTTCGGATCCGACGAGATAAAGTACTTTATCTCACGTGATTATTCTCTACTACCACTGGTATGAACGTAAATCGACGAACTTTTCACTTTATCCAATTGGATAAAGTAGGTTGACCACTTTATCCGAACGGACAATGAAGTTTGGCCACTTAGTCAGATAGTATAAAGTAATTATTTCGGACAAAAGTGACGATTTTATCCGATCGGATACGGGGTTTTTGGACAAAAATGACGAATTTATCCAATCGGATAAAGTTGAATTTTTCGGATCCGACAGGATAAAGTACTTTATCTTATTTGATTATTCGCTACTACCACCGGTATGAACGCAAATCGTCGAACTTTTGCACTTTAGCCAATAGGTAAAGTAGGTTGACCACTTTATCCGATTGAATAAAGTAGGTTGATCGCTTTATCCGAACGGATAAAAGTAGGTTGACCACTTTATAATTTCTCGTATCGAATATTTTTTCGTATCGGATAAACTGTGACTTTGAAAACAGTTCCAGTTTATTCAAAGTATAAGTATATATAATATGTTTACAAAAAACAAAAAACAACAAATGATATCATTCAATGTACAACTGCAATCACATCTCACTGTATGTCACTATGCTGTATGTCACTATGCTCGCTTGCTTATATATGTAGCTACTCGTTACAGACCTGAAAGGCGAGCTCCTTCTCTTCAAGACCACCAGGGCCATACCGATCGGCGCGGAAATCCTCTGGGACTACGGACCTCACTACCAATGGCCAGGACGGACCGACGGAAACCACACCTGCGGATGCAGCACGTGCAACGGTATGTATTCTGATATATCCAGATCCATAAATTCGGTTCAGGTCTCTGCAACTGTCCCGCGTGCAACGGTCGCCTATTCCACGGACTCACACTGCCGCAGTGCCAATCCACATACATCAACATTGTCTCCGCCATGAAGGGCAAGAAGATCATGGTTCGTTGAGATATAATATCTACCAAAGTGAACTTTACTCAAACACATAAGATACGGAACACGAGCACCGGAATGTTCTCACCCTTACTCTATGTTCACCTTACAGGTCACCTGCAAGCCGGGACAAGCTGCAGTCCACTCTATCTACAAGATTCTCGCGAAAATCGACGCCAACTGTGTCGCAGTAGGTGCGGTATTTTTGTTAGCATCTTTATCCCGACCTACACTATTCAATCATGTCTTTTTAGCGAACGACTCGCGCAGGCACATGGTAACTGACGAGCTGAAGAAGCTCTGTGGAGATCCCACTGCCCTTATCAACAAGGTCATGGAGTTCACCCTCAAGAACATATACGACTTTGACCTGGAAGCTTGTGAGGTCATTCACAAGGCTCTCGTCGCCTCCAAGTTCAAAGAAGAGGTGAATTTATTTTCCGCTCCTCTTTTTATGTCTCCAATTTCATCTCCTAGCTCCTCGACACGCTGATCAAGGCGCAACGCAGACGCCCGATCGCGATGATCATCGGCCGTCTCACGGACCGAGGACTTGAGGCAGTCATCCGACTAAACTCGCACTCTCTCCGTGGATTCCCGGGCATCTTCGCTGTGGCTCTCCTCAACGAGGTAACATCAGACCTGCCTCGCTATTGATAACGTATCAATTGTATTGTTTCAGAAGCCGCAGGTCGTGAAGGCCTTCGCCCCCTACGGAGCCAAGTTGCCCGCCAAGCTCGACCATCTGTCTCTCGCAACCCTTGCATGATATTCATGCCCTGATATCCTTCCTCGATTTTTGTGATTTGATTCATATTGATGATCGCTCGTCTTTTGTGTTCTTGCGCTTGTTTAACGTATCGTGTTCGTGATTTATAACATTGCTGTATTTGTGTGATTATCGATTTCAATAAAGTAGTTTAGATGATGTGGAACCTCTCGATGCGTCTGCCCTCTCGCAGACTCCCCACACCGATGCGCTCTCTCCGCCACAACCCATACGGCTACAGGACCACTTCTTGCTCTACAAACCCCCGTACCCGACCCCATACTGTATCAACAACGTGAGCAAATCTTGTCGGGTGTCACACACACACACACACACACACACACACACACACACACACACACACACACACACACACACACACACACACACACACACACACACACACACACACACACACACACACACACACACACACACACACACACACACACACACACACACACACACACACACACACACACACACACACACACACACACACACACACACACACACACACACTATATTCAGCTGACCGACAACACCTGCATCATTTGCTGCGCGCAAATGCCGCCCATCGCGCCACCCACCTACTACCACAGCCTCCTCCCATCTACCAACACCAGCCCCCTGGGAAAGTGAGTCGTCAGTCTGTACGCAGACCTCTATCGCCATGTTCAGCTTTCTACCGACTGGCCCGTGCCGCCGGGGTCGTTCCCTTCATCTCGCCCGCCATCTACCGCCTACCGCCTGGTAACTGATTTCTTACCTACCTTCAAATATGTAGTCCACCATCCTCATTGCTCATGATAAACTCACCTTACATAAACTCCATCACCTCTCTTTATTATATTTGATAAACTCCCATCACATATACTCCAGCTCCTATCTTTATTCCTTCTTGTAAACTTATCATCTTACAGGCTTCGACCCACGCATCCCGCCTCCGCCCATCCGGCCTCCGGGAGGTGAGTACTACAGGCGTAAAGTTAACTAGTTACAACTCCCCTCTCTCAATATGACCATTCAACCGTCCATACTCTCCCTACTTCAGCCTTCTACAATCTCCTCCCGGCGACTGTCAGGCTTCCACCAACCTCCCCATACGCACAGCAGCTCGCTCTCACCCATCCCATGTACTAATACTGTTGACTTACCTATACATAATCCGTCGTCATACGCCTTTTGCCTATGTAACACCCTACTAACACCCTACCACCCTAGCATATACCCAACATTCACTTGCAATTGTATATACTTCACCGAACACACTCACCACTACCGCTTCTAACATGTGCCTTCAATTCACTTATATTGTCTTCTCAAGCATTGTGTCATGTTCATAATACACTCTTATTACCTTCTCATGTGTATTGCAATTGATTTATAATCTTTTTTATTCTTTTCAATCACCTTCTCGACCAAGTGTTTACTTGATGGTGTCTCAACTATTTTTTTCTCCGCCCTCAGACATCGCTCGCGCGCGACTCCGATTCCTCCCTAAAGAAGGCCCCTCCTGTACGCCAAAAACCCAATATGGCATCCTAACACCTTCCCACATTCCCACAATGCTCAGTCAAACACCCATTTTTGGCTATTTCGATAACCTCATATACGGCGACGATGGCTGGGAACGTATCCGATCGGATACGATAGTATATCCGATCGGATATACCTGTCAGACCGGACCCCAAACTACCTATCAACCTTTACAAATCATCACAAAACATGTCCTAACATTAAAAAACAGCATATAATACATCATAACTTCCTTTCGAACACAATATCAACAAATCGGATATGTGGTTTATGGACAAAAACGACGACTTTATCCGATCGGATACACTTATCTGACCCGACCCCACCCTACCTATCGACTGTTGCAAATCATCACAAATCATGTTCTAACATTAAAAAACAACATATAATAAATCATGAATCTTTATTTGAACACAATAACATCAGTATAAAAAAAATCGGATAAGTGGTTTATGGACAAAAATGACGACTTTATCCGATCGAATACGCTGACTAAAACTTCAATTTTGATCAGTTTATTTAATCAGTATCACCTTATCAGTGTTGGTAATCAAGTTTAAACGATGAAATACGGATCACCGACCAAATGGACGAACGTATCCGATCGGATACGTTCAACTTACACCATCCATTTGGACCAAAATCATCCGTATCCGATCGGATACGATAGTATATCCGATCGGATATACTCGTCAATTTTGTCCATCAGACCACCGATGGTTGACCCACCCAAATTTGAAGTTACCTCAAACTCGGGTAATTAAACCGACTTTGTGAAACGTTGATACAATTCTCTAATGTTATGGCATCCAACGCTATCCGGGTTTCAATATTTAGAGAAATACTGGGAACTCTTTTGAACGGATCATATATATTGCTATTTTTTCGATCTTATCACATGAAATTAGCTCTGTACCTACCGATCCGGCCTATTTCGGAGGCACATCTCAAGGGTTCATAGTTCATGCAAATCTGCGCTGAACGACCTCTCAAACCTTGTATCGTACGCTCACACTTTTCGTTTTTTGCTCCATTAACTATTATCACTGAATCACTCGTCCCTGATTACTTTGTCTTCATCCGGTTGATTAGACCTATCCGGCCTATGGAGTTCACGTCAAAATGCATTTGGAAACATGTATTATTTTCCTCAATCATTCTACAATCAGCGCCTTTATCACTCTGATCACTTTATCAAATCATGTGTCACTAATTTCGTCACTTTGTTAGCATACCTATTGAGAACCTCCATCTAACCAAAACCACCTCGAAGAGACCTCTACAACCATGTATTACACTCCATTTCACTCAATTATCGAGCACTGATATCACCCTGATTACTCTATCATGTATCACTATATCATCACTTCATTAGTATACAACGCACACTGACACTCCATCTCATTGAAATCACCTCGATGAGACCTTTCCAACCATGTATTATACTCCCTATCTTCCCATAATCACTCAATTATCGATCACTGATATCACTCTGATCACTTGTCATATGACTTGTCTGACCACCATCAGTCACTCTTCACTCAACCACCACAAATCCCCATTTTCGATCAGCACTCACTCACTCACCACAATTAATAACACACATATTCTCACGCCAGCCGACTCACCTCATCACTCTTACTCGATAGTCAAACAATCATCACTAGTTATCACCTGTAGCACAAGTTATCACTATGCAATCATGGGCGCTTGCGCGCTGCGCGCGCCGGACATATACAGCGGAATGGCAAAGACCTCACACACGTCATGCTCGAGCTCTCGATTTCGCCTCTTCTCTCTACTCGCGCGGCTCTCGCGCGACACCTAATTTTTTGCAAAAAATATATCGATATCATATCACTCTTCTTTCTCCAAACTCTTTTTCCCCAATCCTGAAACTCCCCGGATCATTTATTTCCACATTCAAAAAGCCCTAAAAGCTCAAACCAGCCCCCAACGAGCTACCGCTTACAAGGCCCACATCTGGATCCACAAAGGCCCAGATTTGGGCCTTTAGAAAATCGTGATCAACTCGGTCAGTTTTTGAGCTAGAAATTTCTGGTTTAGTGCAATAGATTGCTCGAGAAACCAGTATTCCAACGGTATACTATATTGTGGGGATCACTATGAAACATATCGCACAGTGCTCGGAAACGTACCCCGCACGACTTTTCAGTTCAACCGATTTTTTATTGTCTCCGCTTTTTGCAGAAACAATTTTTTCGTAAACTATCCGGCATCCGCTTTCCGAAAATCCATAGTTCGTCATATGTTTACTCAAAACTTTACTCAGTACAGTTCACCCAAAAGTCTCACCCGGCTTCCCAAGCAGTCTCCGATCCGCTTTAGTGGAGTGTCACGTTTGGTTTCATTTCTCACTTCAGTTTTTTTTTTAGCTATAAAGCTCTAGTTTTTTTTGGGATAGATTCGTCTTTATTTTGAAATTCCAAAAATGTACTTTTTGTAGGGAGTCATCTGAACCGTATTCGCAGGAAACGTATTCCCCCCAAAAAGCGCTTTGCGTGTGATCCGCGCCGGGTTTACGTTCTTCTCTCAGACGGCTGTATTGGCGGGGCGCGAAAGACTACGAGGGCGCACGCAATGCTGACAGCATTCGCTTCTCTTCAAGTTTACCTTTTGCAGAATCATGAACACATGGTGTTGATGTTTTCATGATTGAAACCATTCAAACCACTTGTTTTGCGGAATACAAAACGTCCCACCTTCCACACAACCCATTTCCCGACCGTTCGTGTGTGTGTCTCGTCGAGTGTATCCGCGCGCGCGAGTCCTGTCCGCGCCGCACACCCTTCTCCTCGCAAGGCATGGCGACAGCTCGGTGAGTGGCACTCGCGTCTGCCACCTAGAACGAGCGGTGTTGCGGTGGTGCGAGGTGCGTCTCTCTGCGAGGCGGCCGGATTGCTGGTGGCTTCGGGGGAGGGAGAGGACGTGAGTGTGGTGAGGAACGAGCGGCCGGGCTACCCGCGTATGTTCTGCGTCATCGACCGGCACGGCACGGACACAGTGTGCGAGGCGTGGGTGGCGAGCCATCGGCCCCACTCGTCGCCGCTCTCTCTCATCGACTGCCCTCTTCGCCCCTCCTAGACACGGCACGACGGCACCTCCATCCATGCACATCTAACCACTACCAGCACTCCTACTTTTTCTATACAATACTCTCTCTTGTCTACTACTTTTTCCGTCAATCGAATCGATGTTCCGTATTTCTACTACTCCCTGATGAGAAAAAATTGAGTTCGTAGCTGATTTCTTTACGTTATCCTTATGTTTTTGCATCCTTTGTCTGCCGTTTCGTTACGTTATCTATATGTTTCACTACAACCAAATAAAAGTTTTAATACACTATAGTTACGCATTGCGTGCTCTTAATCGCGCGTTTCTCCAGAGACCACAGGGAAGAATAATGTGTAGTAGTTCACATAGATACTTATGTATTCATTCACAATGTAGACATGAGAGAGAATATTTTTCATTGTGCAGGAGAGTTCTTTCGCTTGTCTCACCATCAGATGACTCGCGCAATCATGACTTCGTGGCCTAGCGGCTAGTAATCTCGACTTTCACTTGCAGGACGCGGGTTCGGATCCGTCACCCGCCCAAATTTTTTGCCACACATGGTGTCGATGTTTTCATGATTAAAACCATTCAAACAACATCTTACAACTTGTTTTGCGGAATACAAAACGTCCCACCTTCCACACAACCCATTTCCCGAAATTTGGAAAAAGGTGACTCTTCCCAAGTTTCACCTCCATATCTCATTTGCATATCTCTTCGCGCGACAAACCGATCGTTCTGCTTTTTTCACACAACACTCATCATACCTCACAGGCCCCAAATCCAAAATTTTATTCAAATCGCTCCATTCTCCGCCATATACGGCTTGCGCAAAGTCTCAAAAGGTGAATCCCCACTGGTTTCACCTCTGCTGGGAATCACCCCATGACAGGCCATTTTTTGGCCTCTCTTGAGGCCAGCTTTTGGCCTCTCTCTACAAATGGGCGCGGCTTCGTTGTAGCGCGCCGCATTGTCACGATATTCGCAGGAAATGTAAATATGGTTTCGGATTGATCAATATGTAACTTACAACTTTACATAACTCTTACTATTACCAGTAACTTGCATGCAGTTGTGAGACACAGCCGCCTCATCTCCATCACAAGATGTATCTCACACATGGCGTTGTGTCCTCGTGGTTAGAGAGTCCGTCGATTGAATGTAAGGTCAAGGGTTCGATTCCCAGCGTGAACCTCTTCTTTTGCTAAATTTATTTCTTATTCACTTGCAAACTCTGAATGATTGTAGAACGTCACCTTGATTGATTCACCTTGATTCACCTTACATTGCCGAAATGCGCGATGCGTGATAATACGATTGTGAGAAAAGTGTAAAGCGTGGCAGTGAACATTTTCGGACAGCACAACTGTCAGGTGAAAGGACAGAAACAGTGTGTGCTTGTGGGATTTGCCTGCTCGATTTTTGTGTCTCATAATAATTGGCGGAATGAGTGATGATGCGGTTGTATGTGTGTGTTTCAGGGTCTGCGCGGGAGTGCGAGAGACACTGTGAGGATGTTTAACATATGGCGCCCTGTCCAGGCGCTGATGGCGTGCCGCGAAGGAGTGTGGACTATCAATTTCGCTGGAGAGATGACACTCACGTCCGTCGAATGCGACATCATCTGAAGCCGGCAACTCGCTACGTACTCGTGTTGTTCTGTGACTGTAAAGTACTTATCGCTCTCGCTTGCATATGACATTTCATAGTGGTCTCTGGCTTCATCATATCACATCACAATATGACATTATAGTGTGTAGTAATCACGGCTGCTCTCAGCAAATCGGTGATCTTATCGGATCTCACATTAGACCAACCATGTCACCACGATTTGGTGCCGCAGACAGCAAGTGCCTAAGCAGATGCGAAACAACACAGCACACTCTCTCTCCCTCTCTCTCTCTCTCTCTTTCTCTCTCTCTCTCTCTCTCTCTCTCTCTCTCTTTCCGTCTCCCCCTTTTTCTGCACTCGCTGGGAGGCAGCCAGGATAACACTTTTTAATACGTTTTCAATTGAGAGGCTTACGATTATCAAAGAAGCAAGGGTAATCCCGGGGTGAATGGCAAAGGAGGGAGGGCGTGGAAAAGCGGAGAGAGAGAGGGAGAGGGAGAGAGAGAGAGATGAACCAGGGCGCAACTCTCATTCAGGTACATCCGGTACATGCCGTCTGCTGTACACTCTACCGTCCGTAATCCGGAGACAGCTAAACTCAATGTTTCCACCGTCACTCGTGTCTTCTGTTACTCTCACACACTCGAAAGTGACGATTCCACAGTGGGATAGCAAGACATTCCAATCATTCCGAAGACATTTTGTGCATGTTCTAGGAGCGATTCAGTGTTTTGCAGAGCTTGTTCACTCACAGTGCGTGATGCGTGATCACGAATTGTAGTTTACTGGTTTTGTCGGATGTGATCGCTTCTCAAAAAAGCTCTCCCTCTCCCTCCCCCTCTCTCTACCTCTCCCTTCCCCCCTCGCTCTCTCTCTCTCTCTCTCTCTCTCTCTCTCATCTTTCGATTTGAATTGTAGGCGTGGGAGTGGGGAGTGTCGAGCCGCGGGCGAAGAAACCTCACTCATCGTCCCGGAAGTTTCCGCAATTATAAATTATAACTATCGAATTATTATAACTATGAATTTCTATTGTTACAACATACTTTTCACACGACACAGCTATCCATCTGTGCACATTTCAGTCTCACTGTGGAAACTGGAAATATGTTCTATGTAGTGATTTTTACTCCGTATTATTGGGACTCGCAGTAGGCGTTGCATTACTGTATTTTACC
>CAWZYM010000008.1:242500-257500 GCA_963966185.1 Rhabditoides inermis | reverse complement strand
AGGAGGGGGAGAAGTATAGGACGCCCAGCGAGGAGTTCTACCTGTGCGTCACGGGTTTCTCCTCTCCTCTCCTCTCTCTCTCTCTCTCTCTCTCTCTCTCTCTCTCTCCTCTCTCTCTATCCCCCCTCTCTCTCTCTCTTCTCTCTATCCCCCCTCTCTCTCTTTCCCTCACTCATCTTTCTCACTCACTCATTGAATGATCGCTTGAACATGTACTAGAAGCTAGAAGTGCTGCTTTCAGCTACCAAGTGCTGGAGGTGACTCGCAGCGGCGGCTTCGACGACCTGGGCGGGGTGAAGCCGAGCATGGCCGCGTGTCTCGCCATCGTCTTCGTCCTCGTCTACTTCGCCCTCTGGAAGGGACCGAAGAGCTCGGGGAAGGTGGGGAGGACCATTATAGAGACGAACGACGGCTTCAAAAAGACCATTTGAACGAAGAGCTCGGGAAAGGTGGAGTTGTTTGGTGCTTCTCGAAAACCCATAGCGATCAGAACACGAAGAGCTCGGGGAAGGTAGAGTCGTTCGAGTGATTGTAATGGCAAACATGTCATATCCAATACAAATCATGCGAGTTTAGTAAACATGATGAAAACGAGATATCATAATGTGTTGAATCCATGTGGAAGGGACCGAAGAGCTCGGGAAAGGTAGAGACTCGATTCGCCTGTCTGTGCATGTCAGTGATTCGCATGTCAAAAGTGCCAATCGAGTTAAGGGACCGAAGAGCTCGGGGAAGGTGGAGTCGTTCGAGTGATTGTAATGGCAAACATGTCATATCCAATACAAATCATGCGAGTTTAGTAAACATGATGAAAACGAGATATCAGAATGTATTGAATCCATCTGGAAGGGACCGAAGAGCTCGGGAAAGGTGGGGAGGACCATTATCAATCAATCAATCGTTTATCCGGAATCGTTTTAATCTGAATATGACAACACAACATGATGATAGGAAGCCATTATAGTGATCCTATAGGTTCTTTGCCAGCCAAAATATCATAGCGATCAGAACAAGAAAGGTGGAATCAATCAGTGAAGTGCATGGCAAGACTACCAATCGAATAGCTCTATTACACATTCGGTCTAGTGGCAAGGTCCGTAACTCGCTCATTTGGTTCTAAAACACGAAAGATTCGAGTGAAACGAGTAACAAATGATCGGAAGTCAAATGAATCCAGCGGACGTTCTGACAACTTACACCTCTCTCTTCCAGATGGTGTGGGTAACCGCCACTGCTAAAAGGTTTAGGAGAGTTTAATAGACACAGATACACGATGAAAACGAGATATCAGAAATGTGTCGAATCCAGATGTGCTCATGGCTCTCTTTGTAGATGGTTCAGTGATTGTGATTACATGAATCCGGAATTCAGAGGACAGCCCAACTAGACAAAACCTCTAGACAAAACAACTAACGAACTAGACAAAACAACTAGACAAAACAACTAGACAAAACAACTAGACAAAACAACTAGACAAAACAACTAGACAAAACAACTAACCAACTAGACAAAACAACTAGACAAAACAACTAACCAACTAGACAAAACAACTAGACAAAACAACTAGACAAAACAACTAGACAAAACAACTATAGTTCTATGCTCGCAATAAGTTGCGCGCGGTGGGGTAGATCAGAGGAAGACGGAGAACTCTCGGCAATAGCGCGCAAAACAAGAGAGGCAGACGGTTATGGCACCGTATTTCGAACTGCAAGCGAGGTAGATCGAAAACTGTCGCTCTGGCGCCGAGTATAACCACTCTCTCTCTTCTAGATGGTGTGGGTGACGGCGACTGCGCCATACATCATCCTCACCATCCTGCTGATCCGCGGGGTGACACTGCCCGGAGCCGGCAAGGGCATATACTACTACCTGGTGCCCGACTTTGACAAGCTCTGTGAGTGATGTCTTCTTTGCTTCTAGAGCACTCGAGCTTCAGACACGTCCTTAGCCACGATAGACCCAATCGTTTTGTGATTTCAGAGAGATAGGGTTTGAGCGTTTGAGCGTTTGAGAGAGAGAGAGAGAGAGAGAGAGAGAGAGAGAGGGAGGAGAGAGAGAGGGAGCTTCTTCCAGGGGAGCCGGAAGTGTGGTCAGCCGCCGCCACGCAGATCTTCTTCTCGCTGGGTCCCGGCTTCGGCGTGCTCCTTGCCCTCTCCAGCTACAACGACTTCAACAACAACTGCTATCGGTGAGAGATGTGTATTCAATGTTTTTTCCCGCACACTATCTAACGTTTTCCTTTGGCACGATATCTTGATATCTAACAAAACAACAAAGAATTTCCGTCACTGTGTGAAGGGTTTAGGGTGCGCGCCAGAGTTCCGCCAAGAGATTATTGATGTGCAAAGTCATACACGATACATTCGTTCGCAGCCTAACCCTATTGAGCAATTGCGAATTCACATACACACTTCAAACTCACACGACTCCGTGTTAGTTTCGATGACTCTGGTGAGACTCTCTCTCACTCTCTCTCTCTCTCTCTCTCTCTCTCTCTCTCTCTCTCTCTCACACACACACACACTCTTGACAATCTCATTGCGCAAGAATCGTTCCGGTCACTCATTGTAGCGGGGCAAAGTTGAAAAGACTATAGCCACCAAATTAAGGCGCGGTCAGTCTTTTCAAACCCATACCAGAAGTGATCCAAAGTAATTCCAAGGCGTTGGAAGGCTATCGCAAGTAATACGAAGTCGTTTAGAGTCATTTGAAGTAATCCGACGGCATATCGAGAGTAGTTTGAAGAGACTAGCCACACCTCTATACTCGGCGCCAGAGCGATAGTTTTCGATCTACCTCGCTTGCAGTTCGAAATACGGTGTCATAACCGTCTGCCTCTCTTGTTTTGCGCGGTGTTGCCGAAAGCTGACACTCTCCGTCTTCTTTTGATCTACCCGATCGCGCGCAACTTTTTGCGAACATACACCTCTACCATCGATTGCAGAGACGCGCTGGTCACCTCCTCCATCAACTGTCTCACATCGTTCTTCTCCGGATTCGTCATCTTCTCCACGCTCGGATACATGAGCGTGCTCACCAACAAGGAGGTCAAGGAGGTATGAGAGAGAAAGAACATTATTGATTTTGAATTTTCGAAGTCCTAACATATTCACTATTCAGTAATGTTATAGTTGGAATTTCCATGAGGTAGAACTTAGCGGAAAAAGATGTCTTGTCCATTCGATTAGAGTAACTTTTTGGAGCAGCACGGGAAAATTGGTTAGCCTGCGCATTGAAAAAGTGGTCGCGCAAATAGTTGCGTTCCACGTTCGCATTGTAGTCATGCTATTTCGAACTAGCGATAAGTACGCAATGCGCGCGGGACATGGGAATGAATTGAGAATGGTGCGAACGGACACGCATCATATTCATAGCCTGGTAGATACTTTCCTGTTTAGGTTGTCGGCGATCATGAAGACTCCCTCATCTTCATCGTCTATCCGCAGGTAAGTTAGAGAGAGAGAGGGGGGGGGGGGGAGAGAGAGAGGGAGAGAGAGGGAGAGAGATAGAGATATAGATAGACAGGGAGAGAGGGAGAGAGAGGGGAGAGAGAAGGAAGAGAGAGAGAGAGAGAGAGAGAGAGAGAGAGAGAGAGAGAGAGAGACAGAGAGCTCCGTTCTAGGCCCTCGCCACAATGAGCTACTCTTCCGTCTGGAGTTTCTTCTTTTTCGTCATGCTCATCACACTCGGAATCGACTCGACGGTAAATTTTGAATCAATATACCATTATTCAAAGATTGAAACAAACATTTTTTCAGTTTTCCGGAATCGAAGCCGTCATCACTGGCTGGTGCGACGAGTACCCGAGAATTCTGGTGGGTTCCAGAACACAAAACACAACTCCACTACCTACAACAAACCAGGATGGCTAAACCAACCCGAGTATAAAGACCAAATTAATACATAACCGAATTTCGCAATATATATATATATATATATATATATATATATAAACCCTTTCCAGGTGAAAAAGCGCGAGTGGTTCGTCGGCATCGTGTGTCTCTTCTACTTCTTCGGCAGTTTCCCCGCAATCAGCTATGTGAGTTGTAAAAATCGATATCAATCAATAAATCAATAAGTAATTTCGTTATCATTCAAGTGTAGTTGTACCTTTGCTCCTCATAATAGTGTTTACATGCAAGAAATAAATCTATCAATACAAATACAATCACTCAACTTAATCAATCAATAATCAATCTAAAACAAATCGATAATCAATCGATATCGCAGGGTGGCGGCTACGTGGTCGCATTCCTGGACGAATACGGCGTGTCGATGTCGCTGCTGTTCATCGTGACGTGTGAGATGATCGCTGTGTGCTGGTTCTACGGCGTGCGACGCTTCTCCGAGGACATTAGGTATGGCGGTATGGCTACCGTTGCGCGTGCAAACCAGTGGCCTGCGCAGAGAAATGAACGCAGCTTTTTTCGAGGATTTTTATTTGATTTTCCCGCGCAAACAGCGCGCTCACTGAATCTGGGTCCCGCCGCGATCAGTGATATTGGTCCCGCAACGATCGGAGTGCGACGCTTCTCCGAGGATATACGGTGTGGCTACAGCTACAGTCAAATCAATTCAACTATCAAATACTTTATCCGGAATAGCATTTCATGAACGTATACAATAGCGTATGAATGGGGCGTCGTGTTATTTAATGAGAAGCGCCGGGATACAGTGGTGTACGTGCAAACCAGTGGCCTGCGCAGAGAAGTGAACACAGCTTTTTTCGAGAATATACGATTTGTTTTCTCCGCTTCTTTTTCAGGACGGGCAAATCTGTGTTCTCACAGAAATACCGCGCGAGTTTTGATTTTTATTCGATTTTCCCGCGCAAACAGCGCGCTCACTGAATCTGGGTCCCGCCGCGATCAGTGATCTTGGTCCCGCAACGATCGAGTTTTCAGGACGATGCTCGGCTTCTACCCGGGTCTCTACTGGCGCGTGTGCTGGACGTGCTGTCCCGTGTTCATTGGGGTGAGTTTTTTTTTTGAAATATATTTTCTAATCGCTTTCATTCAGGCGATCTTCGGGATGACTCTGTACAACACTCACTTCAAACCGATGACGCTGCCAGGATACGAGTATCCTGCGTGGTAAGGAGGGAGGGAGGGAGGGAGAAAGAGAGAGAGAGGGGGAGTGAGGGAGAGAGAGAGAGAGAGAGAGAGAGAGAGAGAGAGAGAGAAAGAGAGAAAGGACCTCTTCCTTTCAGGTCAGTGCCAGTGGGCTGGTTCCTTCGCAGTCTCTCTGTCATGTCTATTCCGCTATTCATGATCTACATGTACTGCAATACACCCGGATCTTTCATGCAGGTGAATCTAAAGATGAGCAATAGCTTTTCTGACCATCCACTTGAATTCTGCGCAATGCAGTAGAACTTTGAAGATGAGCAACAAAGCGGAAAAAAGAGAACAGTGCTATTGCCATGTGACTTTTGCGGTAGTTCATCACAAACAGTGCCGACAGTTGCATTCTCTCGAAACCACTGATCATCAAACTGTCGGATCATCAAAAAAAATCACTTGCTGCGCGTTACATATCGTTTACATAAGTTATATAACCAGTTGTATTGTAAAACATTTCAGCGCTTGACATGTATGACGACGGACATCTCACATTTCATCCACAGTTGTAAAACTTTTACATTCCAGCGCATCTCATGCATGATCCGTCCGGCAGTTCGACATCCTTCCATGGCCTCGATGGCTCCTTCCGTACTCGGCGGCGACCCGCAGCCATCCGCCCACGTGCAGGACAGCAGCATGGACGACCCCGGCATCGCGCACGTCTGAAGCGTCCCGGACCTTCCCCCGGGCTTCGCCCGGACTTCCCAAACCCTTTGCATCTCCGTTTCTCCCTTGTTTCTTCTTTCCGAGACTGTCTGAAGACTATGCGGAAGAACTTCCTAAACCTTTGCATCTCCGTTTCCTTTGTTTCTCCTTTCCGCGACTTGATCTATGGCTGTTTGATTTTGCGTAAGGTTAGCGCGCGACCAACCCCCACTCATCACATGCCTAGTCTCCCCTGCTTAGTACAACTATAGACATCCACGTTTGAATATGCGAGTTCACTTGATCTCATCCATTTTATCCATGCGTATTCCGATAGAGCAATAAGTCGTGTACATACCTTATTATTACGGCACGTACGTTATTATGGTGAATAAATGTTTTATGATTTGAAACGTGTTCCTGGTGCAGGCGAGATAGTGCACTCCAATGTTGGGAATTGGTTGTTTACTCGTTCTCGTCCCTATTCACTAAATAACCCTAGAAGAGTGGGTTCCATCCACCAAACAATTGAAGACACTGTCCAGTCTGATTCAATCACATCAGCCTATCATAATACCACCCACGCACATCTCTCTCTCTCTCTCTCTCTCTATCAGTCCAGTCTAAGCGGCGGTGGCCAGAAGGAACGATGCGGTGTTGGATACGCGTGCTATGAATGGGGTCATCCGACTTATCACCCCCCCCCCCCCCCGACTTCCCAAATCATTTCATATCTGGCTCTCGAATTCACCCCATAATGTCCTTTCGACTTTGTGATTACCTGTCTGCTTGTCCGCCGCTCTCCTCGATCCGCGCGCTGTCTCGGCTGCCTATCTGTCGTCCGAATCTCTGTGTGTCAACCTGTTTCGGCGCCTAGGCCATCCGGGGTGGTGTTCCTTCGCATCCGTGTCACTAATATTACCACTGTGGTCAAATCTCACATACGCACCTTTTTGCTTTACTCCTGTGGTGTGTGTGTGTTTTCCCCGAGCCGTTGCCCATAGGTGGCGCACTCCCGGTTCAAGGTCTTTCTCTCTCTCTCTCTCTCTCTCTCTCTCTCTCTCTCTCTCTCTTTGAGTATAGGCGATCGACCCGAAAGTCAGAGGGGGGAGAGAGAGAGTAGCATCTATTTTCTTCGCCCACCAACATCCTTTCATTCTCTTTCGCCCAGCTCTCTCTCTGCCCTGAATTTGTCACGATGGTTGATCCATTATCACGACTCGCATCTTCCACTTTTGCAAATTCCACCGCACACACAGTTTGCCAAACCGCTGACGGGTCGTCTCACCAACCCTATCATGTACTTTACTTGGTGAAAACGGAACACCCAAACATTTTGCGAGGCTAGCAAGTGAAGGGGAGGGTGCAACCCGGTGTGGTTTGATTTGATCTCATCACAGAGGCCCTTACGCGGCCTCCCCCTCTCTCTCTCTCTCTCTCTCTCTCTCTCTCTCGTGTGATTGCTATCGCCCGCGGCGGGTTGCTCTCTCTCCCCCTCTCCTCAGCACTCACTCTCACTAGCGGTCACCCTCCGGTCACACCACTGTATTCTCCACTCACACGCAAGCAAGCAGTTCACGATCGATGCGGATCGAATCTCCGGATATGGGGGATTCGGGATGATTCCGTGACGACCTCTCCTCTTTGTCGATCCGCCTAATGCATTCAATCAATGTCGCCCGGTGCTTTTTTGTATCCTGTCCTCTTTGTGGTGTCATACCCATATACGGATCGTGCCCATTTGTTGATTAATGTAAATATTACAAAACTATACTTACAAACTAAGTTTCAGACTCCTTTGGTGTGTGGCCGCTGCACCCAAGTCGTCGTCAGACTACCCGTTTTCAACTTTCTTGTTTATTTCTTCTATTCTCCTATTCTATGTGGAGCAAGCATGCGGCGAGCACTCATTGAAGCTATATTCTTGCTACTCTTACCATACTATGTGCTCCCCATCAACTCGGCTCGGCAAATCCCCGTATCCGGTGAGCTCATTTTCTATATTCTTCGATTTGCATACGATAGGTCAGAACCATAAGTCATAAAGATCCCAATTTGTCTTTCCCGTGTTCTTCTCTTTCCCGTGTTCTTCTCTACGCATGTTCATCTCCCATTCATCCAGCCATATATCAGTAGTGTCCCTTCTCTGGCTCTCTCCTATCCCCACACTCTCTCGCCCCGTCTCTCGCCTTGCGCAACTTTACGCGGTCAAGGCGATTCGTCGTCGCCGATCGATCACGATCGCAGTTCTGTCGGCGATCGATAAATCGATAAGAGACTGCACTAGACGGAGATTAGTCCCGTTGAGCCGTGACGTCTGCGGTTCGCGCGCGGCACTGTTTGTCCCTCCATATTAGGCAAAAGCACGCATCAGCCTGATCGCACAATCACACAAACACACCGTTTTTGTGCATCATCTCGAAATGTCGCATCCCCTCAGGGCTCACGGGGAACTCCTGTAGAGAAGAGACACAGACAAACACCCCTCTCCCTCCCTGCGCTCTCTCCATTCACGCACTCTCTCCGCTCTCTCCAAACGTGTGCGAGAAAAGTTCGGGTGGGGAACCCTCTCGACTGATCAGCGCGCACTCAAACTCAAGCGCGTCTGCCCCCGGGGCAAGTGACTCATTATCGATCGGGTTATCGATCGATCGAGATAGCTTTATCGATCGAGCAAAAACACAGTCGGACAGGGTTATTAGAGAGCGCTGCGGGCGCGGATTCTATGCGAAATTATACCCCTTCAACAAATTCGTCATTGGAGAGAACCAGATTGGATGGGGCGCGCGTCTCTGACCAATCACGAGTTTCGAATGCGCCGAGAAAGTGTGGTGACTGTAATATCGGGCGCCTTGATTAATTGATAGCGACATGTTTGTACAATAAACCGTCTATCGATTCGTTCTCATCTGCTGGGATCGAGTTGCAATATCCACAGAGCGAACAAGTTTCCCCCCGGCAGACCAGGCTCAGACAAGAGAGAGAGAGAGAGAGGGGGAGAGATTCGATTTTCTCGAATATCAAATGCGGCATACACGATAAGACAATGACCAACGCGTCTCTAGAGGGACTTCCGATAAAACGTAGAAAAAGAAATGACGAAATGAGCACTTGGTTTGAGAAACTGTGAATGTCCGGTGGAGTTTTGATTGGCATTAGCGCCTTGAGGCAACTGAATAATGGTTGATCGATCGAACACGCCAAAAGAGAGTAACATCTCGAGAGGGTACAATCGCGCAAAACGAGTCGGTCACAAACTTTGTCTTCTTTTCGGCTTGAGAGGAATTGGTCTTGAGTGATGAGACGAATGCTTTGTCAAAAAACTATTGTTTTAACTTGCTGACTTTTCCAGGCCTCGCCTCGCCGCGCGTCTCGCTGATCAACGGCCGCTCGCCCATCTCGGGAAGCGTACGCGCCAGGTAAGGCTCACCTGTTACCTCACCTCACCTGTTTACGGTATATGATTGTGATCGCGGTTTCACAATATCCTACCACAAAAAAACATGACAAGACTTGTAGCTTGTCTGTGGACGATGCTGGATAAACATTTGATCAACCTCTCATCATAACATATACGGTGTTTACGGTCCCGGTTAGTATGGTACGGTTACGGTTACGGTGTTTTATACGGTGTTTCACAATACAGTTTTACTACAGTTCGCCGGCGACATAGTGTAGCCGCTGTGGTGTACCGTATACACTTGTTGTATAGTCAGGATAGAGCGATTCTGAATAAATGATTGATTGATCGATTGATTGATTGATTGATTGACTACAGTTCGCCTGCGTGTGGTGACAACGACTTCCGGTGCAATGATGGCAAGTGCATCCGGCAGGAGTGGCGGTGCGACGGCAGCGGCGACTGCCCGGATGGCGAGGACGAGAAGGAGTGTCGTGAGTGGAGATGCTATTGCATATGTCTATACTTATGGTCTATCCTTATTTGGTATATCTTTATGAGCGAGGACGAGAAGGAGTGTCGTGAGTGTTACGCATAGTGTTTCTATAGTTTGACCAGTATAATTTCTGCTAGTATGATATGATGAGGGATCTGGTAGGTAGCACACGGGTGTGAAAGACGAGAAGGAGTGAGTCATGTCTATTGCATCGTTGAATCGAGTAGAGCTTGCACCTATCCTTGTTTTATCGATTTCGATCCGTTCCCGACATGTCGGCATGGTATCTGGTAGCGCGATCGCACAGAGATTCGGGACTGAACAGTGCCCGTCTTGGTAGATGTGTCTCTACTATATGCATAGTAGAATCCACGGTGTCTGCGTTCTTGAGCGGTCATAAAGTTTGTTTATCAGCAGATTCAAGTTATACAACCGTCGACCTAGCCAACAAGGAGACTGACCTAAGGCTCTCGAGTACAAACCGCTAGCTGCTTACAAGGGGTCCATCGATGAATGCAATGAAATTGGATCAGATGACGTCACAGACTTCTGACTAGTCATCTGGACGTGTTCCTAGTCATGAAACACTGCGTGTGCCGAAAAAATGATACGCGTGAAGCTTTGGTTCTTTCATTCATTGATCATAAGATCATAACCGTGTTGTTTGTGTATCCTTCTCTCCTCTCTCTCTCTCTTTCTCTCATCTCTCCCTCTTTCTCTCATCTCTCTCTCTCTCTCTCTCTCTCTCTCTCTCTCTCTTTCTCTCTTCATCTCTGATCCGCCTGGCTTCTTGGCCGTTCGCTCGGCTGGCAGCACATCGTAAATCAATCTAGCCACTTTTCTGATGACGTGTCGATCTGCCGATAACAACGGGATTCGCTATGACATACACACACACCACCGAACCTGTATCTCTCTCTCTCTCTCTCTCTCTCTCTCTCTCTCTATCTCTCTTTGTTTCTGCCGATTGGATGAGTCAAGATTGGTGTCCAAGTGGGGCTGATTGATGGTTGACCATTGGCAAAAGGCAAAAAAGGACATCGAAACCCAGTGTGGCGCTGTTTTTTCTCGATTGTGGGGGTAGGGGGTGATTGTTGTGCACGATGCGTTCTTCTCTCTCTCTCTCTCTCTCTCTCTCTCTCTCTCTTTGTCTCCCTCTCTCCCTCTCCCCTCTCCCCCTCTCCCTCTCTCCCTCTCTCTCTCTCCCTCTCTCCCTCCCCTCTATCCCTATGTTTACCCATGGTGTTATGAGCATTATGGACCGTGAGGCGAAAACGTGTGCGAGCGTTGCCCCTTTTGTCCTCGGGACCTCGGGACCTCGGGTCCCTGAGGCGAGATTGGAACACCTAAAAAGGAGCGCGCACATTCTGAACACATATTAACATCGAACCACACACGATGACTCTGTTTCTGAGAGAAGCGGATGAATAAGTAATAAAAAAAAATCAGAAAATCAATAAATCAATATTCGTTCCAGCCCATCCCGGCTGCAAGGCCGACCAGTGGCAGTGCGACAAATACGAGTGGCACAGGTACGAGGATTACTGTATTTGGAAATGGTTTACTGTATCATCCGCATCATCTATACTGTACCATCTATGCTAACGTATTCTGGGATACTGTATTACAGTACCCCCGATTTCAGTGTGTCGTGCATAGCTGACTACCAGCGGTGCGACAACATCACCGACTGTGCCGACGGCTCGGATGAGAAAGACTGCCGTGAGTCTGACCGTTCTTTTTTTCAAACCCGAAAATCACGCTTGCTCGAAAATTCTTATCGGAAAATTCTATCCCAATGAATAGTGATTCTAATAAGTAAAGCAATACAGAAAGTATCAGTTTCGGTCATATCAGTTTATCTTTTTTTGATTGATTTGTGATATTCTTATTCTGATTCGAATTTGAGCATGTTATAACAAATCTCTTATAGTCGCGTTATATGATTCGCAGGCACTTACCGTACCCCACTTGCAGCCGCCAACGCGGTGTCGTGTGATGTGTCGGACGGATCGGTGTTCATGTGCGCCGATGGCCGGCAGTGCTTCCCGATCGATAAGAAGTGCGACGGCAAGTACGACTGCCGCGATCTCTCCGACGAGAAGGTACCGTAATTTGTTCATCTTTATTGATTACTGTATTCTGTTTTTTTATTACCGTACTCACGTTTTCGTTGCAGGACTCGTGCTCGCGCAATCACACCGCCTGCTTCCAGTACCAGTTCAGGTGAGGTTTTGGCAAAAACATGGTCGGGGATGGGGACCCAACCCTTGAACTAAAAGCGCACATCACTAACCACTACACCACAGGTGCGCGGAACAGTCGCAGTGCATTCAGAAGTCGTGGGTGTGCGACGGCTCGAGCGACTGCGCCGACGGATCCGACGAGCCGGCCACTTGCGGTGCGTTTACTTGTTTACATGTTTGTTTACTTGTTTACTCACTTGTTTACTTTCCAGAGTTCAAGAAGTGCTCGGCGAGCGAGTTTCAGTGCAAGAACAAGCGCTGTCAGCCGAGGAAGTTCCGCTGCGACTACTACGACGATTGCGGTGAGTTCGGAATTCGAATATTCGAATTCCCGCGTTTTTATCACACTTTATGATGTGCAGATTATACACGACAGGCTATACAAAATAATACCAATTGAATTCCCGCTTCACTCGTACTTGTAGCACTACCACTGTTCGTCCAGCAATGAATAATAACACCATTCAAATTCCCGCTCCACCGCTATGATGTGCAGGTGACAATTCGGACGAGGAGGATTGTGGGGAGTACAGCTGTCCGCCGCACATGTGGCACTGCCCCGGCAGTGGACACTGCATCGGAGAGGACAAGTTGTGCGATGGAAAGCGCGACTGCGCCGACGGGGCCGATGAGAAGACTTGCTGTGAGTGAAAGAACTCTCTCTCTCTCTCTCTCTCTCTCTCTCTCTCTCTCTTACCCCCCCCCCTCTCTCTCCTCCTCTCTCTCTCTCTCGCTCTCTCCCTCATCTCCCCTCTTCTAGCCCAGAACCTGTGTGGCTCCCTGGGCTGTCAGGCCGGCTGCGCGGCGTCTCCCGACGGCGGAAAGTGCACCTGCCCCGAGGGCTACAAGCTCGACGAGCGCTTCCACAGGACGTGCGGAGGTGCTGTAGGTTGAAAGTACCGTACACCTGCCGTACTGTACCGTGTTCTTAATGTACACCTACCGTATACCTACCGTATTCTTACCGTACACCTTACAGACATCAACGAGTGCGCCGAGTTTGGGTACTGCGATCAGCTGTGCGCCAACCATCGGCCCGGATTCACGTGTTCCTGCTTAGGAGACTGCTTCGAGCTGGATATGATGCACGGACACGGAAAAGTTTGTTTACTTGTTTACATGTTTACATGTTTACTTTGTTTTGGTTTACTCTTTGTTTGCAGGACAACCTAACCATCCGCGGCTACTGCAAGTCTCGCGAGTCGGACAAGATGCGGCTCTTCGTTGCGAGGCGCGAGGGACTGTATCGGTGAGTCTCTCTCTCTCTCTCTCTCTCTCTCTCTCTCGCTCTCTCTCTCTCTCTCTCTCTCCCCGTAAAGAGACACTTTCACGTCAACGCTAGATGACTGAAACTCGTACGGTACGATACCAGTACGATACTGTACGTTTGCAGTCTCAACCCGAACGTGCCCTCGGGTGACGCAAAGCGACTCGCCAGCGGAGAGTTCATCTACGGAATCGACTTTGACTACGGAGACAGGAAGGTGCGTGACCAGTGAATCAATCGATACTATAGTTCTATGCTCGCAATACGTTGATCGCGGTGGGGTAGATTAGAGGAAGACGGAGAGTCAGATCTCGACAGTAGTGCTCAAAACAAGAGAAGCAGACGGTTATGGCACCGTAATTCAAACTGCAAGCGAGGTAGATCGAAAACTATCGCTCTGGCGCGGGCTATAACAACACCACGAAATCACTGATAAGAACCTAAGATACAACACAGAAGTACACAACACAGAAGTCAGATTCGTTAGCTCGATTCGATAGAATCGATATAATCGATAATCGATACTAATGATTGATTTGGCAGGTGTTCTGGACGGACCGCCTCTCGCATTCCGCCTTCTCGGCCGACGTTGATGAGGAGGGAGACATCACTCATATCAAGTGAGAGAGAGAGAGATAGAAAGAGAGAGAGAGAGAGAGAGAGAGAGAGAGAGATAGAAAGAGAGAGAGAGAGAGAGAGATATTCACCCTCTTCTTCAGGAAGCTTGACCTCAAGTCTCTGATCTACCCGCGCAGTCTCGCCGTCGACTGGATCACCAACACGCTGTGAGTGGGCGGGTCTATGTGGGCGTGGCCTAAATGAGCGTCATCACAATGGGCGTGGTCTAAGTGGGCGTGATCTCAATAGGCGTGGTCTAAAAGATCGTGATCTCAATGGGTGTGGCCTGAATGGGTGTGGCCTAAATGGGCGTGATCTCAATGGGTGTGGCCTGAATGAGTGTGGCCTAAATGGGCGTGACCTGAATGGGCGTGGTCTAGGTACCTGATCGAGTCGGGCTCGCGGCGCATCGACGTCGCTTCCTTCGACGGCGACAAGAGGACGGTGCTCATAGCTGATGGACTCACTCTGCCTCTCGATATCGCCCTCGACCCGCTGAGGGGGTGAGCATCTCTCTCTCTCTCTCTCTCTCTCTCTTCCTCCCTCCTCCTCTCTCTCCCTCTCCTCTCTCTCTCTCTCTCTCTCTCTCTCTCTCTCTTTCTCTCTCTCTCTCTTTCTCAACCCTCCCTCCCTCTGCAGAGAGATGTTCTTCACGAACCAGTTCAAGCTGGAGGGCTGCGCGATGGACGGAAGCAGGAGGCGGACCCTCGTCGATACTCATACCCATCAGGTGTCGGGTATTGTGGGTGAGTGAAAAGATTTAAAAAAGACTCCCGAACGAGAAAAAAAACTTCTAGCGAGAGCACTTTTCCGATAGAGCCAAAGAAAACGATCCTTGCAACTCTATTGCATCTTGACCTAATCACTGAAAACCATAGAACGGAAAGATAGAAAACGGAAGAAACCGAAGGGAATTGAGATGGGGGTAGTGAAAGGACCACGACAGTGAAAGGACCACGACAGTGAAAGGACCACGACAGTGAAAGGACCACGACAGTGAAAGGACCACGACAGTGAAAGGACCACGACCTTTGCAGTCGACATCCCTGCGAAGCGCGTGTACTGGGTGGATCCGAAGGTGGATCGGGTCGAGTCGATGGACTACATGGGCAACGATCGCCGCGTCGTGGCGCAGGGCATGAACACGTGAGTGCACCAGACAACACTACGCACTACAAGACACTACGCACTAGGCAACACTA
>CAWZYM010000008.1:195000-237500 GCA_963966185.1 Rhabditoides inermis | reverse complement strand
CTCCTTTCCTCCCTTTCCTACTGACATCTTATTTTAAATTGATGCACCCACCAATACTAGTTCGGTATGACAAATCGCGATTCTTATGAGTGCTGTGAAAAGCCCGACAAGTTTCACTCGAAAGAATGATGACGTCATCACATCGATACCTTTCAGACCGAGTGTCCGGCGAACACGATCCGGTGCAAGAACACGAAGAAGTGCATCCCGGCGCAGTACGGCTGCGACGGCGACAACGACTGCGGCGACTACTCCGATGAGGATGTGCAGGTGGGTGGGATTATGGTAGCCCGCCAATTCAAATCGCACATCAGTCATGACGAGTCAGCTTACCTTTCTCCATGAAACCATGACAACTGGATTCGAGATAAGTCTGAATTAGTTGATCAAAACCTTTTTCAGTACTGCAAGGAAGGCCAACGTCCCGTGTGCGGCGCCAAGAAGTTCCAGTGCGATAACCACAGGTGAGAACCACATCAGGGCGGGGCAAAGAGGGGCGGCGCTAAACACTCTGTTCAGGTGCATTCCGGATCAGTGGAAGTGCGACTCTGACAACGACTGTGGTGATGGTTCCGATGAGAAGCTGGAGATGTGCGCCAACAAGACCTGTGCGGCTAATCAGGTGATTAGCTGATCAACTGATCAATCGAGTAACTGATCAACTGATCATTCATATCAACTGATCAACTGATCAACTGATCAATCGAGAAACTGATAAACTGATAACTGATCAATCATGTTAACTGATCAACTGATCAACTTATCATCTGATCAACTGATCAACTGATCAACTGATCAACTGATCAACTGCAGTTCACGTGCGGCAACGGGCGGTGCATTCCGATCTACTGGCTGTGCGACGGGGACAACGACTGCTACGATGGGACGGACGAGGACAAGGAGCGGTGCCCGCCCACGCAGTGCCGAGCCGACCAGTTCAGGTGGGGGAGAGAGAGGGGGAGAGAGGGGGAGGGAGAGAGAGAGCAGGGAGAGAGAGAGGAGAGAGAGAGGAGGGAGAGAGAGGGAGAGAGAGGGAGAGAGAGGAGGGAGAGAGAGGAGGGAGAGAGAGGGGGAGAGGCCAGATCAAGATGACAGAGAGAGGGAGAGAAAGAGAGAGAGGAGGGAGAGAGAGAGCGAGAGAGAGAGAGAAAGAGAGAAAGAGAGGGAGAGAGAGCGAGAGGGAGAGAGCGAGAGAGAGAGAGAGAAAGAGAGGGAGAGAAATAGAGAGAGAGAGAGAGAAAGAGAGAGAGAGGGAGAGAGAGAGAGAGAGACCTTCCTTCTCAGGTGCGCGGACGGTCGGCAGTGCATCTCGATCCGCAACCAGTGCGACGGACAGGCCGACTGCGACGACGGCTCCGACGAGGACAGCTGCGCCATCAGGGTACGGTAGATTTGAAGGGTACTGTATTCATTTTGGGTACTGTAGATTGGAAGAGAGTACTGTGGACATTTTGGGTACGGTAGACTCTAGTACTGTAGTCATTTTAGGTACGGTACAGTGTATGAGAGTACTGTAGTCATTTTGGGTATGGTACAGTGAGAAGAGAGTACTGTAGTCAGTTTTCGCTACATTACACTGGGAGAGGCTCTAAAAATACTGTAGTTGATTGTGGTTTCACTGTTACTAGCATATTACTGAAGTCACCTAGAGTTTCACATGCAAGATTACTGCAGTCATCTAGGGTTACTGTGCTTCATGTTCCAGTTTGTTACGGTTACTGTACTTTCAACTATTGCAGGACGGCAGCTGCACGGCGGACCAGTTCCAGTGCTCGACTTCCAAGATCTGCATTCCCAAGTCGTGGAAGTGCGACGGACAGAGGGATTGTGATGACGGGTAAGGAAGAGAGGGAGACAGAGAGAGAGAGAGAGAGAGAGAGAGAAGGAGAGAGAGACAGAGAGATAGAGAGAGAAGGAGAGAGAGAGACAGAGAGAGAGAGAGAGAGAAGAAGAAGAAGAGAGAGAGATGGAGAAAGAGAGAAAGAGAGAGAGAGAGAGAGAGAAGGAGAGAGAGAGACAGAGAGAGAGAGAAGGAGAGAGAGAGAGACAGAGAGAGAGAGAAGAAGAAGAAGAGAGAGAGATGAAGAAAGAGAGAGAGAGAGACAGAGAGATAGAGAGAGAAGGAGAGAGAGAGACAGAGAGAGAGAGAGAGAGAGAGAGAAGAAGAAGAGAGAGAGATGGAGAAAGAGAGAAAGAGAGAGAGAGAGAGAGAGAGAGAGAGAGAAGGAGAGAGAGAGACAGAGAGAGAGAGAGAGAGAGAGAGAGAGAGAGAGAGAGAAAGAGAGAGAGAGAGAGAGAAAGAGAGAGAGAGAGAGAGAGAGAGAGAGAGAGAGACATCCCCCGTTCAGATCCGACGAGCCTACCGGCGGCGCGTGCCTCACACAGCAGTGCCCCGCCGACCACTACCGCTGCGGCAACGGGCGCTGTGTGCATAACGTGAGTATAGTTTCATAAATAAAAAAATATTACTGTATATGTAAATGTAAGCCATATTTTGCTATAGTTCTAGGTTCGCAATAAGTTGCGCGCTGTGGGGTACTTAGATCGGAGAAAGACGGAGAGTCCGCTCACGGCAATAGCGCGCAAAACAATAGAGGCAGACGGTTATGGCACCGTATGTCGCACTGCAAGCAGGGTAGATCGAAAACTATCGCTCTGGCGCAGGCTATACATGATATATTGCATTTACCAATTCTGTACCTCACAAACCTTTCCTCGCCAGCTCTATGCTACATGCACTATGCAATATCCATAAAGGCCTGTTTATGGTCGCTTTTTCCAGCAATATTGCTCAGATTTGCATTATTTTTTGAGCTTTATTCTGCTTCAGTTTGCTTTAATGCGCAATATTGCAGTGGTAGAAGATACATATCAATTAGCAATAATGCTGTAGCAATATTGCATAATAAAGCTTCAGCATGAAAATTAATGCAGAATTGAGCAATATTGCTGGATAGAAACTATAAACAGGCCTTAAGACTAGAGCGATGGATGTGTGCTCAACATAGAAACATGATTTTGATTGATTTATCGATTTATCGATTGATTCCCCCATACAGTCGTGGAAGTGCGACGGCTTCAACGACTGCGGCGACAACTCGGACGAGGGAGAGGCGGCCGGGTGTCGCGCGGACGCCGGCGCCATCAGGTGCCCCTTCGAGCAGGTGAGCAGGACACAAAACACAAAACACAATTCCAGTGATCAAAACACAACACGTATACTGTAGTACTGTATTGTATTACTATATTCTACAATGATCAAAACACAATGGATCAAAGCACAATGATCAAAGCACACATTTCAGATCGCCTGCGAGGGCGCGCCCGACCAGTGCATCCCTCTTTCGCAGCTGTGCGACGGCAAGGAGCAATGTCCGGGCGGCAGCGACGAGGGAGGACGGTGAGCGGGTTACTGTACTTTGAAACTACCGTACTCAGATTACTGTACTCTGAAATAACATCTTGTACTTCAACCTATTGTACTCACTCAGACCACCGCACTTTTGAAATACCGTATCCCACATCAACCTACCGTACTCACTTGAGACCTCCGTGAAATACCGTATCCCACATCAACCTACCGTACCCGTACTTACCGTACTCCTTAGGTGCGCTCGCGACCTGTGCTCGGCGGATCGCGCGGGCTGTCAGTACAAGTGCCACAACAGCCCCAACGGTCCGGTGTGCAGCTGTCCGTTCGGAGAGCAGGTGGGTGTGCAAAACGCTTTCGAAACACCCTTGAAACGTTAATGGTCCTGTGTGAGTATCGAATCGTTGAAATGGACGCCAATGGATAGAGAGCGAGTGAGAGAGCGAGAGAGAGAGAGAGTACTGTACCTACCGTATCCAGCTGGTGAACCGCACGCGGTGCGAGCCGGAGATATTGACAGCAAATATTGAGCTGACCCTATGCTAGATCTGTATCAAACATCTAGCTACTTATGGGGGGCTCCTAAATAGATGAGACCGATTTTAAAAAGAGGCGCTGTCAATCGGCATAATGTACTTACCGTAACCGTATCCCTCTTCAGCTGGTGAACCGCACGCGGTGCGAGCCGGAGAACGAGTGCCTCGACGCGCGCTCGTGCACTCAAAAGTGCGCCGATGAGAAGCACGGGTACACGTGTTCGTGCGACGACGGCTACACGCTCGATGCGGACAAGAAGACGTGCAAGGTACGGTTACTGTATACATAATGTATTACTGTACTTACACTGGGTTACTGTAGATGTTAGACCTGCAAGGTTAGTTACTGTATACGGAAGTAGTATTACTGTAGATAGATTGTCAGGGTTACTGTAGGTGATTACCGTACCTCCAGGTGACCGATGGTCGCGACGGTATGCGTGTGTTCGTCTCGAACCGCAATCGCATCTACTGGAGCGACGCAAAGCTCGACAACTGGCGCACCTTCGCCGCGCAGGTACGGTAGTGGGATACTGTACCTGAGTACTGTAGAGAAGTACTGGTGGGATACTGTACCTGGGTACTGTAGAGAAGTACTGATGGGATACTGTACCTGGGTACTGTAGAGAAGTACTGGTGAGGTACTGCACCTGGGTACTGTAGATAAGTACTTTCAATTCTCTCCTAGGTGGAGAACGCGATCGCCATTGCCTGGGACTCGGTGACGGACAGGATCTACTGGTGAGTGAGACGATTATCGATCGATATCAGTCGAAAAATCAATAAATCGATACAGGTCGGACATTCGCGAGAAGAAGATCTTCTCGGCGACCCAGAACGGCACCAACGTCACAGTGTTCATCGGAGAGGGACTCGATATCACAGAGGGAATCGGTGTGTTTACCTTGTTTACCTTGTTTACCTTGTTTACCTTGTTTACCTTGTTTACCTTGTTTACCTGTTGGTTTACCTTGTTTACCTTGTTTGTTTACTTTGTTTACCTTGTTTACCTGTTTGTTTACCTTGTTTACTTGTTCATCTTGTTTACTCAGCTCTCGACTGGGTGGGTCGCAACCTGTACTGGGTCGATTCGTCTCTGAACACCATCGAAGTGGCGTCCCTGGATCGCCCCAATGCCAGGACCCTGCTCATTCACGAAAACGTCGACCAGCCGAGAGGAATCGCCGTCGACCCGAGAAAGGCGCTGCTCTTCTGGACCGACTGGGGACAGGTACGGTTATCGTACGTTACTGTAGGTTACTGTATGTGCCGTTCATGTACGGTTACTGTAGGTGGCAGGTACGGTTACTGTAGGTTACTGTAAGTACCGTACTTTCAGCACCCGCGCGTCGAGCGCGCCAACATGGACGGTTCGGAGCGAAAGATTCTCGTCGACACTAAGATCTACTGGCCCAACACCATCGCCCTAGATTTCACCACCGACAGGGTGAGCAAAGCACACAGAGCACAACACACAAAACAAAGTTTTAACCAAACGTTTGTTTATTCTAATCGGGAGCGCGCGTCGTGCCATAATCTACATTCAAGAGTCGATGCCAAAACTATATGGGAAGAGAATGAATTGCTTGAATCTAGTGGTTGTCAAAGTGGGGTCTGGGGTGCCGTCACTCCTTTTTGTCCTCCTCGTCCTTCTTGTCGTCGTCCTTCTTGTCGTCTCCCTTCTCCTCCTTCTTCTCATCCTCTTTCTTCTCCTCTTTCTTCTCATCTTTCTTCTCATCCTCCTTTTTCTCCTCCTTCTTCTCATCCTTCTTATCCTCTTTCTTCTCGTCCTCCTTCTTTTCTTCCTTCTTTTCTTCCTTCTTTTCGTCCTTTTTCTCCTCCTTCTTGTCTTCTTTCTTCTCATCACCGTCCTTCTTGAAATCAATGTACAAGCGCTTCGTGCCCTCAGCCTCGCCCTGAAAAGAAGTACCGTAATTTCGAGCCACAGTATACCGCGTTATCTACAGTAACCCAATCGCTCGCTACCGTATACCTTGTGGTCGCTCCAGCAGGCTCGCGCCGCCTTGCCATCGTCCGTGCTCTTGATGTAGTAGACGGCAAAGTAGTGCTTGCCACTCTCCGGCACAGTCTTGCCCGCGTTGAACACGAGCTATACGGTACATTAGAGTAACCCAGTTTACGGTAGCTACCGTACCTGTACGGTGACGCTGTCGCCAGCCTTGAGCGCGCCGACGGGCGGTCGAATGCGGAACATCTCGTTAGACGTGCATTTCACCTAGAGTATAGAGAGAGGGTTGAGTGGGAGAGGGAGAGAGAGAGAGGGTTGAGAGAGAGAGAGAGAGAGTGAGAGAGAGAGAGAGAGAGAGAGAGAGAGAGAGGTACCCACCTTGTAGATGAGGCGTCCCTTAGTGGGGTTTGTGATCTTGATGGAGGTGTTGGCTGCCTCCTCGCCCAGCTTCTTCCCCGAGAAGCTGATACGGTCGGCCGGCTCGCACTAAAGAAGGGTACGGTGGTGGCGGCGGGGCGCGGGAATGATTATCCGCGGGGCGCACGCGTACCTGGAGCAGGAACTCGGCCATTTGGTGGCGCTGGAGTAAGGGAGGGCGAATGACAGCCGAGCCGCCGCGCCGCCCCTTTAGTACACGCCCACGCGCGCAAGCCCCGCCCACTTTTTGGGATTTGCATGCGCCGGGAGGCTGATGAGTCCATTAGCTTGACTGCGATGCAGAGGCAGAGTGACGGGGAATGCGTGCAAAACACAAAACACTGAAAAACACTCCAGCAACATTCCGAGTTCAGGTCTACTTTGCCGATTCCAAGCTCGACTACATCGACTTTGTCAACTATGACGGAAGCGGTGAGTGTTTGATCGATCATCGATCGATTATCGATTGATTTCAGGTCGCACGCAAGTCATCGCCAATCCCAAGTTCGTGCAACACCCGCATGCGCTTGCTATCTTCGAGGATATGATGTACTACTCGGACAGGCGGCTGCAGCGCCTGCAGGTATCGATCAACTTCACGAGTATCGATTGGTTATCGATCGATTTCAGATCTACCCGAAATACCCGAACGGCACCACCGGCAACTACCCGTCGCACACGTTCAGCAAGGCGTTGGGAGTGGCGGCAGTGCACCCTGTGCTCCAGCCAAAGGTTGGGTTGAGAGAGAGAGAGAGAGAGAGAGAGAGAGAGGGAAGGAGAGAGAGAAAGAGATAGATTCGTGTTCCAGGTCGAGAACAACCCGTGCGCCTCCGCCCCCTGCTCGCACCTCTGCCTGCTCGGAGCCAAGAACGTGAGTGGGACGTCATCTATACCTTTTTCATGATAGAGACATTAGCGATTTTGAAGTCGTCACGATCAGTCAGTGAACCCTTTGACTTCTGACTAGTCTGCCATCATACACTCGTGTGCCGAAGTACTTGAAATTGCCGCCGGTACCGGCGCTGCAGCGCCGGGTAGTTTGTTTTGACACACACTCCCTTTCAGTCGTTCACGTGCGCCTGTCCGATGGGCAAGCGTCTCGATTCGACGGGACACGCGTGCGTCGCCGACCAGAAGCCCTTCCTTCTCCTCATCCAGGTGCGTCGATCGATATATCGATCGATAATCAATAAGTAACCGTCATGTCAGTACATACGGAACGACATCGACAACATTCTGAAATACCGATCACCTATGACTGGATTGTTCACAATCCGAAATGCTTCGTTTGAAAAAAAACGCTGATCCATACCACTGCTCCCATTACAGAAGACCAACATGTTCGGCGTGGAGATGACGACACGCGGCAACTCGACCCCGCTCATTGGTGAGTCTTTCCACCCCCCCTCTCTCTCTCTCACCTCTCCCCTCTTCCAGCCGGCATGGTCCCTCTTGCTGGCCTGGGCAACGCCGCCGACGCCGGCTACGATGCGGAGAGCTCGGAGGTGGGTGGATCTCCATGAATCGATAATCAATCGATAACTTTCAGATGTTTATCCTGGAGCACGGCGCGCCGGCGCGTGGACTCACGCAGCTCGGTCAGCTCGCCAGTGTCAGTCGCACCTCCATCAACGCCGCCAATCGGACCGCGATGCAGACCAGTCAGGTGCGGAGGGGCGGGGTTTGAGGGGGCGGAGCTAAAGTGGACGTGTCTAGATGATTGGTTGGGCCCCCAACTTGGGGGAATGCTACACTAGCCATTCTGCAGGGGCGGGGCCTGAGTGGGCGTGGTCACAACGAGCATTTAGATTCCCGACGATCCGTTCTGCATGGCGTTCGACTGGAACGGCCGCAATCTGTACATTGGCAACAAGTACTCGCAGACTATTGAGGTGGTCAGGACGACCGGGACACAGGTGAGAGGGAGAGAGAGAGAGAGAGAGAGAGAGAGAGAGAGAGAAAGAGAGAGAAGGAGAGGGAGAGGGAGAGAGAGAGGAGAGAGGAGAGAGGAAGAGAGAGGGAGGAAGTGAGAAGGAGAGAGAGAGAGAGAGAGAAAGAGAGCGAGAGTGAGAGAGAGAGTGAGAGAGAGAGAGAGTGAGAGAGAGAGAGAGAAAGTCTTGCAGAAGGGTCACAACGGAGTGCCGGACAAACTCGTACGTACTAGCTATACGTGTCTTACTCATGTCGATTTGTCACAGCTACTCACATTTTCATTTTGCCCATACGTTATGATAACGCTGCTTGTTGTCCGAGACACACCACGTACTGTAACGGAAACGTACAGGGTGTCCTGGAAACGTACAGTCTGGAAACGCACGCATTGTTTTCCAGTACCGCTCCGTTCTCCTTCTCAACGACAACTCTCCCACGGCCGTTGTCACGCCGGTGTCGATCGCCGTCGATTCGGACCGGGGACTGTTATTCTGGCTGGATAGGGGAGGAGGCAGCGCCGATGTCAAGGTATCTCTCTCTCTCTCTCGCCCTCTCTCTCTCTCTCTCGCCCTCTCTCTCTCTCCCTTTCTCCCTTTCTCCCTTTCTCCCACTTCTCTAACAAGTACATTATGATCAAAATGAGTGACGTCATCATGACATCATCATGACGTCATCAGGTCGCTCGCGCCGACATGGACGGCTCGTCTCCTCTCGTCATCGCCAGCAACGACTTGACGGAACTCGACCATATCGCACTCGACGTGGGCAACCAGCGCGTCTACTTCTCCGAGGCCAAGGCCGGACGGGTACGGTTGTTTACTTGTTTGTTTACTTGTTTACGTGTTTACTTGTTTGTTTATTTGTTTACTTTCCAGATCTCGTCCGTCACCTACGACGGTCAGGACAGGCACTACGTGCTCAACGATGCTGGAAAGCAGCCCAATGGAATCGCCTTCTTCAGGTGGGTGACGTCATCGGATCTGTGACGTCACTTATTGATTTTTCAGTGATCGTCTGTTCTATTCGGACACCGCTTTCGATACGATCGATGTGGCTACGATCACCGGAGACGGACAGCCGCCCACGTTCACGCATTTCAAGAAGGAGGTACGCGTCTCTCTCTCTCTCTCTCTCTCTCCCTCTCTTTCTCTCTCTAACATCCGATCTCTTTCCAGATTGAGAACCTCGTCAACATCAAGGTGCTCCAGCCGCGTCCTTGTGAGTATGGAGGGCGGGGTTCGAGTGGGCGGGGCTTATCGATATGTTTAGCTTCGGCCAACCACCCGTGCCGCACTTCCAATGGAAACTGCGCGCACATTTGTGTGCCCAAGCAGTTTAGCCAGCACGGATGCCTCTGCGCCAGCGGATACACCAAGTGCGTCTGACTCTCTCTCTCCCCCCCCCTCTCTCCCTCTCCCCCTCTCCCCCTCTCCCTCTCTCACTCTGTCCTCACAGGGACGGCTCCACCGGCTGTCGTCCGTTCGAGGAGAGCTTTGTCGTGATCGCCACCAAGAACCGCATCTTCGGACTGCCGTGAGTTCTAGCCCCGCCCACCCTAGCCCCGCCTCTTTTGCAGTCTGAACGAGCACACGGACAAGGGCATCGCTATGGAGCCGATCGGCGGAACCGCTATAGTATCGATCGACTACGAGGTCGAATCGAAGACGGTCTTCGTCGCCGAGAACAGCGGGCCGAACAAGGGCATCACCGCGTGAGTCCGAGTATCGATCGATTATCGATCGATAACTCGAAGATTGTATCGTATTCATATTAACCCAAAGCAAGGATGTGAACAAGGGGCGCGTGAGTGTGTATCGAATCGATCGATTATTGATCGGTTATCGAATAACTTGAAGATATACATCTAAACACAAAGTCAAAATCAAAGGGATGTTAAAGCCATATGATAGCAAATGATCATCAATGACTCACATGACTGTCAGTGTGAGAACTTATTGATTGATTATCGATCGGTTTCCAGCTACACCATTGGCGAGGCCATTGCCAAGCCGATCATTCGCGATTCGTTCGGCACGTTTGCGATCCGATCGATCGCTGTGGACTGGGTCAACTACAACCTCTACTTCATCAACGCCGATTCCGACCGTACCAACATCGAGGTGGGGGCGTGGTCGCCGGGGGCGGGACTTATTTTCGATTAATGTACACACCCCATTATCAAATGGGATTTCCATGGTGCAAAGTGCTCGGTGCGAGAATGGAATGCTGAAGAATGAATGCATAATGAAAAAAGAGGAGAAAAGAACCAGAATACGTGCTTGACCGTTCTCTACTGAGGATCCTTTTTCCCAGGGGAAAGAGAGAGAGAGAGAGAGAGAGAGAGAGAGAGAGTATCCTTTTTCACAGGTGTGCAAGCTGGACGGTCAGCACAGGAAGATCCTGTTCACCACCAAGACCGAAACGCCCACGTCCATTGCTGTCGACCCGATCGGCCGCTATCTCTACTGGGCCGACCAGGGACAGAAGCCCAGCATCCAGGTAAGAGTGGGCGGGGCGATGAGGGGCGGGGCTAGATAATCAAATTCAATCGAAACGTTGACGCGTACATAACGAAATCATTCATAAGAACCTAAGATGGTCGAGTTTATTGCGCCGAATGGAAAGATGGGGCTGGAAGATGCGTAGAAACATACGTAGACGAAACATAGAAAAGGAAATGGGGCGTGGCGAAGAGGGCGGGGCTTACCGTCGATTTGCAGCGCGCTCTGCTCGATGCGTCTCGCAGGGAGGTTCTGGTGGATGAGGGAGTGCAGGAGCCGACGGATCTGGTTGTGGATGTCGCCAGTCGAATGCTCTACTGGACCGACGCCAAGGCAGACGGAATCTACCGAGTGCGGTGAGTACGGTACCCATATCTAGTAACAGTATTACAGTGTCCTCTTCACTTGTTTCTAGTGTTTTACAGTAATACTGATACATGACTACAGTAACCTCACTACCGTATTCCTAGTTCGGCGGGCGGTCACCCGGAGCTCGTACGTGCGGATATCGCCTCTGCCGCGGGCATGGCGCTGGTCGGCCAGCAAATGTTCTGGACCGACAACCGACTGGAGAAGGTGTTCAAGGTGCGCGGGCAGAATCGGAATCGAGAATAGTTATCTCGAGTAGCACATTACAATTTTGCAAATCATTGCAAGGTCACGATAAAATACAAAGGTGCGGTCGGTTTCTTCGAGAAAACATAGCCGAAGTGAATCGAAGGCGTTCGCAGGCATTTCGAGACAGACAGAGAGAGAGAGAGAGAGAGAGAGAGAGAGAGAGGGGGGGAGAGAAGAGACTGACCGCTACTTTGAAGGCGAGTAGCCGACCGAACACCACCGCCGTCGTCCTCTCGCCGTCAACGGTCGCCGCCAATCTCAAGGACGTCGGCGACGTCATCGTCTTCTGCAGGGAGAACCAGCCCAAGGTGAGTGACGTCATCAAATTATGTCAATGGACTTCACGTGTCAATTGACGTCATCGAGCATACTGTCACGTCGTCTGAGCGTCGTCTGAACGTCATCTGAACGTATCATGTCAGCTGAACGTCATCTGCACGTCATCTGAGAACGCCATCCAATTGTAGGCGTCGTCGCCGTGTCAGATCACGGACAACCTGCGCAAGTCGCCGTGCCCGCAGCTCTGCTTCGCCGCGCCCGGAACGCAGTCGCCGACGTGCGGATGCGCGCGCGGAGTGCTCAAGGGAAGGAGCTGCGAGGGTGGGTGGGGAGGGAGGAGAGAGGGGGGGAGAGAGAGAGAGGGGGAGAGGGAGGGGAGAGAGGGAGGGGAGAGAGGGAGGAAGAGGAAGGGAAGAGGGAGGGAGAGAGAGAGGTAGAGAGAGAGAGGGGGGGAGAGAGAGAGAGAGAGAGACTTTTCCAGAGCCAGACACGTTCCTCATGCTGGCTGATGGCGACAAGATCATCGACGCTTCGATCGAGCCCGACGTCAAGGCCGGCCGCCCGCTCAAGGTACGTATGGACAATACGTACCGAACGTAATTTGAATACACCCACGTACTGTACGTACAAAGACATTGAAATCGAGACAACTGTCTGCGTCCTGCGATCGTTTTGACAGGTGCGCCACTTGCCACTAGCATTTCTCGAAGTTCGAATACGATCGATTAGTGGTTGTTGCGTTGTTGCGAGAAATTTACCTGGAGATAAATTGAAAAAATCGATAATCGATATTAATCGATTATTTGCGCAGGAGCCGTTCCCGGCGATCGACAACCTGCAGCTGTTCGATGTGGATGTGGCGATGCGGAGGGTGTTCTCGGTGGCGGAGTCGCCTTCCGGTGGGTCGACCCTCTCTCTCTCTCTCTCTCTCTCTCTCTCTCTCTCTCATTCCCTCTCTTGCAGGCGTCAACATCAGCTGGTTCAGCATGAACAACCCGGACAGCCCGCGGCTCATCTTCGGACAGGGCAAACAGAAGGTGAGGATTGTGGGAGAAGAAGAAGGAGAAGGAGAAGGAAGGGTAGGAGAAGAAGAAGATATGAGGAAGGTATGAGGATTGAGGAGGAGTGAGGCTTGCCAAACCGGTTTCCCCTTCAAACTTTACAATCAACAAACTGTTTGGCTGATTGAGTGTTCGTTGAATTGGATACTTTGCTTGAGCAATACGGTAGGTTGTCAAACTAATAAATCGTACTGTATTCATTTCTTCCTATTTTCCAGGCGGCCGACAAGGTGCGCCACATCTCCGACATGAAGCTCGACTGGCTCACGCAGAAGGTAAACAAAGAAGTAAACAAGTAAACAAACGAGTAAACATACTAGTAAACACGTAAACAAACGAGTAAACAAGTAACACACAACAGGTCTACTTCACCACCGGGCGCACCGGCAAGGTTCATTCCGTGGACGTTGGGGGAGAGCATGTGCGGACGATAGCCACCGGGGACTGGACGTACGCACTGGCGCTCGATCCGTGCAGTGGACTGGTGTTCTGGTCCGACAGTGGATACAAGGTGGGTGGATCTCTCTCTCTCTTTCTCTCTCTCTCTCTCTCTCTTCTCTCTCCTGTTATTTTCTTTCTCTGCCTCTCTCTCTCTCTCCCTCTCCCTCTCCCTCTCTCTCTCTCTCTCGCTCTCTCTCGCTCTCTCTCTCTCTCTCTCTCTCTCGCTCTTCTCTCTCCTGTTATTTTCTTTATCTGCCTTATTCTCTCTCTCTCTCTCTCTCTCTCTCTCTCTCTCTCTCTCTCAACTCATATCTCTCTAGGTTACCGGCGGACTCTACGAACCCCGCATCGAGCGCTCCAACATGGCGGGAGGCGATAGGAAGGTGGGATCGCAAAATCGGCTAGAGAAAAGCTAGAGACACGGCAGGTGATCGTCTGCGAGAGCATCTCCCTTCTCGCAGAAAAAAACATATCTTGAATACTTTCACCTTTACCTGTAAACGCTCTCCAGAGTACTCTCTTGAATCGTAGAGCTACCTTACTTTACCTGTCTTCCTCCAGGTGATCGTCCGCGAGGGCATCTCCCTTCCCGCCGCGATCGCGGTGGACTTCCGCGACCAGCGCATCTACTGGGCAGACGTGAACCGACTCAACATCGAGAGCTGCGACTACGACGGAAACAACAGAAAGGTGAGGGGCCAGTAGCATATAACCTAACATCGTCTTCTATGTACTAACATCGGATAAATCTAACCACATACATCCTAACGTCGTGTCTGCCCATCTCATCACTGAAGATAATTGCCGGGGACGGTGTGCATAGTTTGGTGGGAGGAGTCCAAAACATGTTCACCATTTCACCACTTTGCATCTTTTCCATATTATGTTCATCTCATCTTTCCTCCCCCACTTTGTCTGGTCATCTAATTGTCAACGCCAGACAAATTGAGTACCGAATCAATAATCAAAATCAATAATGACTATCCCATGTTTAGGTGATCGGCGTCGGGTATCGCGCCAAATCACTCGATATCTGGGACCGGTGGCTGTACATGAGCGATCCGCTCTCCAATGGAGTGTTCCGCATCAATAAGGTGAGGATGTTGACTTCTATTGTCTCCCACTGTTCTAGCACATATAGAGAGAAGGAGAAAGAGAGAGAGAGAAAGAGAGAGGATAGAGAGAGAGAGGGAGAGAGAGAGAGAGAGAGAAAGAGAGAGAGAGAGAGAGAGAGAGAGAGAGAAAGAGAGACAGAGAGAGAAAGATAATTCCTCTCTAGGATGCGGGCGGCCCTGCCGAGAACGTCGTCTCTGATCGTCGCGTCCCTGGAACACTGCGCGTCTTCGCCAGCGAGCAGGTGTTGTTGTTTTTGTTTGTTTGTTTGTTTGTTTGATTGTTTATTGTTTACCCTCCAGGACGTGCGCACTCGCAACCAGTTCTGCAACGCTCTGACCAGCCAGCTCTGCAAGATCAACAACGGCGGATGCGCGCAGGTACGTTTCGAAGAGATACGTTTCAGCAGATTATCTATACGTTTCAAATGAATCTCGATACGTTTCAAATGTAGCCATACGTTTCACCATACGTTTCCAGGTGTGCACGGTTGTGGCTGATGATATCGGCGTGGCTGCGAGCCGCGTGCAGTGCAGCTGCAATGACGATTTCGAGTTGGTACAGCAGCCCGGACAGGTGAGAAAGAGAGAGAGAGAGAGAGAGAGAGAGAGATGGAGAGAGAGGAAGGGAGAGGGGGGGGGGGGTAAAGGAGAGAGAGAGAGGGGGGAGAGAGAAACAACTCTATCCATTCTAGGACTTTGCCACGCAGTGCGTGCCTCGCTCCGAAAAGCAGGAGAGCTGCCTGCCGCCGTACAACTTCCAGGTACGGTAGTGAAGGTTACTGTACTTTCAAATGCTTACCGTAACCCTTCTAGTGTGGCAACGGCGAGTGCGTGTCTCTGGACGTCACCTGCAACGGTCATCCGAACTGCGCCGACGGCAGCGACGAAAACCCCAACTACTGTAGTGAGTTTGAAATTTGTTGGGTCCCACCACGATCGTTCTAGTAATTCAGTGCGCAGTGCAAAGCAATCAAAAAAGGATTGTTTTGTTATGATGCTGGTTCCGTGGTCGTTTATCGAACCACTCTGGGTCCCACCACGAACTTCCTGACCATGCATGCTTGCAGACACGCGCGCGTGCCCCGAGGACTACTTCCTCTGCAACAATCGTCGCTGCATCTCCGAGAGCAAGCGGTGAGTGGAATAAACAAACAAGTAAACAAATAAACAAACAAGTAAACAAATAAACAAACAAGTAAACAAACAAACAACAACAACAACCTTGCAGCTGCAACCACATCGACGACTGCGGCGACTCTTCGGATGAGCTCGACTGCACGGCTGCTGTACAGTGCGCCGAGGGCTCGTTCGCATGCGGAAATGGACACTGCATCAACCAGACCAAGGTACGTCATCTGATCTGACGTCATTTACCACGTCATCTGACCTGACGTCATCTACCGCGTCATCTAATCTGACGTCATATAACTTCACGGCATCTGATCTGACGTGATATAACTTCACGTCTCTGATCTCACGTCATCGAACTCCACATCATCTGATCTGACGTCATCTAACTCGTCGACTGACCTGACGTCATCTACCGCGTCATCTGATCTGACGTCATCCAACTCGTCATCTGACCTGACGTCATCTACCACGTCATCTGCAGGTGTGCGACGGCCACAACGACTGTCACGACGAGAAGGTGTCGGACGAGTCGCAGGAGACGTGCCCCGGGCTGCCGATCGACTGCCGAGGAGTGAGGATACGCTGTCCGAACACCAACATCTGCATACAGGTAAGAAAATATTGGGAACTGACCATAAAGTTCTAAGGAGCTCTGTGGGAGATGATGGGAGATACATAGACAGACAGGGAGGTAGCAAAGCAGATAGAGAGAGAGCGAGGGAGAGAGAGAGAGAAAGCGAGAGAGCGAGAGAGCGTGAGAGAGAGAGAGAGAGAGAGAGAGAGCAAGAGAGAGAGTGAGAGAGCAAGAGAGAGAGAGAGAGAGAGAGAGAGAGAGAGAGAGAGAGAGAGAGAGAGAGAGAGAGAGAGAGAGAGCGAGAGAGAGAGAGCGAGAGAGAGAGAGAGCGAGAGAGAGAGCGAGAGAGAGAGAGAGAGAGAGAGAGAGAGAGAGAGAGAGAGAGATTCGCTCCCTCTTCCAGCCCGCCGACCTCTGCGATGGCTACGACGACTGCGGCGATAAGGCCGATGAGAACAAGCTGTTCTGCATGAACCAGCAGTGCGCCCAGCACTAGTGAGTACGGTAGATCATGGTAGATCAGGGTAGATCAGGGTAGATCAGGGCAGATCAGGGTAGATCACCATGTTCCAGCGTTCGTTGCCCGACCGGCCGCTGCATCCCCGAGACTTGGCAGTGCGACGGCGACAACGACTGCGGCGACGGTGATTATCGATTTATTGATTTATAGACTTATTGATTCGAATTCCCGTTCTCTCGCTATGTCTATTGAATGACAGGGAAGAGAGCGAATAGGTCCCTGTATCGCTGTATCGATTATCGATTATCGATTATCGATTTTGCAGGCGCGTGGGACGAGACGCACACCAACTGCACGGACGCGTCGGGCAAGAAGATCTGCGTGGGCGAGTACCTGTTCCAGGTGTGTATGGGTGGTTTGTGAAGGAAATCAATAAATCGATATCACCACATTTTCGTGGTTCCTAACCGAGTGCTTTCCGAGGAGTGAGAAGTAGAAGTGGTTTAGTGTAGTGATTAGGTAGATCTAGTAGAAAGTAGGAAGAGAGGGGAGAAGAGGAGACAGAGGGAGGGAGAGAGAAAAAGGGGGGAGAGGGAGAGAGAGACAGGAATAGAGAAAGAAAGAGAGAAAAAGAGAGGGAGAGAGAGAGAGAGAGAGAAAGAGAGAGAGATTCCCTGCAGTGCGACAACGGCAAGTGCATCTCGCGCGCTTTCATCTGCGATGGAGAGGACGACTGCGGGGATGGATCCGATGAGAGCACCACACACCGCTGCGGTATGTTTACTTGTTTGTTTACTTGTTTACTTGTTTGTTTACTTGTTTGTCCACTTGTTTGTTTACTTGTTCACCCCTTCCAGGCAACCGCACGTGCTCGGACCAGGAGTTCCACTGCGTGTCGAACGCGCGCCTCGCCCAGCCCAAATACGAGTGCATACCCAAGGTAATACTAATCAATCGATAATATCGATTTTTATATAATCAATCGATATTCGCATAGGCGTGGCTGTGTGACGGTGACGTCACCTGCGCCGGCGGCGAGGATGAGTCGGAGGGAATGTGCAAGACCGAGAAGAAGGTAGGCGGACAACATGTAAACAAGTAAACAACATGTAAACAACAACATGTGAACAAGTAAACAACAAGTAAACAACATGTAAACAAGTAAACAACATGTAAACAAGTAAACAACTTCTAGGACTGCAACAAGGGCGAGTTCCGGTGCTCGAACCAGCACTGCATTCACGCGAGCTGGGAGTGCGACGGCGACAACGACTGTCTGGATGGATCCGACGAGCACGCCAACTGCAGTGAGTGCAAAACACACTCTGGCCAAAACACGAAGCACTCTCAAGATCAAAACACAACGCACACATTGCAGCGTACTCGTCCTGCCAGCCCGAGTTCTGGCAGTGCGCCAACCACAAGTGCATCCCCAACTCGTGGCACTGCGACGGCAACGACGACTGCGAGGACGGATCGGACGAGAAGGTGGGGGCGTGGTCTAAAGGGACGTGGCCTAATCCGGAATTCAGAACTGCACGTCGATCCAGCGTCACGAGGGCGGCACCGGACACGCCGTGTGCGGCAAGGGACAGTACCAGTGCATGAGCGGCGAGTGCATCGACGAGAAGAAGGTGGGGGCGTGGCTTAGTGGGCGTGGCTAAGCGGGGCGTGGCTTCAGGTGTGCGACCGGAGCTACGACTGCGCGGATAGGAGTGACGAGTCGTCGACGTGTTTCGTCGACGAGTGCGCTCTGGCTGAGAAGCCGCTGTGTGAGCAGAAGTGCACTGACCTGCCGATCGGGTGTGTTTACTTGTTTACTTGTTTGTTTGTTTCTTTGTTTACGTGTTTGTTTTCAGCTACAAGTGCGAGTGCTACGAGGGCTTCGCAATCGATACAACCGACAAGAAGAGCTGTCACAACGTCAACGAGTGTCTCGGTGCGTCTAGCTATCGTCTCCCATCGTACAGTATATCTAATCTACAGTATCACAACCTACAGTATCCTAGGCTACAATAGCCAACCTACAGTACCCCAAGCTACAGTACCCCCATGGCTACCGTAACCCTACCGTATTCCAGAAGGCATCTCGGGCTGCTCTCAGCTTTGCGACGACAAGATCGGCAGCTACAAGTGCGGCTGCGTCGAGGGCTATACTCTCTCGCGCAACGACCACTCCTGCAAGCGCGTCGAGAAGGTGAGAGGGGGCGGAGCGTGAAGGGGCGTGGCTTGCACTCAGTGAGCTCCCAATCTCACGTCGACAATGCCTGAAACCATTAGTAAGTAATACAGCAAAGTGGAGAGATCAAATCAGTGAAAAAGTTGGAAGTGGGAAAGCAACTCATTATACAGGATCCGGAGCCGAAGCTTCTTCTCGCCAACAAGCACTACATCCGCCGGTTCAACACCGAGGGCGACAACTACGAGCTCGCTGCGGACGGATTCGACAACGTCGTCAGCATGGACGTCGACATGGTCGAGAGGAAGGTGGGTGGGCGGAGCCTAGATGGGCGTGGCATAAGTAGAGAGAGGAGAGTGAGAGACAGAGTAGGCGGAGCCTATGTGGGCGTGGTCTATCTAATAAACCTTCTTCAGGCCTACCTGGTCGACATCGGTAAACTGCGCATGTACCGCGTCGGACTGGATGATATGGACGGCCCGATCTCCAGCTACCAGACCGTCCTCCGCCACAACGTCTACGGAACCGAGGGTGAGTGGGGCGGGGCCTGGGTGGGCGGGGCCTAATTCTCTCACCTGCAGGCATCGCTGTCGACTGGGTCGGCCGCAAGCTGTACATGCTCAACAGGCAGGAGCGCTCGGTGCGCGTCTGCGAGTTGGATGGACGGTGAGTGGGGCGGGGCCTGAGTGAGCGTGGTCTCACCGATCTGTCTAGGTACTGCCGCACGCTGATCCGCGACCGCATCGCGCAGCCGAAGGCAATCGTTGTGCATCCCGGCAAGGGCTACCTGTACTTTACTGAGTGGTCCCTGCAGCCGTACATTGGACGCATGAGCCTCGATGGATCACCGAACCTCGCTGTGAGTATTTTGGATGCCTTACTGCCGTTAATGTTTTAGTGTGCGTGATGTATCTGTCGCTAGTACAACTGTTGGAATCATTTGAAAACGATTACTTTCGATTTTCGAGATTTCTGAACAAAAAATGAACTTTTCAGGACCCTATTGTCAAGCTCGCCGAGAACGACCTCGGCTGGCCGAATGCGCTCGCTATCGACTACTACAGTGACAGGTGGGCGGAGTCGGAGGGGGCGGAGCTTACCTGGTTCCATTCAGGCTGTTCTGGGGAGACGCGCATCTCAATGAGATCGGATTCATGGATCTGGACGGCGGCGGCAGGAGGCACATTCCGGCGAGGTGAGTAGAAGAGAGAGGGAGAGGGAGAGAGAGAGAGAGAGAGAGAGAGAGAGAGAGATGGAGAGAGAGCCACTCTCTCAGACGCACCTCTCACGTCTCCTCTCTGGCTGTCTTCGACGACTTCCTCTACTGGTCCGACTGGAACCTGCGTGAGGTGAGATTTCAAGCTGATTTGCATATTCATTGACCTCATTTGCATAATTCAGGTCATCCGCTGTGACAAGTGGTCGGGAGCGAACGAGACTGTGCTGGAGAAGACGATTCAACTGCCCAACGATCTCAGGGTGAATACATTGTCTATTTTCATCGAGTCTATTTTCATACGAATGTCAACAATGGAAGGAAGTCACATTCGTGTGGTGTATATCAGTAGTTATATATTCCGTTTGCATTCAGCTCAACATTTCTCGTCAAAAACATTATGTTGTCCAATAGTTCTACAGTACCCCGAAGTCTTAGACAGTGAAAATTTCATCACACGTTCACAGTTCTTTTTCGCAAAGCTGTCATCACAGCTAGCAAACGTAGTGGTAACGCTCTCACTTGAACAGTATGTTCAATTTGAAAATTTCATCGACAAGACTGTGATCTTTCTCTAACCACCCTAATGTCTCTCGTGAAAAGCAGGAAACTCATATGCGAGCCCACTATATGTCCTACTTGTTTCTTATACTTGTTTCTTATACGTGTTTCTTATTCTTGTGTCTCATTCCATTCCCATTCTAGATCATTCACCCGCTACGCCAGCCGGCGTACGAGAACCCGTGCGGCGAGGACAACGGCGGCTGCTCGCATCTCTGCCTCATTCAGGTGAGTATGGCAATGCGCCAAGCGGCCGCAGCGCGTCCACATTGCGCACGCGACGCGTCTGCGTTCTCTTTTCTAAAACTCTTTTTGTGCCGTCAAGCGTCCGTAACACTAGTCGGTAAAACTGATTCGGTAAAAAAAAAGTTGCAAGCGGCAAGCCGTCTCCGGGTTCGTAGAGATGACCTTTGACCTATGCATTTTGCAGGGCGGCGGCAACGCGTTCACCTGCTCCTGCCCGGACAACTTTGTGCTCACCAGGTGAGTATCGGAAACCATTTCCGCAGTGAACCGAGAGCAATCGCAAGCAGTTTGAAATGACTTCCACTAATTTCGAAGTGTTTCGCACGGTACTTGGAAATGATTTCGGGCGCAGTTTGAAGAGACCGACTTTACCTTCTCAAGTAGAGGTCAGACTCAACTTTTGATGGCAAAAGATCCCCAGAAAGATCTCAGAACGCGCTCTCACCCTCAGAAAGATCCCCAGAAAGATCCCCAGAAAGTGCCTTTTTGTATCATAAAGCGGCTTTTTGATACATAATTGAGTCTGACCTCGCCTTTACGTGCTCAAAGCTAACCTTGCACTCCTTTCCAGCGACAGCTTTCTCTCTGAATTTCTCTCTATCTCTATCTCTATCTCTATCTCTATCTCTATCTCTATCTCTATCTCTATCTCTATCTCTATCTCTATCTCTATCTCTATCTCTATCTCTATCTCTATCTCTATCTCTATCTCTATCTCTATCTCTATCTCTATCTCTATCTCTATCTCTATCTCTATCTCTATCTCTATCTCTATCTCTATCTCTATCTCTATCTCTATCTCTATCTCTATCTCTATCTCTATCTCTATCTCTATCTCTATCTCTATCTCTATCTCTATCTCTATCTCTATCTCTATCTCTATCTCTATCTCTATCTCTATCTCTATCTCTATCTCTATCTCTATCTCTATCTCTATCTCTATCTCTATCTCTATCTCTATCTCTATCTCTATCTCTATCTCTATCTCTATCTCTATCTCTATCTCTATCTCTATCTCTATCTCTATCTCTATCTCTATCTCTATCTCTATCTCTATCTCTATCTCTATCTCTATCTCTATCTCTATCTCTATCTCTATCTCTATCTCTATCTCTATCTCTATCTCTATCTCTATCTCTATCTCTATCTCTATCTCTATCTCTATCTCTATCTCTATCTCTATCTCTATCTCTATCTCTATCTCTATCTCTATCTCTATCTCTATCTCTATCTCTATCTCTATCTCTATCTCTATCTCTATCTCTATCTCTATCTCTATCTCTATCTCTATCTCTATCTCTATCTCTATCTCTATCTCTATCTCTATCTCTATCTCTATCTCTATCTCTATCTCTATCTCTATCTCTATCTCTATCTCTATCTCTATCTCTATCTCTATCTCTATCTCTATCTCTATCTCTATCTCTATCTCTATCTCTATCTCTATCTCTATCTCTATCTCTATCTCTATCTCTATCTCTATCTCTATCTCTATCTCTATCTCTATCTCTATCTCTATCTCTATCTCTATCTCTATCTCTATCTCTATCTCTATCTCTATCTCTATCTCTATCTCTATCTCTATCTCTATCTCTATCTCTATCTCTATCTCTATCTCTATCTCTATCTCTATCTCTATCTCTATCTCTATCTCTATCTCTCCTCTCTCTCTCTCTCTCTCTCTCTCTCTCTCTCTCTCTCTCTCTCTCTCTCTCTCTCTCTCTCTCTCTATTAACCTCCCATTCTAGCGACAACAAGACGTGCGAGCCGCACTGCACCGATCGACAGTTCGCGTGCGGCGGCGAGGACAGCAAGTGCATACCGAAGCTGTGGTGGGTAGGGGTTACTTTGTGGTTACGGTACTTTGGCGGTTCTGTGGTTACGGTACTTTGTAGTGTACTGTGGTTACGGTATTTCAGCGTTACTGTGGTTACGGAACTGGGGTGCTGTGATTACGGTACTTTGTAGTGTACTGTCGTTACGGAACTTGGGTACTGTGATTACGCTACTATGTAGTGTACTGTGGTTACGGTACTTTGTAGTGTACTGTCGTTACGGAAGTGGGGTGCTGTGATTACGGTTCTTTGGCAGTTCCATGCTTACGGTACATTGGCGGTACTATGGTTACGGTACTTGAAATCGGGTATACGGTATTTTAGGTACTGCGACGGAGAGAAGGACTGCAGAGATGGCAGCGACGAGCCGGGAGAGGACATTTGCGGTAGGTGGTGAGACGGAAAGTCAATAACTGGTCGGAAACTCGATAATTAGTCCGATCCTAACCTGGTGTCCGACCCTAGCTAGATAACGAATCGGTCAAGCACTTTATGCACATAGCCAAACCATCCACACAGTCATCTACTGTCTGCTTCACAGATCACAGACACCCCCCCCCCCAATCACAAAAAGTTCAATCACTCCCCTTTGGAAGTTTCGCGCGCGCGCGCGCAATTTTCAAATGCGGGGTGTACGAGCGGAGTGGCGGAAATAAATATTCTCTGGACTGTATGTGGATCACTTTCAGGTGTGCGCATTTGCGCGGTCGGCGAGTTCCAGTGTGTGAACCACAACTGCACCCGGCCCTTCCAACTCTGCGACGGCAACGACGACTGCGGCGACGGATCGGACGAGAAGGTAGCGAGGGTTACGGTAGTATACTGTAGATTGCTATGGTACGGTGGCATACTGTAGATTACTATGGTGCAATTGTAGAGTGTAGATTGCTATGGTATGGTAGCATGCTGTAGATTACTATGGTGCAATTGTAGATTGTAGATTGCTATGGTACGGTAGCATACTGTATTTGTGTACTGCGGTTACGGTACTGTGAATTTCTAGGATTGCGACAAGCCGTGCGACCCGTGGATGTTCAAGTGTGCCGCTACTGGAAAGTGCATCCCGAAGAGGTGGGCGGAGTCTCGAGGGGCGGGGCTTACACACTAGCTATAGGTTCACTTGCGACGGCGACGACGACTGCGGCGATCGCTCCGACGAGGCGGACACTGTGTGCAGTGAGTGAACGGAGGGGCGGAGCGAGAATGGGCGGGGCTAATTGATGCATTTCCAGAGAACCCGAACCGCAACTGTACCGCCGAGGAGTTCCGCTGCGCCAACAACAAGTGCATCTCCAAGGTGAGCGCGTCAACAACTCAATCAACAACGTAAACAAGTAACAAACACGTAAACAACATAAGTAAACAAGTAATGAACAAGTAAACAAGTAAACAACCTTTCAGTCGTTCCGCTGCGACAACGACGACGACTGTGGGGACGGGTCGGACGAGACGGCAGAGTGCGCGAATATCGAGTGCAAGAAGGGCTGGACGCGATGCGGCAGCAGCTACAGGTAAACAACGCAAACAAACAACGTAAACAGTGCAATTGTTTACTTGGCTTGCAGTAACGCCTACCTAGTATACCTGTTCGCATACATTTGTGTCTTCATCAACCTTTACCGCATATCTATAGTATGTGACAATGTCTACTATTTGCTGGCGAAAGGCCAAAAGATCTCATCCGAACAGACCGCGCACATCGGAAAGATGAAAGATCGTCAGAAAGTGTCATTGTGTATCATGCTTTTTGATACGACAACTCGGATGAGAACCGGAAGCTTTTTGATACATAATCGAGTTTCCCATCGTCTTACCTAATATTGATTATTGATTGATTATCGATCGCTCACATTAGGTGCATTCCGAACTGGGCGTTCTGCAACGGGCAGGACGACTGCCGAGATAACTCGGACGAGAACAGGGAGAGGTGTCCAAAGTGCGAGGACGTGGGAGAGTTCCAGTGCGCCACTACTGGCAAGGTAGGGAGATGGGGGGAGAGAGAGAGAGAGGGAGAGAGAGAGAGAGAGAGAGAGAGAGAGAGAGAAAGAGAGAGAGAGGGAGAGAGAGGGAGAGGGAGAGGGAGAGGGAGAGGGAGAGAGAGGGAGAGAGAGGAGGGGAAAGAGGGAGAGAGGGAGAGGGAGAGAGAGCGGGAGAGAGAAGGGGGAAAGGGAGAGAGGGAGAGGGAGAGAGAGATAGGAGATAGGAAAAGAGAAGGGGAAAAGAGATAGCGAGAGAAAGAGAGAGAGAGAGAGAGAGAGAGAGAGAGGAGGAGAGAGAGAGAGAGAGAGAGAGGGAGGGAGAGAGAGAGGGCGAGATAGGAGATAGGAAGAGAGAAGAGAGAGAGAGAGAGGGGGGGGGGGGAGAGAGAGGGAGGGAGAGGGAAAGAGCCACTCTCTTGCAGTGCATTCCGAAGCGTTGGATGTGCGACAGCGAGAACGACTGCGGCGACATGTCGGACGAGACGGATGCGAGCTGCGGGGGCACTACCAGACCCTGCTCCGAGAGCGAGTTCCGGTGCAACGACGGAAAGTGCATCCCCGGAAGCAAGGTACCGTACGTTACGTATACCGTAGACCTTTGTGCCTTTGTCATCGACGTATTCTTACTTTAACGTACCATCTATCGTATACCTATTTCCTTTGTTTATCTACCTTTATCTATCATACAAGGTACCGTACAGTACCGTACCATCTACAGTACCTACAGTACCTACAGTATCTACAGTACCGTTGTACAGTACAGTACCGTTATTACCTTTGTGTGTTTGTCTTCCGTACCAGGTACTATACTCAGTGAACCGTACTCTCTACCGTATATCTATAATACCGTACCACCTACCGTACCACCTACCGTATACCTAGGTGTGCGACGGCACGATCCAGTGCTCGGACGGCTTGGACGAGTCGCAATGCCAGCTGCGCACGTGTCGCGCCGGCCACAAGCAGTGCGACGACGGCACCTGCATCACCGAGCACAAGTGGGGCGGGGCTTATGGGGGCGGGGCTTCGTGGTGTTCACGAGAGTTTCACGATCTAAGGGAGGTTCTAAAAAGATGCAATTTGAGTCAAGTCTTGGGTCAAGGAAGGGTTAAGTTTTCATTTTTCGCCTCAAGTTTCTCGCTGCTGTACTGGAGGTCATGTTTTGGAATTGTTCAAAACTGAGATGGCAGCATTTACCTTACCTGCTCAGGTGGTGTGACCGCAAGAAGGACTGCCCCAACGCCAGCGACGAGATGAACTGCACGCATATTGTGAGTTCAATTTTCAATTTTGTGCTTTGTGCTTTGTGCTTTACTCATTTCAAATTCCAGGAGCGCCGCCAGTGCTCTCCGTTCGAGTTCGAATGCGCGAACAGCGTGTGCATTCCGCGCAAGTTCATGTGCGACGGAGACAACGACTGCGGTGAATATTGATTTATTGATTTATTGATTGCTATCATTTTTTTTCCATCTATGGCGTATTATTGTGCGTAGTTCTCTCTTTCTCTCATCGGCGATTCGCAGTCTGCACTTAGACATGTGAGCGGGCGCCCTCTTTGGCCTAGCGGCTAGCGCTGCCGCCTACCAATCTCCCGGCCCGGGTTCGATTCCCACTGCCCCCAATACTCGTGCGATGAGAGTAACCCATGACTTTCGTTCTACTGCAATATTACTGAGGATAACTCCTGGTATCGAGCACACTTTTGCGAAATTTGGCGTGCGGGATCAATCGATAATTCGATGTTGCAGGAGACAACAGCGACGAGACGAGTGGCGAGTGCCGGTCGGCGCAATGCGACCCGCCCCTTCGCTTCCGCTGCGCCCACAGCCGACTCTGTCTCAACATTCTGCAGGTCAGAATATTTATCTCGAATCAAGTAGCACACAATATCGATTGCGTGAATTACGGTGGAATACGGTAAAGTACCGTAATACAATGCCTACTGCAAGTTCCAAGTTGATGAAACATTTCCAACTTTCCATGAAATCAAATCATTTCAGCTTTGCAACGGCTTCAGCGACTGTGGACCGATGGACTTCTCCGATGAACATCTCTCAATGTGCAGCAGCTTCAGGTAGGGAGGAAGGGAGAGAGGGAGAGAGAGAGAGAGAGCGAGAAAAGAAAGAGAGAGCGAGCGAGAGAGAGAGAGAGAGAGAGAGAGAGAGAGAGAGAGAGAGAGGTTCATCTTTCAGTGAGTACGGCGACTGCTCGGCCGACCAGTTCAAGTGCGCCAATGGAAAGTGTATTGACGGGGCGCTCGCCTGCGATCGCAACGACGACTGCGGCGATGCGAGCGACGAGATCGGATGCGGTGCGTGACTCTCCCCCCCTCTCTCTCTCTCTCTCTCTCTCTCTCTCTCTTTCTCTCTCTCTCTTTCTCTCTCTTTTCCTACCTGAAGCTGCTGCACATGGAGAGATGCTCATCGGCATAGTCCAACGGTCGGCAATCGCTGAAGCCAATGTAAAGCTGAAACTAATCTTTAAGAAATGATTTTCCAGCGAAGCGCAACGGCAAGACGTGCGAGTCGCACGGCGACAACGGCGGCTGCAAGCACCTCTGCACCGATGTCCGCGACGGATACTACTGCCACTGCCGGTGAGTGGGGGCGGGACTCCAGGGGGCGGGGCTATCCAATCAGTTCTATTCATTTGTGAAGCGTACTCAACTCATTATGCCTAAATCACGATTGTTCACATAAGCACGTTGTACGCACTTCAAACCTGATTGGAAATAAGATGAAATGGTCCTGGAGTGGGCGGGGCTGAGTGGGCGGGGCTTACGACATCCATTCCAGCGACGGCTTTAAGCCGAACCCCGACGATCCGTTCGACTGCACCGATATCGACGAGTGCAAGGGCAACAACACCTGCACGCAGATGTGCCTCAACACCAAGGTGGGGGGCGTGGCTGAAGGGGGCGGGGCTTACGTGTACATTCCAGGGCTCGTACCTGTGCCGCTGCGCCGAGGACTACGAGAACAACGTGGTCGTGGGCGCGATGACCGGAAAGGACTGCAGGGCTAAGGTGAGTGTGACGTCACGTGACTAGTGACGTCATCTAGCTTGTGACGTCATCAAGTGATCATGACGTCATCTTATATACATACTAGTGACTATGACGTCACACCCGACCTCATTTGCATATTCCAATACGCAGGGCGATCCTGCCAACGTGATCATATCCCAACGCGATTATGACGTCATACCCTAATTTGCATTTTTCTAGGGCGATCCTGCCAACGTGATCATCGCGGCCGATGACTCGCTGGTGCAGCTGGGACTCGCGCAGGGCAGCGGCATCAACCGGCACGCGGCCGCGCGCGCCGATGACAGGACCGATGACATCATCGCTGTCGATGTGGGTCCCTCTCCCTCTCTCTCTTCTCTCTCTCTCTCTCTCTCTCTCTCTCTCTCTCTCCCTTTCTCTCTATCTCTCTCTCTCTCTCTCTCTCTCTCTCTCTGCCTCTCTCTCTCTCTCTCTCTCTCTCTCTCCCAACCCTCCCTCTCCAGTTCGACCCTCGCCGGGAGCTGATGTTCTGGCTGAACGGCAACGACCGGGAGATCTTCCGCTCCGCCGCCGCCAATGGCAATCAGTCGCACGAGGGACAGAAGCTCGACATCGACTGGCAGGCGCTCGGACACACCCCGACTGCCTTCTCCGTCGACTACCTGACCGGGTACGGGTTACGGTACTTTGAATTATTCGATCACATACTGTACTGTGAATCGCCAGAATGCACTGTGATAGCCATTTTTGGTTGTGTATTGATTACCGTTCTCCGTCGACTACCTGACCGGGTAGGGGTTACGGTGCTTTAACTACTGTAACGTACTGTCACCGTAGTTCGAACTATCATTTGGAATGGTGCTAGGTGCTAGCAATTGTCGTTCCAGCTCTCGAAGTGTATACTGTTTGCGGTGTATTGATCGACATCTACTTCCCGCAGAGTACTCATAGGTTACTTGAATCGGGGGCTACTTTTACCTTTACCTTTACCTTTCAAGTAGCGGTCAGTCTCTTCAAAACTCTCTTTGATACTGATTTCGAAACACGACTAACACATCGTGTTGCGAAGGCGTTTTGAAGAAGCTGTTTCGAAGAGACTGACCACACCTTTCACTCTTCCAGCAACCTGTTCATCGCGTCTGTTGTCGACGACGAGGCTAGTCTGCCTAATGCTCGCAGGAAGAGAATGAGCGAGCCGCAGCGGAACCCCAACGGCGGCGCCATCTGGACCTGTTTGAGCGATGGACGGTGCGATTTTTTTCAAAAGTTTTTCTCATGACTTTCGGAATCTCGGATTGTTAGTGTGAACGTTTTCTGGCACAGTCTATCACTCGCAACATCCTACCTAGAAATCGCAGCTGTCTGAACTCGTACCCAGCCTCATCTAGCCTTTTTCTGGCACTCTTTCTGGTTTTCGACTCTGGAAAATAGACTTGTATCGTGATTAATCATGAACAATGATTAATCACGATTAATCGATTAATCATGATTAATCATTGATCATAATCGAATAATCATGAAACTTTGAATAGTGATTAATCATTGTTCGATTAATCATCAATCCGTGAACAATGATTAATCATTGTTCGACTAATCATGACTTTCTGAACAATGAACAAAAATTTCGTATCAATTTTAGCTCATTACCCACTTTTAAGACGTTTTTGGATACAAATATCTTCTAACAGTGATACGCATCGTCTTTGATTACCGGTTAACTTTGTAGAGACGAAGTTTTCCGTAAGAAAACTTAATTAATCACGATTAATCATTGTTCAAAACCAATTAATCAAAAATATTTGAACAATGTTTAATCATTGTTCGATTAATCATGCGGTCATGAATAATTATTAATCATTATTCGATTAATCATGAAACTTTGAATAATGATTGACCATTGTTCGATTAACCATTCAAAAATCATTAATCGCCCAAGTCTACTGGAAAACGAGTCTGTCATCCATCATGCACCCATTGCAGCTATGTATCTCCCTATCTCAAGCGCATCGTTGGCTAGTTAGACCCTAGAAATTGTAGCTCTCTTTCCAACGGTTTTCCACCCTAGGGTCAGTCAGGGTGTGGAGAGTGAGAGGGTCCGTTTGGCGCTGGAAGATGCCGCCCACATGACATAATAATAATTTATACGGTTGCATAATAACACGTGAAAAAGGAAAATATGATGATACAACAAAACACACTTAAATGGGGAGCCACCGTTTGAAAGCAGCAAGGGAAGCCACCCCCAGAGGGGCGGCAGACGGGGCCGTTGATGTAAGACACCTTTTATGATACAGCGAAACAAGAGAGAAAGATTTACAAACTCGCACGTTCCAAACGCGCTCCCTAGTCATGCGCTCTATTTCCAGCTATCTGAAGCGCATCGTCGGCGGGCATCTCCAGCTGCCTACTGCCATCGTCACGGCGCCGACGCTCGGAAGAATCTGCTACGCCGACGCCGGCCTTCACTCCAAGATCGAGTGCGCCGACATGGACGGCACGCATAGGGAGGTGAGTGCGCCACGCCTCTTTCAGCCCCGCCCTCTTTTGGTCACTGTGCTGTGTTAGATGGGTATTGCCAGCAGGGATTGAGACCTCGCCCCGCCTCCGCCAACCCCGCCCCCTTGCAGATCATCGTCAAGGACTTTGTCTTCTCGCCGACTGCTATGGCTATCGACGAGGGCAAGGGCAACCGCGTCTACTGGGCCGATCCCAAGTTCCGACGCATCGACTCGGTGCTCATCGACGGTAGGTTACTGTGCTCGGGTCACTGTAATTACTGTAGTACTACTGGTTTCTGTAAGTACCACATCCACATGACATTGACTTACCGTAACATTGTAGGTGCTGTAATTACTGTAGTACCACGGGTTACTGTAGCTACCGTATGACGACAACTTACCGTATCCGTCTATAGGTACGGACCGCTCGGTGGCCGTCAAGGACACGCACACCCCATACACTGTCGACGTGTTCGAGAACCACATCTACTGGGGCTCGCGCGAGACCAAGACCCTCTACGTGCAGGTACGGTAGACCTTTTGGAGTACGGTAGTAACCTGGTTACTGTATTACCGTAACCTCGCTGTTTTAGGACAAGTTCGGTCGCGGTCGTATTCACGTGCTGGCCAGCGGTCTCGAGGACATCCACGCCGTCAAGTGAGTGGCTACCGTAATCCAAATTGGCCTACCGTATACTGAACGGTACCCGTATACAGTACTTTCACAGGCAACAGTAATCAGAGTATCGTAACCTCTACTCTAACTACCGTACATTACAGTAGTAACGCATACCGTAACCCGTACCTTTGTAACCCTACCGTATACATACCGTAACCTGTCCTCGTTTCACAGGGTGCCACATCTACTAGCCTATTAGTAACTCGTAAACAAACGATACCGTAACCCGTCCTCGTTTTGCAGGGTGTCGCAGCGCTACGCCAAGGACGTGGCGCGCATGCAGTCCGCGTGTCAGAGCGCGCAGTGCTCGCATCTATGCGTGCAGCTGCCGCGGGAGGGATACGCGTGTCTGTGTCCAGATGGGGAGTTCCCGCGACCGGTGAGTCATCTCTCTCCTTCTCCTCTCTCTCCCTCTCTCTCTCCCTCTCTCCCTCTCTCTCTCTCCCTCTCTCCTCCCTCTCTCTCTCTCCCTCTCTCCCTCTCTCTCTCTCCCTCTCTCCTCCCTCTCTCTCTCTCCCTCTCTCCCTCCCCCCCTCTCTCTCTCCCCTCCCCCTCTCTCTCCCCATACTCCCCTCATTTGGATGTTCTACCAGGACGGGCAGTGCGTGTCGGCGCCTCGAGTCGACGCCCTGCGCGCCCCCAAGCAGTGCAAGTGCACCAACGGCGGAGAGTGCAAGTGAGTGTGGGGGCGGGGCCTAAGGGGGCGGGACTTGTAGTGCGTAGCCGACCACTGTTAATATATATACAAGTGGGCGAGGACGAAAAGGACAAGGCTTGTATTGATATACGTAGCCAACCACTGCGATCACACACAAGTGGGCGGGGCCTAAATGGGCGGTGCTTATCCCTCCATTGCAGGCTGGACGGCACGTGCCAGTGCCCCACCGACTTTGAGGGCGAGCGCTGTGAGAACGAGTCGGCGGTGAGCAGAAAGGTGGGTTGTTTACCTTTGTTTACTTGTTTGTTTACTTGTTTGTTTACTTGTTTGTTTACTTGTTTACTCTCCAGCTGATCGGTCGTCTCTCCGAGAACGTGCTTCTCGCGATTCTGCTGCTTCTACTTTTGCTCGCTGGACTCGGAGCCGTCTCCTTCCTCGGCGTGACTCTCTACAAGGTGAGTCGGCGGGGCTAGAGTGGGCGGAGTCTAACTCTTCTCGTTTCAGAAAAAGATCTTCCTCAACAAGAAGAACGAGGCGGCTGACAGCTCGGTGGCTTTCCACGGCAACGTCATCTCGTTCAGCAATCCCGCGCTCGAAAGCAAGGTACGGTACTTACGATTACGGTTACGGTATTTTGAAATCGCACTTTGTGCGCCATGCAGCACGCGCGTGTTATTTGTTATTGTGTTGGTATAGTGTGTTCTAGTGATTAGTGATAGGGAGATAACGCCGCGCACTGTTGTTGATCATCACTTTCGGCGGTTTGCACTGTGAATCATGTCATGAGGGCTACTCTCTCCCGTTCTCTCTTTCTCCTTTTTCTCTCTCAATCTTCCTAGCTATCTCTTTCTGTCTCAAGGAGCGAGCGACAAACCAACAAACGTAATCAGCGTCCCCCCTCTCTCACTCACTCACTCAAACACTGAAAGTCGTCCCCCGAGAGAGAAACACTATTCGATCTGAACCCCAACCATGCGTCTACTGCGATTCAAACCCTACAAAGCGCTGATTCACGTAAGTCCCGCCCCCTCTGTCTACGCCCCTCAAAACTGGCTGCAAGCGCCGCCCCCTCTAACCCCGCCCCCATTCTCAGGACCCGACTCCTGTGGAGTACTCGATGACGACCATGTCGTCCGTGTCCGCGGGTGATTCGACCACCTTCTCCAATCCCGTCTACGATCTGGAGCGGGAGGATACGGTACGTTGAAAGGGATACTGTAATACCGTAACCGTAACGGCATACAATTTTGTTTCATCATTTACCGTATACCCCCCAAGATTTGGGTTACTGTAATACCGTATACCTTGCAGGACATGTCGGACGTGCCGTCGACGTCGGGCGCGACGTTCCGCGACAGCTTCCGCTCCGACGTCTCCTCCATCCCCAAGACCGGCGATGACGTCATCGGTGGGTTATTGATCGATTATCGATTTGTGTTTCTTCAGAACTAGAAACCGAAAAAGTTGGAAGTGGTTGAAAGGCAAGGGTAGTTGCGAAGCTGACCACTACTTTACTATGAACACAACACATTAACCGATAAGAAGTTATTGCTGTTGCAGCGACAAAGTTGCGAGCTGACCATTAGTTTACTGAACACTGAACACCAAACGTATAAACAAGATCGAGAAACACGGGTGTTTTTATTCCCAACTAGTTCGAAGTAGGTTGGGGCAGTAGTTAAAATGAGCTAACCACTACTTTGTGACGAACCCCAAGCGTTTTGACATGAATTACCTACACAAGTGTGCGCATGTGCTAAATGAAAAATTCAAGATAAACTTATGGATTCTAAAAACCAATTCATATTTTTCAGCGACGCAAGCCGAGCTGTCGCACCCTTCTGCTTCCACCGTGGCTGCTCCCGCGATCCCGCCCCGCCCCAAAGAGAAGAAGAAGGAGAAGGAGGAGGAGGTGATGGCCGTCGAGAACCCCCTGCACGACATCTCCCTCAAAGACGACGAGGTCACCGACGTCTAGATCAGCTGACTCTGATCAGCTGGTTGATCAGCTGATCGATCAAGAATCCCCTATGTGCATTCACCCCCCGCGGTAGTTGTGAGAGAAAGTTTGCTCATCAGAGGGGGGGGGCGGATTTGATGGTGGGCGCGGCCACGCCCACTCCAGCCCCGCCCCTCCCCTTCTTGTGTGACCGCCCCTGTGCTAATATATATTGATTAATATATTGTGATTTATTGAGTGTCTTGGCGCGCCATAATGTGATGATGTTCTTATTTGAAAGGAGCAAAAAAACGTGTATAATTTGCTGTGTAGAAATAAAAATCTCTATGATTTACGCGTGTGGTTGTGTGTTATGAGAGGGCTTTATTTGGATGGTGGGAGGGGGTGGGAATGCGCGCTCTTTTCCCCAACCAAGCATCATCCATAACAATAATCCCCGTCCGAGAGTCTGGGAGGCTCAGAGGGAGCCGGAAGCTGAGAGAGAGAGAGAGAGAGAGAGGAGAGAGAGAGAGAGAGAGGGAGGAGAGAGAGAGAGAGGCGCTTCCACATTCATCTTCTACTGCATATTTCTTGTGGGCCGGCGTCCCTTATTTCGCTCGAGAGACATAAGCGGCGCCACTCCAGAGCCGCGCGCCATAATAAAGAGTAGAGTGGTGAGAGAGAGAGAGAGAGAGAGAGAGAGAGAGAGAGAGAGAGAGAGAAAGAGAGCTCTACTAGTTATTTTGGCGTGTGTCCTTTTTGAGTGGACAGACCCCAGGGGAGGGCGGTGGTCAGCGCTCATTTGACTGACACTGACATCTCATGATTCGAGGTTCGCAGTTTGATACTGGGTGGTCCCTCTCTCTCTCCCTCCCTCTCTCTCTCTCTCTCTCTCTCTCTCTCTCTCCCCTCCCTCTCTCTCTCTCCCTCTCTCTCTCTCTCTCCCTCTCTCTCTCTCTCTCTCTCCCTCTCTCTCTCTCTCCCTCTCTCTCTCTCCCTCTCCCTCTCCTCCTCCATCTTCTTCCCTTTTTTGTCATGTCACTCTCTCACGATGCGATTTCCTACTGCGATGTCGTGTCCTGATTAGACCCACTTAAAAGTCCGTGTCTGCACATACAAATTGATTTTCTCACAATCAAATCAGCTGATAGTGCGGGTTCACGCGGTATCACAATCCGTGTCCTCTACTGATAACTGATATCATCAAGTCTATTCTTTGCCGAAAGTTTCGCAAATCTTCGCAGATGTTTGGTTCACTGGGATCACATTGTTCTAGTTTATGTGCAAAGTTCGCGTTATCTCACCTGTCTATGTCTCCTTTATTGTATCTTTCAATCTCTCCAACCCCCCCCCCCTCTCTCTCTCTCTCTCTCTCTCTCTCTCTCTCTCTGTCTAACCAGACTTCGTGTACTTGCAAGGATGCGCACAGCTGCCACTGTTTGGTTATCAGTTATCAATGAATTATCAGGATTACAGATAAGGAATACAATGCATCGGCTTTCCCAGGACATACTTGGTGGGTCTTACATTATTTATTTATTTTCCATTATTAGCTCGATTATCCCCTTTCTCTCATCTCATCTGTCTTTTAAATAGATTTCTAAGCATTCATTTTGGCGGCAATTCTGTCGAACATCGCTAGCGCATTATGCAAAACACTGCAAAACGTACCTACAACAAAAACAAAAACCTGACCAAAATATGGTGGATGAGCATTATGTTTATGTATAATATAAAGTATGATTTGTTCATAGCTAGAAGCGACTGGCTTTATAATCCATTCATTTGTCGGGATCTGCTTTGATCGATCGATCAGCTGTCTTCCCCTCCAGTCAACATTCGCGCATTAATAATCACCATAGTCGCAGTCTGATCAATGGAGATGGATCTTTGTCTCTCCTTCTCGCCTCTCTCTCTCTCTCTCTCTCTCTCTCTCTCTCACCGCAGCAGGGAACTCCGTTGTAAGCGCGCAACGCGTAGACTCTCTCTTTATCTCTCTCGCATTCTTCGCGCGTAATTCTACACTTTTTGATAGCAGTAGGAAAGAACTCTCACTCAGTATTTCAAAACGTATTCTCGCTTTTGAGTGTACCGTATGCACTGGTTGTATAGCCAGGATATAACGGTTCTGGATAAATGATTATGATTGATTGATTGATTTCGCTTTTCGAAATGCGCCGCGTCGGGTTGTTATGACGGATTAGCCGTCGTGTCAATGACTCTTCCTCCTCTCCTCATTCTCTTGTCAGTCGCCTCGTAACCAGGGGTGAATGATCCCTGAATGATCTCCCCCCGAGTGGGTCACTCGATAAACAACCTTCGCTCAAGCTTCACCTTCCGCTTTATTTACTAAATTTGTTATAACTTAAAACTACCTATCAGTTTGTTTTCACTACAAATGCTGTCCATGTTTATTTATACTTGCCGTATGCATTACACAAGTACAACCTGCACGCTAGTACGGCAAACGGTAAACATGTCGTTTTGAATATCCCCCTCCTCTCGTCTCTCTCTCTCGCCCCTCTCTCTCTCTCTCTCTCTCTCTCTCTCTCCCCCTCTCGCTCTCTCTCTCTCTCTCTCTCTCGCTTCAAACCGACTCGCGTTACCACCACTTTGCCATTATCACCGCCGCCGCCGCATCCTTTCCTCCTCCTCCTTCTCCTCTCTCACTCTGCCGAATATGCCCTGGGGGCATGAGTGGGAAAGTGTGCTCTCTCGCTGGCACACGCTCTCTCGTCGGCGCTCTGACCGCCTCTCGAGCAAGAGCGAACACATGTTCGTTGTGATTCTAGTGATGGAGTGAGTGAGTGGACGGGCTTGACGTGTAGCCAGGCGAGAGAGAGAGAGAGAGAGAGAGAGAGAGAGAGAGAGAGAGATGAACAGGGATAGCGCGCCTCTCTTTCTCGTTTCACACTTGTATGTGTGTGTTTCATCGATGGTTCATTATGCCATCTCTACTTGCGAGTGAAAGAGAGAGAGAGAGGGCTTTGCATTGAAATGTGTTTTCCATTCACTCCCGCACTCTCTCCCTCTCTCCCCTCTCTCCCTCTCTCCCTCTCTCTCCCTCGCTCCTTTGTTAATGTCGCCGCGGCGCGCCGCGGAAATATGTTATCATTCCACATCCCAGCATCTCTTCGAAACTCTTTTGCATCTTCATATTTTCGCATCATCGTACCATTTCATTTGCATTTTTCATAATTTTCCGTGTGGTCAGTCGGTTCAAGACTGGCCTTCAAAAAGCATCGAAACACTATATATCGTCGCATTTCGAACGCAGCGAACGCAGATTAATCAGTAATCAGAGTGTTATTCATATTTCTTCAATTCCAGACTGGTACTACGATCAGGAGACGGGGGAGCGGCGTCCGATTCTGGCGAGCGGTCTCAGCGGACAGGAACACTCCACCTATCAGCGGAGGTGCGTCCAAGATTCGTCATTTGTCCTCATCCGGACTTTTTTAATGTGAAAGTTTACCGATCGCATTGTGAGAATCTGAAACTGTTCATCGATCGCAGGGTCGCAGCGGAGGTGCGCGTCCATGAATTTAGAAATTAGAATATTTATCTCGAATCAAGTAGCACATATACAATTATGTAAATTACGGCAAGGTTACGGTAAAATACAGTAATGCAACGCCTACTGCGAGTCCCAATAACACGGATTTCGGTAGTCCCGAGGATGCGTACGTATTTTATACAACAACATGATGAACCTATTGCATTGTGAGAATCTAAATCTGTTCACGGATCGCATTGTGCAAAGTGTTTACTTTACCGATATCGCATTTTCTGTGGCATTCACTTGCACTAATGCGAAAATGCTCGTCGATCTTCGATTCTCTGTACGATCTGTCACTTTTTTGATGGAATTGTTGTGTTTTGTGTTTTGTAGTCTGTTACGTGCAAATTAAATTCCTTTTTTGCAGATACTACGACCGACTCTATGCGGAGGGCATTATGACACCAGGTATGTGGTAGATTTTGTGATCTGTGGTTCAGCACTGCACATTTGCATAATGTCATAATCCTCTTAATCGCTTACGTTCTTCGTTACCGTTACTATCAACTGCGTTCCTACAACACATTGTGAACGTTGTTTTATTGCCAAAAGATATCGACATGTCAAATGTACTACGAGCTTCTTACCTCACACACGTTTGGTCAACCTCGAAACTTGATACATGACGCAAGCGCGACGCTAGTACTGACGCAAGCATGACGTAGGCATCTTGGCGCAAGCACGACGCAAACATGACGTAGGCATCTTGACGCAAACGCAAGCATGACGTAAGCATGACGCAAGTGTGACGTAGCATCTGACGCATGACGCGAGCTCCTTGCAGCCGCCACCACGTCCGCCAACTCTCCGGTGCTGGCGCCGCGGCGACCGCCGCCCGAGCCGCACAGAAACCCCTTCGCCCCGCCGGCGTGCGTTATTTTATTTTGTATTCTTTTTTTCCAAAACCTTGTTTCTTAGAAAGCTACATTCTACTTTTTCATACTTTTTACTTTCCTGTATACAACCGCTATGGATATGCAATGTCAGTTCAAAGTGAGAGACAGTGGAGCAGGAGCGTGTTTTTTTTTCCGTTACGTAATGTCGACCTCTGTTCAGTGGCATGGCCTCTCCTACTCGAGAAGACTCGGTGGACGGCATCAACTGCTCGCCGTGCTGTGACAACAGCAACTTGCGGTATTCTTTTATCAATTATCAATAAATCGTTCATCCGGAATCTGAATATGACAACACAATTATGATGATATGAAGCATACAGTTGTGCCTAACGATCAAACATGGGTAGATAAGGTAGCCTTTGTTTTTGTGGCTCATCTACAAAAGTTTGATTTCACTAATGACATCGATAATACTATAAAAGCAAAAGGTCATGATAATGTATCATGACACACATCGCTTTGAGGTGATTTGAGATATTTTAAGGTATATTTTTTCATATGATGAACTGTGGTTTAACCACATTTGGTTTCACCGATGAGGAATGCGAAAGGTCATAACATCGGCTGAATATCACATCACATCATCATGTTGTTGTATAAAATAGATGCCGGGTGCATGCGGTGCATGATTGAAAACTGATAAGCACTGTTGAGAACATAGACATTCTTCGGAATGTCGGAATTCAGTCACTATCAGTGTGAGAAATCTCAACGTTGCCCGTCTTTGCATGATGTCCTCATGACACGGGACGCGACAAAACATACCACAATATGGGCATATTCTATCTAGTTGATGTTGTTGAAACATGGCATGTAACCGATTGCAGACTCATCGTAGATTGTATAAACGATGTTTTTAATCCGCCAAAAGAGATTAGAGACACCGTAACACAACAGGCAGTGTACAATGCACGAGCTGACCCTAGGCTATCTGTGGGTGGAACACATTTCTTTTTTTTCATACGCACGTTTCGCGTTAGGGGCCCGACATACTTTTGTAGCGCGTGCGATTCGCCACCTCTCTCTGTGTAAAAGTCGCCAGCATTGTAGCTCGCGCAAAGTGCACTGGCGACTTTCAAAGTAGCCAGCACATACTCGCGCGCGAAATGTCGCTGGCTACAATGTGAAAAGTAGCAAGCTACAAAGTCGCCAGCAAAGTCGCTCGCGTGTTTCGCTGTTAGCCGGGCGACAATTCGCCGGGCGCGGCGCGGGCTACCTTTTCAATTGTAGCCAGCGCCTCTTCGCTGGCGACTTTTGAAAAGTAGCTCGGCTATTTTGAAATCACCCGCGCTGGCGAATCGCATGCGCTACAAAGTATGTCGGGCCCCTAACCTTGAGCGAATCGGGATCGCTCAAATAATCTGTCCAGAAGTTATACTATTATATTATTATACTAGTATAATATAATATTATAATATAATATATATTATTATACTATTACTTATACTATTACTTATACGTACTCTCTTTCCAGGCGCACGTTCCGCGCTCTCTTGCTCGGCCAGATCCTGTCATTGTGCCTGTGCGGCACCGGCGTCGCCTCCCAGCTGCTCACCGACAAGGGCATCAACACGCCCGCAGGTTGTTTACATTGTTTACTTGTTTATTTGTTTACCTGTTCACTTGTTTACTTGTTCGTTTACCTGTTTACTTTACATATTTTCAGCGCAAAACTTTTGCAACTACTTCCTGTTATGTTTCGTGTACTGCACTGCGTTGAGCTGTAAGGCGGGCGATGAGGGTGGGTTTATTTTTGTTCACTGTTTCTCTCTCCCCCCCCCCTCTCTCTCTCTCTCCCTCTCTCTCTCTCTCCCCCCCTCTCTCTCTCTCTCTCTCTCTCTCTCTTCCTTTCGTGGTCGCTAATCAGGTAGACGGTCTGCATTTCTATTTTGTATGTGCTATGCCTATACACGTGATGTGAAAAATAATAGACATCCTGATATATGTTATGTCTCTCGCACAAGTAAGAGCTTAGGCGCTAAGCAATACGAAGGTTATCCCCGCGAATTTTCGATTGACCTGGTGCTGCTGTGTCTATTACCGACTGGCCAAAAATGAATCACAATCGCCACTATGACTTACAATATGGCAGTGTTTAATGCTCATGATTCACGACACACCCTCTCTCTCTCTCTCTCTCTCTCTCTCTTTCTCTCTCTCTCTCTCTCTCTCTCTCTCTCTCTCCCCCTCCCCAGGCCTGCTCTCTGACCACTAAAATACGCGCGCTGACTAGCTAACTATGTTCCAGTATTGCCCATTTTCATTTGCCGCACGCGCAAGTCTCTTGAATCAGGGGCTACCTTTACCTCTACCTCACGTACTTACCTTCACCCCAGGCCTGCTCTCACTCAGTCCTCCGCCGCCGCGGCTGGCAGTACTTCTCTGACTTACACACACTCTGCACCCTCTCTTTCTCTCTACAGGCCTCCCAATGATACCTCCTGTCTAACCGCTTGACTGACCGAAACACCAAGTTCACTATCGCTATACCGCTACATACTTGCGATACACCCTCCGGGGACACTGTCATGCAGTAAAATTACGCGCGCCTGTTTTCACGATACCTTCTTTCTCCAGGCCTGCTCTCCGTGCTGCGCCGCCGCGGCTGGCAGTACTTCCTGCTGGCGCTCATCGACGTCGAAGCCAACTACATGATCGTCTACGCCTACCAGTTCACCACGTTGACCAGTGTGCAGGTGGGTGTTGTTTGTTTGTTTATTTGTTTACTGTTATGTCTACTAGTTCACCAGTCTGCAGGTGGGTTAACGTACTTGTTCAGTTCTTGTGTACTTATCCAGCGGACAGTCTTTTTCTAAACTGCATTCTCTACTGCCTACGAAACGCGCTCGGAATTCGAAACGCGGCCAAATAGTGTGATGTCTTGTAGGGAACTTTGAAGAAACTGACAACTTCGTTACAGCTACTCGACTGTTTCTCCATTCCCGTGGTCCTACTTCTCTCCTGGCTCTTTCTCTCGGTGCGATACCTCATCTCACACGTCATAGGAGTGTGCATATGCCTTCTAGGTTCGTTTACTTTGTTTACTTTGTTCACTTTGTTTACTTTGTTTACTTTGTTTACTTTACTTTGTTTACTTGATCACTTAATTACTCGTTTGTTTACTTGTTCACTTACGTATTGTATCAGGAATCGCGTGTCTCATCTGGGCGGACATATTGGACGGCAAGGGCCAGATCGGAGGTGGGAATACTGTACAATAATATCGATTTATCGATTAGGTTTCATAGAGTTGCGATACGTACATGAACTGTACTATATTGACGAAGAGGGAACCACCGTACTCTTTCTCGACGGTATTAGTGTGACGAACACTATACACTATACAGTTTCCACCTTCCCTCAAATCACACTAACATGTCCCTTTCTCTTTCCATCTTTCGTGTCCTTCCTTAAATTTTGAGGTGTGGTCAGTCTCTTCGAAACAGCTCCTTCAAACCGATTTCGAAACACGCGGTTTGGTCGTGTTTCGAGGACGTTTCGAAGTCAGTATCGAAGGGAGTTTCGAAGAGACTGACCGCTATTTTAACGTCCACAAATGAATCCTCCGAACATTTACAGGTTCCAACCGCGTACTCGGAGACCTAATGTGCATAGGCGGCACGATACTTTATAGGTAAACGTTGAAGGTTTTTTTCAATGTGGATCTGAGATTGGTCAGAAAGTGGACATGAAAACTAAACGACTTTTAGTCTTATTCGATAGCGGTGCTTCTACAGTTTTCTGAGATACGAGGCTGAACAATTGTTACGAGGCAGGCATGAGACGTATGAATGTAAACAAGAAAACAAACAATACCATTGCAGCATCGCGAACGTGTCGGAAGAGTACCTGGTCAAGCAGCACAACCGGCTCGAGTACCTCGGTCTAGTCGGTCTCTGGGGCGCGCTCATCTCGGGCGTGCAGCTGTGGGTTGTTGATTTTTTTTACCATTTAGTATGTCTAATACTATTATCACCATTCGACCTATTCACCTATTTCTTATGCACTTAGCACTCGGGCAACGATTCTCAATGTGATGCGAAAGTTTACCTACGGACCGCTATTTGACGCTATTTGACGACCTACTATTTTTCTGTTTACCTACCTGCACCTTCCACTTGCAGCGCCATCCTCGAGCACTCTGCCCTCTCGCACATTGACTGGTCCGCGGGCGTCGCAGGCTCGTACGCCCTATACGCTGTCTGCATGTTTATCTTCTACTCACTCGTCAGCTACGTGCTGCAAAAGTGAGTGTGGGCGGGGCGAACGGGGGCGGAGCCGGTCTCCATGTTCACAATGGGTGTTGTGAGGGGCGGAGCCAGTTGGGTGTGGTGAAAAATGCTTGAAAAGGGGCGGTGCCTATAATTACCATTCCAGAACGTCCGCCTTGATGTTCAACCTTTCCGTGCTCACTGCCGACTTCTACTCACTGCTCTTCGCGATATTTCTGTTCAAAGATTCCGTGAGTATAGTATGGGTACAACCGTGCAACGACACGTGCCACAGAAAACGTGTTACTGAAGAGTTGACCAAGACGATATCGCTCATATGTAAGGGACGCGCGAATCCCTCGCAACATGTCATGCGACAAACATTTTATATCCCTCAGCCTATCACTATCACTGTATTCATGTGCTGTCTGCTCCTCATTTCCTGCATCGCAATTATCAATTATGCTAAAAACGCACGTAGCAACGACAAGCGTAAAAAGTTCTCACTAGACAATGAATGATAAATGTATAGTTCTATGCTCGCAACAAGTTGTGCGCGGTGGGGTAGATCAGAGGAAGACGGAGAGTCAGCTCTCGGCAATAGCGCGCAAAACAAGAGAGGCAGACGGTTAT
>CAWZYM010000008.1:112500-190000 GCA_963966185.1 Rhabditoides inermis | reverse complement strand
CTCTCTCTCTCTCTCTCCTCCCATCTCCCCCTCCCCCCCCCTCTCCCTCTCTCTCTCTCTCTCTCCCCCCCCCCCCCCTCCCTCCTTCAGTGATCGTCGTCATCTCCACCTTCTCCATGCTGCCTCTCTCTCTCTCCCTCCCTCCCTCTCTCTCTCTCCCCCCCTCTCTCTCCTCTCTCTCTCTCTCTCTCTCTCTCCCTCCCTCCCTCCTCTCCCCCCCTCCCTCCTTCAGTGATCGTCGTCATCTCCACCTTCTCCATGCTGCCTCTCCACTCCCTAATCGGCTCCCTCGCCTTCCTCCCTCTCTTCTCCGTCCCAGCCGCTGTCTCCATCGTCTACCTCTACTTCCAGCTACCTGAGACAAAAGGTAAAGGTAAACGTAAAGGTAAAGGTATCCCCCGATTCAAGAGATTCATGAGACAAAAGGTACTCTATAATCCGGGAATGGTATACAAGAATCAGAATCAGAATAGTTATTTCCAATCAAGTAGCACATGGCAATGTAATTTACGGTAAGGTACAAGATACAAAGTCAACTTTCAGGCAAGGAAATCCACGAAATCGTTTCTGCGCTACGCGCCGGCGAGGTTACAAACGAGGAGCAGGAGCAGTCAACGGAGCAGTCAAAGGAGCAAGACTCCAGCCCCGAACCCCACTCTTCCCCATCCACCAAACAAACATCCTCTTCCCCTCGACATTGAGCCCCCGTTATACTGACACGCAAACACAGTGATTGAGATACTTTTTATATATGTAGTTCAAGAAAAAAAACACTCATCATCATTCAACATCGACATAAAGATGCAACAGGTCTGTGTGGGTACGCGAATAAAATATACGGAGGGTGAGGGACATACGAAAAACACGCAAAAAACGAAATAGTACATACAAGGGCCGATGCGGGGGAATATAGAAATCGTCTCTGCATGCATTATTAGCCGCGCTGTGAGTGTGCGCGTGTGTGTGTGCGCGCGTAAGGAGGGCGCGGCGTCACCACGAGACAAGGCCACGCCCCTCCAAGCCACGCCCCCCGCGCGCGCAAACGTCACGGTTATTATCCACACACACACACACACAAGAAAAAAAACACAAACATATACATCGTCGCGCGCGCGTGCGAAAGAGAGTAGAAGGAGAGTACAACAAATAGAATCGGGACGCAAGAACAAAACATAAATCTGCACACGACGAATACAATACTCAAAAAATCATCGTACAAAACAACAGTGCGGGAAAGAGAGAGAGGCTGTTGGATCGAGTAGTCGGCGCCATAACGCGCGCGCAATATGAGTGGAAAGAGAGAGAGAGAGAGAGAGAGGAACATGGGGAGGTCATCTGCATGTGTGTGTATGTATGTACGTGTACGTGTGTGGTCTGACTCGTCTCGGATCGGTGTAGGAGGAGGAGGAGGAGATGTAGGGGAAACTACCGCATATATGCTGGGGGTGAGGAAAGGATGACCCAACTATCACTATGTACACTAGGCCGCCGCGCCTGCCGCCTCAGATGTCAAAGTTGAGCTGATTGTTGCTCGTCTGCGAGAGCTCGTGCCTCAGCAGCGCCTCCATGTCCATTTCCATGAGCGGCGCGTCGGGAAGGGTGAGGTTCTCGAGGTCAATCGGCAGCGACGTCTGAGCCGCGCCGGCCGACTGTTGTGACGCGCACGAAGGACCGCTCATCCACGAAGAGTACTGCGGAAAGTAGGGCAGGCTGGAATGGGGAATCAATCAATAACCAATCGATAACCAATGCAGGGCAGACTGGAAGAGAGGCAGTCAATAAATAACCAGATCGATCAATCGATACACTCACCCCGGTGCCGGCATCTTGAGCTGGCCTCGGAGCAGCGGGTTCTGCAATTGATGCGGGCCGCGGACCGAGTTCAACTCGTGGTACGAGGGGGGAGGCACGTGCGCCGAGGGCTCCTGCTGAAAACGGCAACACAGTCATCGTCTGCTCTACTTCCTTCAAGTAGCGGTCAGTCTGTTCGAAACTCCCTCCGATACTGACTCCAAAACGACGACCAAACAGCGTGTTTCGAAAGCGTTTCGAAGGGGCTGTTTTGAAGAGACTGACCGCGCCTTCACTATCATCCATCATTCCTTCTCCTTCCTCCACTTCCCTTCCCCCAGTCACCCCTTGTCCATTCCACCTGTGCTGAGCTCCCCTCCGTCATTCCGATTAATCTCCCTTCTCACCTGCCCACCTTTCCCTCGTTGCATACCCAGACGACTAGACCTAGGGGGCAAACTCCACATTCGTCATAGCCGCACTCGATTAAATTCCGCCACTCACTCACTATCATCGACAATCTAATCACAGCTGCCGCCGACAAGCCTTTCCGGCTATCATATCACACACTATCTAGGCGATCACAAAACCCCACGAGTCCAGGCGGGACCAAAACACACAAGGCGCGCGTATGTACCTTGGCACTACTGTATGCTTCGTATCATGATTGTGTATCATATTCACGCAGATATAACGATTCCGGATAAACGATTGATTGATTGATTAATGTACCTTGATGGGTTTGAGGTCGGGCTTGATATCCCTCGGCGGACCGCCGCCCCCGTTCATTAGTCGCTGGCGGTACGCGGCAGAGTTCGGGTCCATTGAGCCGTCCAATCGCATCTGAATAATAACAATAACATTTATTAATCGACGAGGTGTAATGCAGTACAATCATATAAAACATTCGAAGGCTCATCAGCACTTATACGGATCAGAAACCCCGTCTACTTCCCTCTCCGGTCTCATCAATCCATTCTCCCTCTCTCTTCTCTCTCTCCCCCTCCCTCCCCCCCCCCTCCTCACCTCCCCAGTCCTATCCAGAATGTCCGAGGGGATGGGCACATGGTTGGCGGCGTCGACCCAGGGCGGGAAGTCAAAGTCGTCAAAGGTGTGCGGCTCCATCGAGGGGGAGACGCGCGCCGACGAGCCCGGCACCGACATGTTCGACTGGGCGCGCTGCCTGAAGATGAGAAGACTTGAAGAGATGCCAGTTGTATTTTTTCAGATTGTTTTATTGCGCTGCCTGAAGCGGAAGAGACAAGTGAAGGTATGTGAGATGATGTGAGATGTGACATAATGTGGGATGTGGGATGATGTGAGATGTGAAGGTGAATGGATGCCTTCCAGCCACGCTGTTTTTTTTTCAAGGTGATCAGTCTCTTTCAAACAGCTCCTTCAAAACGCCATCGCAATCACGTTGTTTTCTTTAGTCTTGTACTTGTTAGCTTTCTGCAGAATCACGCAGAGGATCTTTTTGCATTCTTCTACTCATTTTGCAGTGTCCGAAACCACAATTCCCACATAGTTTTCTTCTCGCTATTCGTTTCCGAACGTCCCTCTCTCTCGCTCACTTTTTGCAGCGGTCACTATCAGAGCAATCCGCAAGAGCGTTGAAAAACGTTCCGCCATATCAATCACTTATCAGTCTATCAAGTCTCCAGACAACCGCTTCCAAGTTTCATCACCGTCGCAATCGCAAAATGAGAGCGTGTGTCGGGGCGTAAACAACAAAAAGTCATCTAATCTACCGTAGTAGAAGAGGGGCGCGATATGATACGCCCCTTGTGTCTCGTCTGCTGCGCAGTCTTCTCCCACCCCCACCCCACACACACAGAGTCAGACACTGAGACTCTGATATACAATTCCATTTTCATCGCTCGGTGCTCTCACTACCTTCTCTCTCTCTCTCTCTCTCTCTCTCAGTCCACAAGCCCCCTTCGTGGCGCAACGCGTAAACAAAAAATACTCTCTCTCTCTCCCACTGCTCCAGACAGAACGGGCAGAGAGCAGTACACACAGACAGACATCCCTTTCTCCTTCCGAACACACCACACTAGACACTCCCAATTTCAAAATCGCAATCGCGCAAGATTGCATCGAACTGCGCGTGCGTGCGTGAACAATGCGATACCATGACGACAAGCGTTTCGAAACAGTGCGCAGGTATCATTTTTACTCTTTGCAGAATGCAGAGTGTTATAGAGATTGCGAAATCAGGTAGAATAGAAAGAGTTGAATCTCACCTGAAGTCGAACATGCCCATCGAATCGTCGTCGTACATACTCTCCGCAATCGACACCTGAATCGATGACGTCAGAGTTTATCAAATACCCAGGACCCAGGTTTGAGGTACTTCAACCATGACGTCGAAACGTCGGGAAGGAATTTTTACAGAAAATAACATCATCACCCCTCCCTTCCCTTTCATTTCCACAGTTCCTATTCTCCTATTCCCACTCTCCGTCTCTTACCCCACTCTCACCCCCCCCCCCCGTTTTTTTTTCTCGCAATTTTCCCACGCGTCGTCGCTTCTATCAAAGCGTTCGAGCGCGAAAAAGCAGCGGTGCGACGGCCAGTGCGCAGACGCGAGAGCACTCACCAAACAGCTGATATAGCGGCGCCGGCTCTGCGTCTCTGCCCCCGAGGGGTCTCGAGGCCCCCGGGCGTTCGTTTTAATAACAAAACGCGAACGCGCCCTCTCATTTTCAAGGTTCAAGCATTCCGGATCTAATTACATTCAGGCAATGGAGAAGAACGGAGAGGGAGAGAGAGAATGGTTGGGGGGGGGGGGAATGAAAAGCGAGCCTAATGAAAATCGGCGCTATCCACCGATACAGAAGCCACTATTCATTACAATACACAATCGAGCCTAACTAGTCACCATCCATCTCCCTAGCCCTCGTCTCTTTTTTCATTTCCTCCATACAATTTCAAAGAAATCGCGGTGGCTCGCTTGCTTTGAAATTCGACGGGCCTAGTGATGATTCAGACGTGAGCTTGAGCTCCACGGTGGAACTTCCACTTACGTACCGGCAAAGCCTTCCTCGTGTCTCACAGAGTGCATGGTTCGTCAGTGACTCACTCTTCTCTCACTAGCATTATAAACGCACACACACATAATTATGGCGAATTGTAAAGCACCGTTCTGCCGGAGACTACGAATGCGTAAATAATGCATATGCATACATCCCACTTCCTTCCCATTCCTTCACTTCCATTCAAACATCCACGTAAGTACACACAACACACATCGACGTAGATACAACTATATAGAACGCCGGTCAAACAACTTTTACAGACAATTTTAAAGTACCGTACCCACAAGCTCAAAGTCGCGTACCTGGGATCCGAGGACGGAGCTGCCGGTCGAGTTGAGGGTGGGAATGCCGCGCATCTCCATCACCTTCTTGCGCGCGCCTCGCCGCTTCTTCTCAATCGCCGCCTGCAAGTGCATCAATCGAATTCGACATCCCCAACCCCCGTTGCTAAACTGTGTTTCTTGTGGCGTAACGTATGCACTTGTTGTATAGGTATAGTCAGGATATAGCGATTTTGGATAAATGATTGATTGAACATCCCCAAGTGATCTCCACTCAAACATCAATCATGTACAGAGTAGCGCCGCGGTGGTTCAGTTGCAAGTTGAAAGTCCATGTATCACTTCCCATCCCCGGTCCCCATCTTGCATCAAAACGCTCATGACCGCCGCGCCGTGTCTCATCTGGTAAACAAGGGCGTGGGACAGAGTGGTCAGCCCGTGATCGTTGCCCTGTCGCAGACATGACGCGGCCGACTAGACACTAGACACCCCCCCCCCCCGTGTGTGTGTATCCTCCCTCACCCCCCTTCTCTGCTGATGCAGCCGTCGTCTGCATGCGACGTGGCAGCACTAGTAAACAACTCGAACCACGCGTACATTGCCTGTGCTCTAGTAGAGTCCCAGACTAGCCAGCCAGTCACAAAGACCAACGCTCGGCGGCTCGGATTAAACTCTGCCCTACGCGTCTCACACACACACACACACTCTCTCACTCACAACCTCATCAGCATTCTCCTTCCTCTCGCTATCCCACGTCTACCGTAACCGCGGCCACACAAAGACTAATTCGCAATATTCGCATGCGCCAAGTATCCCGTCGCCGAGCCGAATATGGTCGCATTCTATAGGCACTCAGGCAGCAACGATAACTCCAGCTCATATCGCCCATGGCCCATCTCTCTAATCAACAAAGAGCACAGCTCAATGAACATGCCGGAAAAATAACGACTGATCTCTAACTTTCCACTTTCACTTCATTACCTACTCATGTGCCATGCAGCAACACTCATTAAAAGCGTTCCGCGGGAAAGCATGGGAAGGAAACCAAATTGGAGGTGAAAGAACACAGAAGACACATGTGTGGCTCTATTGTGTTACCTATTGTGCCCATGTTGACTCAACAAATAAACTAAACTAAACAAAAACACACATACCTTGTTGGTGCTGTCGAGAGTGGAGGCGCGCTGTCGTCGTGGATTCCTGCCCGGTTTTGCGTCAGGGTTGATAACCCACCTACAACACAATGCGTCACATCTACCATCAATCAATAAATCAATCAAATGTTTATCCAGAAGCGCTTATTCATGTACATATTGCACGCATGACAGTTTTTCATCTACACAACCCATAAAATGGCAGACGTCTAGGAAGCATTACTATCCCCCCACCGTCTCATTCCAACAATGAAATCTAGCTCGGCGTAAAACGCAATATCCGCTTTTCATTTGCTATAATGAATCACGGGCGCGGAGCGCGGTCCATTCAACCAAATACAACGCTGTTTTTAGTATTCTCAAAATACTGTTGATGTAGCCAGGAAGAAAACGTATTCATGTATTGCATATTAATTAACCAACCCAAAATTCCTTCCCAGAAGTACTACAGTGTGGAGAACGAAGGTCGAAAACCATTTATATTACGATCAGAATTATGTTCCAAGTACGTACACCAGTACAGATCAAAGTCTCACATTATCAACTGCCAAAAATAAAAGAGAGCTATCAGTTTCAGTCTAGCATACGCATACCACTTCATTACACTAGTGCTAGTTGCTAGTACGAAAAAGAAGATCGAAGAACATTTACATACAAGAATTACTGAGGACTACTCTCAAGCGCTATATTTAGCGAACCCCATATGAATACGAGTAAAGTTGCATGAACGAACTCGTGTTTTCTAGTACAGTATGTGTGTGGGGAGTGTAGTTGTGCAGTGAGAGTGTGTTTCTCTCGCAATACTCACCATGATGACTTGCCGGCTCCCTCATTCTGGATGCGCATGAACCGAGAGTGTAGCGAGAGATTGTGCCGGATCGAGTTCTGAAAGCACATTCATCAAAACTTTTTTCTTCGTATTTTTTTCAATCAGGCATGTATCCACACCCTCTGATTCCCTCACATACAATCCACGCTCATATTCTCCTCTCACATTTCCACTCTCTTGCTTATAGCCGTAGCGCTCTCCGGTCTCCTCTCTTTCTCTCACCCGCTCTCCATTCCTCTCTGATCTTTGTGCGTCCTAACAAGAGGGAGAGAGAGCAACGTGCGTAGTGGTGGTGGTCTTCCCCCACACACGCCGCCGTCTTTATTTGCAGGCTGGAGGGGGTGAGGGAGAATAGCCTCTGCGCCGCCCGCCGGACAGAGAGAGATGCGCATAGTGAGTGAGAGAGAGAGAGAGAGAGAGAGAGAGAAGCCGAGGGGGGAGGCGTTCGCTGTTCGCTGGGGGTGGCTGGCGGCGTGAGCCAGCGCGCGCCGTGCCTCGCAGTGCCGCCGTTCCCCCGCTCTCTCACACACACACAGCGTGTGTGTGTCGCCATTCGGTGAGCGTTCGTTCGCTGGCTGCCCAGCTCGTTGCCCCCTTGCCCCTTCCACTGCCTCGCACCGGGCACCGGCACCGCACGCTCCGCACCGCTCGCCACTACCCGGACCCGGTCACAGATCACCAACACACAATGAATGCAGATAGATGGATGGATGCAACATGCAACGCGCACCCTGACACCTCACTATTGCGTCCACCGTACACCCAGTGGCAGACCATCAACTAAAAACCGTTTCCCATTTCACAACTACTTGTAAATATTTGGCGCCATATGCTATGTGCCCTGAGGGAGAACGATAAGGGGATAAGGCTCTCTCGCATGCAAATGCGGGACGATCCGCCATACGGCACGCTGCCGCGGCTCAATCAAGCCGTTTTCAGGCGACGGCCGCGTCGGCCGCAGCAGCAACCGTTTTCGCCCCAATCACCCTTGCCTCTCGGCTCTCCTCTCATCGCTCTCTCTCACCATCCACCCATCACCATAATACGGCATAAATTGGTGTTCCTCGCGACTGGATGTGGCTGTGCAACACACTCTCTCTCTCTCTCTCTCTCTCTCTCTCTCAAACTCTCACCCTGAGATCTCACAATCAGCGCGTATCAGACTGAATATCGTCTGCCTTTGGCTGTACTAGCACCGCCTAACACACACAATCCCCCCCAAAAAACTCGTCGTACCCGAGTGAGAGATGGCGAGAGCGCAGAGAGCGGAGCTCCCACCATTGTCACAAAACTCGATGATGCCATTACAATAGACCGGCAGTAGTCCATTCAATCGCACACTCTCACTCCTCACTCACTTTCTTTCTCTCACTCTCGTCTCCACCACCACTCTTTCTATCGGAACACTGCTCAACCGCTCGGTACTGTGTGTTGCAAACATTACTACCACCACCCACTATCACATAATATCATCACAAAAGGTACGGGTGGAGAGTGCGCTAAGGAGTGTGCGGCAGTGAGAGACGCAGACGGCGAGCGCGTGCGAAAAACGAATGGGCGATAGTGCGAGACGATGCCGACCGATAAGGATCGATCGATCGATATCGTAGTCGGCAATCGTCCTCTCTCTCTCTCTCTCTCTCTCTCTCTCTCACTCATCTCACGACACACACTCTCATCATCTCCGCAAGGGGCAACTGTACGTTGTGGACAGCCGAGGGCCAATCACCATCCCCACTCATCACACTCACGCAACGTCCGCGAACCAAACGCCATCACCTCACACCTGCCTCTCTTCCCTACACGCGCACCTCCTATCAATCAATACCGTGCTCACTGTCTGTGTGCGTGCGTTCGCACCACCGCGCGCACGCACGCTCTAAACCAGACAGTTTTATCGCACCGCGGGTGAGAGGGAAAAGGGGAGCGAGTGAGACGAGGCTATTTGAGGATTAGCCCGCCGCAGGCAACACCCCGCCGAAACGAACGCCGACCGAAAAAGAGAGAGGGGAGAGCGACGAGAGAGCACGCGGAAAACAAGAGAGCGCAGCGAGAGATAGCAAGAGAGAACGAGAACGCGCGCTCGCACACGATCAGCCACTGAGAGCAGCGAAGAGCAACAGAGAGACCACACAGTACAGGGAGAAAAAAATGCCAATCACGACGACACCAACAAAAACTACAAAATCGTGCCCACCTTCCATCCGGCCGCCTCCTCCTGACTGCTGCGCTCGCGGAAATAACCAATATTGTCCGAGAACCACTGATAAATCTCGTTGAGCTTGAGCCGACCGTCGGGCGCCGCTTCCAGCGCCTTGGCGATCAGATCCGAGTAGCTCTCCTCGCCCCACGGGTTGGGCTTCTTCTGCGCGAGCTGGTCGGCCGGCTTCTTGCGGCAGCGCTTCTTCTTGGCCGGCTGCTGCGCTGCTCCGGGCACGCCGAGCCCCAGCGGCATCAGGTGCTGGCCCATGTTCGAGCTGCACGGAGTGGCCGCCAGCAGTTGAGCGACAGTCGGCTCGCTCTCCACCGGAGTGCCCGGCTGCTGAGGCTGCTGCTGCTGTTGCTGCGTGACAAACTGCTGCATCGGCCAGGTGTAGCAGCGACCGCGCTCCTGCGGCCCAAAATCATCGTCCAGCGACGACGAGACGGAAGCCTCCATTCACAAAATAAACAGAGGTAGCGAAGGGAATATACGGTGAGGTAAAAATAACACAGGTGAGGTAGATGACTCGAATCGAGTATGAGGTAGTAATAGGGCCGAAGCCCGGGTGAGGAATTAGAGGCTCAGTGCCGGGTGAATATTTGTAGACGTCGACGGAGAAACGACGACGAAACACGTAGAGTGTGCGCGTTTTTAGGCGCAAATTATTATGAAAGTCGTTGCGTTGTGACGGGGGGCGCTGTGACTCGCTCTCACTCGCTGCGAGCTGGGCGTAGACCACACGAGCCGAGCCGCGGCGGCATAGAGGAACGAACGGCCGTCGCACGCGGACAGACGCGCAGACAGAGACGAACGCCGCGAGAGAGCGTGGCGGCGAGGAGGGGCAGGTACAGAGAGCGAGGCGAGAGACACGTCGATTCCACGGGGCGGGGCCACAGCCAGCACACGGAACGCCCCGCCGCACACACAACGAGGAGCGAGAGAGGCGAGAGAGCGCAGAGCTCTTTTTTGCGGCGAGAGATGCTAGACAGAGGCAGAGGACACCAGGCTGCGGACCCACACCGCAGCGGCCGGCGATCGATCGCCGGGGTCAGGGGTCGCGCGCCGCAATCACACACCCTGCCCTCTCCGTTCTCTCATCACAGGGTCAGCCTCTCGCCGGCTGGCTCGTGGTCCCCACAGCCATTATTTTGTCCTCATTGCTCAAGGTCCCTTGCCCGGCGGGGGACAAGGGTCATTCTCTCTTCCGGGCCACACACACACACACACACACTCCTACGCATTCCCACGCCGCAAACGAGACAAAGAGAATGCGACTGTCGCCAAGTTTCACACAGATCAGCGTCCACGCCTCTCGTCTCTCTCTTGCCCCGGCGGTGGTGGTCTCGTGCCAACCCTAGTCGATCGTGGAACAGAGTAGTGCAGGTGAAGGGCAGGGGACGAGAAGGGAAAGGAAAGGAAAGAGAGCGACGGGGCAGAAAAGGGAACAGGTTCCTCTCTTTCATCTCGCCTGTTCCTCTTTCTTCACTCTCCACGCTCGACGCGCCGCCTTCCATTCTCTCACCACCAATCAATTGCCACTCACTCTCGCACTTCTTCTTCTTCCTCCCCTCCTTCTACTCTTGCTTCTACTCCTACGCGTGGCTCGTGAGAGTAGAAGAGGTACTGATGAGGGAGGCGACAGAGAAGTAGAGAGAGATGGGAACACTAGACACATCAGCTGTTCCATTCACTCATTTTCTCCCCGCCACGCTATCTCTCTCTCACACACACACACAGGACGACAATCGCCTCCTTGCCGCTATCACGATGATCAGTGATGAGAGTGATAGCAATGCATGACAGAGGGAGGGAGAGAGATGCAACAGGCTCCAGATAACACCTCTCCTCTCTCTCACTTTAATCGCTCACCTATCAATCAATACACTCCGCACTCAGTCTTACTCTTGTACGCTTCCAAGTCGAGAGTGGCCAAATTGAAGACAGAGTGAGAAAGTTTCCACGTTCTGTTGCAGGCGATGACAGACAGTTTCAGGAAGTGTATCCCGCTTGCACTCCCACACACTCCCGCAATTTCATAGACGGCACAGAGTGCAGATGCACTTTGCCACCTCCCTCTCCACCCCATGACGACTGTCACTCGTGACGCGAAGCCCCTCTGCCTCTCTTGCTATGCCCTCTCTCTCTCTCTCTCTCTATCTCTCTCTATCTCTATTTCTCGTCTCGTCGTGTGTAGAAATAGTGCCATAGATGGGAATTGGGAATATATGAATAGGCCAAGTGCAAGGCTCGTGAGTCGCACGATGGGAGAGATCAGCGAACTATGCACTATCCCACTTCTGCCTTCCCCCTTCAATACATAATATACCTTCCCTGTCTCTCGGGGGGAGTGAATGTTGAATAAAGCGACTCTCACGGAAAGTGCTTTCCGTGAACTCATGTCTCATCAGCATGTGTCACACAAAAGTACGTAATCAGTGTGCCCTTTGCAGATCCAACTACATATCCCGATGATAATAGAAACGACTCATCAACGCAGCCTAGACTCTCGGGTACACGGCGACAAAAGGGGCGATTACTGGGTGTGTGGCAACAAAGGAAGCGACAAATGTCGACGGTTAACGCGCTACAACTTCTCCTCATACAAACGTACGCTCCGTGAGTCGAATCGATGACGCGAGCATTCCATGCGCGCACAAAACACATAACTCCCGCCTCATAAACTCTTCTCCCTACCCTACTCTCATTCCACTTTGAATCAATCAATTGTGCAAAATTCGCCACCCCCCACAGCTCTATTGCGGAAAAAAATCCACATCCAACAACGGCACGAGGGGAAAACAGTGGGGAGAGAGAGAGAGCATACAAAGAAGTCAAACAAATCCAAAGTTGTCCTGTGTGTGTGGTAGGGAGATCAAAATACTCGACGTCGAGAGAGATACAGTGAGAGACAGTAAGAGTTCGACAGCGAGGAGAGAGAGAGAGAGAAATAAAAGAGAGGGAGAGAGCAAATAGAAACTGTCTCCGGAATCCAGACTGGGTCACGCCGACAAAACAGCCAGACGAGGAAAAGCGCACGTATCAGAGAGAGAGAGAGAGAGAGAGAGAAAGAGAGAGAGAGAGCAGACATTATACTCGAGTTGTTTCAATGAGCGAGTGCCTGTGTGGCGTGTCTAGTTTCGAGAATGAAAAAAGAAATAAATAAAAAAAAACTACGCACCTTCCATCCTGCCGAGCTGTTAGAGTCGCCCTTGTCGCGGAAATAAGGCACGTTCTGCACCATCCATTCGTAAACTGCAACGGGCCTGATAGGGAGAGGGAGAGGGAGAGAGAGAGAGAGAGAGAGAGAAGAGGGAGACGTCAGAGGGAGACCGTACCCTGACTGAGTGTGAGGCGCTTCTCGGGCGAATGCATGATGGCCTGCGTGATGAGGTCGGCGTAGCTCAGGTTGCCCCACGCGTTGCGGCGCGTCGTCGACTGCTGCAGATCAAATCAAATCAAATATCCAGAATCAAAAAAAAATCCATGTGCGCTGCAACACCAACCACATTCGCATCCAAACTGTACAAACTGTACAACAGTGCCGCAGTAAGAACCAACTGTCAAGCAGTGTGCAACACCAACTCTCTGTATAACAAAAAAACGCATGCCAGAACAATCATATGCAACGACGTACACGTCTTCCCCTCCAAACTGTACGAAACGCACCTTCTTGGCGCCGCCGATGCCGCTGTCGCTAGTGTCGCTGGCGGCAGACGAGGGAATCATGCCCATTCCCCCAGCCACACCCGGAGACGACATTCTGGAAACGAGACGGTTTCATTCTATGCATACTGATCCTTTCTCATCATTTCCACCACCGAGACGAGACTGTTTCATTCGGCATGTAATACTGATCCTTTCCAATAATTTCGACCACCCACGACGACGCCATTTCCGTATACCTCACACAAATGCAAAAGGATTCTTTGAAAAAGCTAGTACTACGAAGATCTTGCATATTATAGAAATGTTAATCGTCTCGATTCAAAGAACAACGAATTAGAGTACCGAACGATCCACTAAAACACACACTCCCCTCCCTCGCAAATGCAAGCACATCTACAATCTGCCATTTGACACAAGTTCGAAAAGTGTAACGTGTTATTGGCGTGTCTAAATCGAAATTGGTGCACTAATTGGAATCTCCCAAATCCCGTAGGCTGGTTTAATATCCAATATCACTATACACATATACATAGTTTTTTGTCATTAATAATCTCTAAAAAAAACATCGCCTTCAAACAGACGTCACTCGCATTTCTCACCACATGTTATGTATCCCCATCCCAAAAAGGGAAGCCCTCCGCATTCTCGCTCATCATCACACATCTCCAAACAAACTTCAAAAACAAATACCTCATAGCAAAACCTGTACACATACTAATCGTACCTACACGAGAGAACATCGTATCAACATCTCAACAGCGCGAACTAATAACATACACCACGCATCACGTCCCATTAGCAGCTGAGAATAACACAAAAACACATTCTTCCAAGTAACCGCTCATAGATCAGCTCAGCATGCGATTTTTCAACAAACCTTGCGCTACTTGTTTCGCTATTTTGTCAGGATATAGCGATTCGAATGAAGTGATATATTGATACAACTAGACCCACCCCGGACTGATAAACCTTGCGCTACTTGTTTGCTCTTTTGTCAGGATAAAGCGATTCGAAAAATGATAGATTGATATCACCCACCCCGGACTGAACGTGCCGCCCGCGTCGGCGCCACCCGGGCTGCCGGCCAGTCCGCCGTTACTCGCCGCCGAACTCGCGCCCAGTCGACCCATGTTCTCCGCACTGTCGTACATGCTCGAGCTGAAAGCGACACTTATACCCATGTCCCTCTTCCCCCGAAAAAGCCACACGCACTCCTCCTCCTCAATCGGCTCGTGCACGAGCGGGCTCGTCTGGTTGCTGCCCGGCTCGTTGCCCGGTCGTCGCAGGGGCCACGTGTTGCACCGATCTCTCGCCATGGGCTTGAGGTCGTCGTCGCCGTCGCCGGCGGCGGCGGGGAACATGCCCTCGTCCTCTTCGCCGCCCAGTCGCAGCGAGTCGGCCGAGCCCTCTCCCCCGAGGGGCGGCAGCGACGCGAGCTGGTGCTGGCCATTCATGCCCAGTGGCAACAGATCGGCGGCCGCAGACGACGGCTCCATATTCCACGCGGTAGCCAAGCCTGCTGCTGCCAGTGAGACGAAGGGCGCGAGAGCGAGCTGCGGGGGAGGAAGGTGAAAGTGCTGGTGGTACGCCAAGTTGTTCAGGATCTCTGCAGAAATGGCACACATGATGGGCACGCATTCGCATCCACGCACTCGACTATCGAGACAACACGCGAGTATGAGCAACAAAAAAAAGACGGGGAAAAAATCTGGCGGCGAGCCGGAAGAAAAAGAGAGAGGCAGTATAAACAAATAGATGGAAGAAGGCGAGTCTGCGAGAACACTCGAAACACACTATATCAATGGAGCAAAAGGGTTAAGAATTGGAGACGGCTTAATTGATAATCATCCACAAAAAGGCGAACGCCTAATAGGCAGAGTAGCAATCACGAGTGTGATAATCTGCAAATTACATGGCAAAAGGAGAATACGAAGACCTGCAGGAATGACAGTAGTGGGTGAACGTCTCGCACCTACTGGTACCCCGTCCTACCACCCGGCACCACGACCCCGGGTACCTCGGCTATTCCAGCATTCCGCCAATATGATAAGAGGGACTGTACTGCAGTACCCAGTACGACTCGCTGCCCCCTACTGGTATCGATAGCTTATCCGGCAGAGCGCGGCGCGCTATCACCCTCGCCCCCTATCCATATCACTAGCGTCCACCCATCGGTCAATCAGCCATCCCCGACGCTTCTTTCCCGCACACCACGCCACACACAGCTTCTTCTTACATGATAAATGGGATAGATCATGGCAAAACGAACGCCTCTTTTCTCTCGTGCGAGGGGGTAGGGAGCAAAGAAAGAGGGATAGCGGTCAACGAGCAGCACTCCGGACGCACAAAAAATCCACCAAGTGAAATGACAGCAATCGACGGAAATGCTGAAAAGAAAATGCATTGCAAATCCCCTCGCTATCCCTCGTTACCAACACAGCGAAACAGTCATTATGCTAACCACGTGTGCGGGGGTCCAGTCCGGGTCCAGCTATACCGTACCGCCCCCATGCCGTGTGCGACTCAAAAGAGCACGGTTCGCGGCGACCAGGTGGAAAACGCAAAGGAATATGGGAATAAGATGAAAGATGGGTGAGAGAGAGAAAGCGGACCGTGGCCAGCCCACGACGTGGCAGGACACGAGTGCAACGCGCGTCGATTCCGACAAGGGCACTCCCCCCTCCCCACTCTGCGTCTCCTCCACACCGTCTCCTTGTCTCTCCCTCTCTCTGCGTTTCTCTGCGCTCTGTTCCCCTTCCAACGCACTCCCCTTCTTTCACACTCTACGCTCTCCTCACTCTACCATTACTATGCAATCGGCCAAAAACGTTGCACTTTTATTTACCGCGCCACACACACACGACACGACGAGACTGCGGGTGTTCTATACTCGCATGCTCTATCTCGCCGCTCCTCCTCCTCACTGCTCTCTCCGCCCTCTCGCCTCACTATCCCCACAACCATAGAACTACTAGAAGGAAGAGGGAGTGAGAGAGCCGCGCCAGTGACAGAGAGTGCACCATCGAGTGGCCAGACCGCCAGACATTTCCGAGGAATCGCCAGCATACACAAAAAGGAGAGCAGACGCATTTCTTATTCGTCGTGTTACTTTCATCGCTCTTCTTCTCTGTTGCTTATCCCAATTTCGTGCATTCGCCCAAGTCACACATACAACGGAAGTGAACGCGCCGTCGACAATTATCGTGCCAGGCCAGTGAAACACACCCGCCTTTCCATTACTCACTGCACCTCCATCTGACTCGGTGGAACCACGCATACAAAATGTCATGCACAGTTGCATAATTGTTCTCACTGACCGGGCCTACAATTCACGCATCAGAAATGTGCACAAAAACTGGCAGAAATTGCTGTCGCTGGCACTCTCCCACTGACCACCCTATGCACTTTTACACATCAACGATTACGCGCAAAGCAACAAAAAGGATGAAAAACCGGCAGCGACACTAGCGCAGGAGCAAGAGAGCGTCGAGCAAGACGCATAAAAAGAGAACGGGGCACAAAAAAGTGGCTAGACACAGCTGGCGTGTCCGCGGGGAATCCCCGATTGAGACTCTTTGCGTCGTCATCGAATCGCAGTATATCTGTCTCTTTTCCCACAGGTGGGCTGATATCGCGAAAGAAGCGAAGCGAGGAGAGACTTCCACTCACAAAAAGCGAGCTATCACACACACACCAATCACCGCGGCTCATATTATACACTCAGATAACGACTACGACTACGCCAAGGAGCGACGACAAGGCGGCAAGTGGATACCGAACATCGCACTCGCACAAACTAGACGACAGCGGAGGCGGTAACAAGGGTGCACTTTGAACCGCAATAACATTGCAGGTGGTACCCAACAACATCATGCAGTAGCTAAGAGGTGCGAAGATCGCGAGTACATCAAGCACTCTGAGAAGCATTGTTCATTGTATAGATCAGACAACGACGGCATAGTTTCACTGGTTGTAAAAACGTCGACTCTCGTCTCGATTCAAAATCAAAATCTGCACGGCGACGGTCAGTGGGAGCCCTGCACACAACGGGAAAGGAGAGAAAGAGAGAGAAGGAGAACAAAAAAAACGTGCGAGAATAAGAAACTTATCACTGCGGTCGAGAGCAGCCGTCGCGGTCGCTTCGCTCATATACGCAAGGACATTCAGTGAGACAGATGAAAAAGAAGACACGATCGATCTGAGCGAGAGACATGTGCACTAAAGTAGAGGTCAGACTCAACTTTTGCTGGCAAAAGACCCTCAGAAAGATCTCAGAACGGCCACGCGTCCTCAGAAAGATCCCCAAAAAGATCCTCAGAAAGATCTCAGAACGCGCCCCACCCTCAGAAAGATCCTCAGAAAGTGTCTTTTTGTATCATAAAGCGGCTTTTTGATACATAATCGAGTCTGACCGCGCCTTAATCGGGGTGATGGAGAGAGAGAGGGAGGCGACTGATGGCAAGCGAGAGAAGACGTCGCTAGTCGCGAGAGAGTCGATCGACCGGCATCGCACTCACAACCCGCCGCCGCCGTTGCCGCGGCGGCGGCAGTCGCGGCAAGACAGAGCACAGCGAGAGTCAAAGTGCAACCCCGCCCCCTACTCCTCACCATCTTTCGCCCTCTCGCCACAGTGCCGCTACAACACTATGACAACTAGCGCGACTCAAAATCGAATCAAACGTTTCAATTACGGGAAAAAAAGTCCACGCAAACCAATTGCAACACATATCGCGTGTAGGGGTGGAGAGAGAGAGAGGGAGAGAGAGAGCGGGAGCAAAAGAGTAAGCGCACACGCTCTGCCGCAAAAAAGTCCGCATTACACAATGGGCATATCAAAAATCTCTCCGATTCGGAGACGACTGGGCAGTGATATATTAGCCCCACTCACGCGCACCCAGACACATCCGAGTGGAAAGGAGAAGGAGAAAGCACGGGAGAGAGAGAGAGAGACTCTCATTAGAAAGGGTGCGAGAGACGGCCGACACCAGACCGCACCGACTCCGCACTCCGGCTTCCTATTCATTCATTTCGCTTCTCCAATCGGAGCGCAACAGAGCCTGTCGATCGATCTCGCGCGCGCAAAAGAGCACTCCTACGCGACATTGCATTCAGACGATGGCTGCACTGACTGACAGCGAATCGAATCGCCTAATCGGGAAGGAAAGGAGAACAAGAAGAAGGAGCAACGAAGAAAGAATGCAACCGATCACGAATGAGAGAGAGAGAGAGAGAGACGTGGCGGGGGAGACAGTCAGTCGCCTGAGCTACCATTTCTGCCATAGAATAGCTGCGTTTCAAGCTGCGACTGGGCCTGAGAGAAAGCGAGGCGAGAGAAGAGAAGATAGAGAGAGAGCGAGTGTAACGGAACATACTGCGATCCATGCATCCCATCGAGTCTCCCAGGCAGATCTCGCGGCCAGCAGTCAGAAACCACCCCATTCGCCCGGCCGAGTCGCGTTGCCTCTTCGTTCACACCGAACAAAGCAATCGCGGAAGTGGCAGACTTCGCGAATCTCGAATCTCTTGTCTCGTCCGCAATCGGGTCTTATCAGATCGATCCGCTCTTCTTGTATCGCTATCGATCAGCGGCTGTCTCCCGCTATCCACCAGCACTCTCCCTTGCACTTTCGTCCAGCGAATCACGCACGCACACATGCTTCTATCACCAAAGACCCCACACAGACGACAGACGACAGACGACACACGAGATCCCTGCCACCAGTCGAATACGGTGCAATCACGTGAACCGTGCTTGCTAGGTAATGCATGGGTGGCGGCCAGTTTTCGCGCGCGCGCGCGCTCATCTCAAACGACCACACACATAATAGGGGGCGAGTAGAGTACTCTCGTACGCAACATCGCTGAACACAGCGCGAATGCTGTCACTCTCGGCAAAGCGAACGACTCTCTCTCTCTCTCTCTTTCATTCTCGCACACACACTCGCGCCCTCCGACTACCACGCCACAACAACACTATAAAATAACACACACACACACAGAGGGTGGGGGAGAGGAGACACGCAGCAAATACACACACTCACACTCTTGCCAATGCGCAAACACTATTCCAGAGTAGTGGAGGCGAGTCAGGGCGAGTCACAACTCCCATACCGATGGCAGCAGCAGCAACAACAACAACACCATCATCGTCAACCTCAAATGTATCGTGCCAAATGTGTACTCGCGCATCTTTCTCACAAAAATTGTACATCGCACATAGCGCGGAACAGACATTGCCGAGTGGCATGGAGTAGTATCGAGATGGACGATATAGGCGGTGAATGGATGGAGGGGGGGAGGAAGGCGGGAAGGAGCCGTCCGTCCGTCCGTCGGGCAAGAGAGAGAGATAGGGCAGCACGCCAAAACAAGGAGCAAGGACGAGAGAGGGCCGTGTGGGCCGGGACTAAGACCTCCTCGTCGAAGCCAGAGATAGCCTAGCCGCCAGGCAGACGGCATCTGCCACAACAAACATACAAATCACGCACGCACTACTACTGATGCACATTCGCCTTTTCGCTTTTCTCGCATTCCTCACATCTCGACCTTCGTATACTTGGCATCCCAGTATTCCACAGAATCACTCGGACTGTATATGGAAATGCAGAATACACGTGTGTGACTAACACGAGGAACTTCCTCATCACAAATCACGACGTTTGAATCGCGTTGGAGTGGAAATCTCACAGCCGATTCATCTCATCCGATCTCATCCGCCCGTGTCGCAGATAGGCGAGCAGCCAGCCAGGCCAGTCAGTCGCACCATCGATCCACCCACATCAATTCGCTTCATGGCGACAAAGTGCAACCGACATTATTAAGATACATATTAAGATACACAAGTCGCGGTAATGCACAAAACGTGCTGATGTAGACATCCAAAAAGGGAAGTGATACAACTGAAAGCGGCAAACAGAGAGTTCCGTAGACTCTTCGCCGTTTTCGGTCGCGAACGGTCTTTGCTCAAGCCTCGCGGTGAGAGAGAGAGAAAGGGAGAAGAGACAATTCACAATCACGCTCGCAATCAACGCACGAGCGCGATGACACGGGAGAAGATGGGAGGGCTATTGGAAGAAGGAAAAGCGAACGCCTGCAGACTCTCTCTTTCTCTCTCTTCTCCGCTTCTCCCAGATTGCTACCACTGCCCAATCTAACTGTCCCCTCCCTCATTTTCACTCTCTCCCTCTCCCACTCACTCTTGTGTCATCTGGCATTGGCATCAGCCGATGATAGGCGGTAAAGCGACCAAGACACACGGGGAGAAAAATGGAACAAGAATAACTGAATAAACTTGCATATTCATTTCTTTTTTTGTGAATAGAAAAGTCAACAACATGATGACGCAAAGTTCGAAAATAGAAAGTACTACCCCCAAATAGGCGTCAGGCATAGACGACAGTAAAATGATCTGGGCTGGGCAGAAGAGAGCAAGGGCGCGCGCCATCGCATCGCAATTGCACTGGCTATGGCACCGGAGAGAGACAGAGAGCGCGACGATGCGAAAGAGAGAGAGAGAGAGAGAGAGAGAGAGAGAGAGAGAACGGAACCGGTCGCGTCTGCGAACTGTCTCTATCCGATGGCAGCAAGGGATACACTGGCATCGAGAATAAAGTCGATCTCATATCTTGTCAATCACGCGTCGTCGCGACAAAACCGAGAACTTCGTGCGTCGCAATCTCGAATTCGCTTTCGCCAACCCAGACTCAAAAGAGCCGCGTGGGTCAGTTTGCATTGGCTAAACACATATTTCACTCGGCCAGCGATCAGTGGAGAGGAGAGGAGTGAGGATAGAGAGCTTACTCGCGACGAGAGCGTCACATAACCGCATGGTTAATGCCTCCTCTCTATCCAACGGTGGCCGTGGCAGCGTCGGCAAAGTGTTCCATCTACTACGCTTCTAGTGCAGTCTACTGCTATTGCAGCCTCCTCCGCACACAGCCTTCTCCAAAAAAAGCGCGCGCCGAAAGACACCTTAGATGTGATAAGCCCCGAGAGTTCGTCTCGCCTTATCTTCCTTCAGCTCCAGCTTGTAGTCATGTCGTGTCATTGAAACGAAAAGCGCTATTCGCCAGTCAGACAACATACTTCCTGAGCGACTTTTGAAGTTCATTAAACATGTTCCGTATACACGTATAAGTTCTTCTCGAATAGAGAACTTACGATTAGTTAAAACACCATTCGAGAACACGCCTATTAGTGTACTATTCAAAAACGAACATGTACACAAATAAAAAGTACGTTCGCACGTTCGCAGTGACTAGACAGTTAAAAATAGAAGTACTCATAAAAAACAGGCGACAGGAGGGGGCGCGAAACCAAGTGAAGAACGGTATAGAGCTTCGTTCGGATACTGCCACTGTCCCACCATCACATCCTAATCCCCCTCTCAGATGCTTTCCGCATATTCTCTCTTACGCTTATCAACACATATCACCGGCGCTAAGCCCAAGCTGGCCGCCGATTAGTCGCCTCGCCATTACGCCTGAGTGACTCGAGAGCACTAGGACAAGTGTGAATTCGCCACATAGAGACAGTAGGTTGGTTGTAACTCTTAGTTCATTACCCTCGCCCCGCCCTGTTCTAATTCACCCCGAGCGTCATCATCACCAGGGAAATCAGCGCACGTTCCTAGAAAGCTCTCTCTCTCTCTCTCTCTCTCTTTCTCTCACCCTCTCTCTCTCTCTCTCTCTCTCTCTCTTTCTCTCTCTCTGCGAACAGAGACCATAGTTAGCGAGAAGGTTCGCTGTGCCCCATTCTTCATGCCTCCATCATAACACACCATCGTTTCCAATCTGCGAAAGTCATCGCATCCGCGGGTTGCCAAAGACGATAGACGACTAACGACTCAACTCATAGTCGAAGTGCACACATCGTTATCGACGACCCGTAACCTTGACGGAGATTAAACTCGACAAAAGATGGAGAATTGTGGACGGCTGTCGGAAAAGAAAAGTGATAGAATAGAGAGGGAACCGCATTTGCACTTTCGGTCATAGGATCGGGCGAGTGAGAGCGTGTGTGTGAGAGCGTGTGGGACCGGGGAGGAGTAGGGGGTGCGGAGAGAGGGAGCGACGAGAGTGTGTGTGTGTGTGTGTGAGAGAGAGAGAGAGAACACGCAACAACGAACATAGTCAAGCGAGTGAAAGCAGTGGGGAATACCCGCCGAAATAGAAGTGTAGGTGGATATAAAGAGGGTTCCGACCCCATACTGAAGACAGCGAGGCAAGATGGATAGAGGCGGGGACGAGACTGGGAAGAGCGGGACGTGCACGAAGCCCTCGTGAGCGCGGAATCAGTCTTCCGCCACCGCATAGTGCATATCGAGGGCACACTAGACGGCCCGGCAAGGAACGAGGCAACCCTCCTATCGGCTCTCTCCGTCTCTCCCACTCACACAACCCTGGAACTAACTGGGGAACGCCGTATCGTATGACAAAGGCATGTGTAAGAGTGCAGGGTCTGAAAGCGGAAAAGCTCCCCCACACAGTATCTATATATCATATTCCAATCAGAAATCATTGGAGCACACACATTAATAAAGTGCGAGACATTCAACTGTGTGAGAGAGTAATGAATATGAGATTAGCGAAATGCTTATGAACAAACGAGAGTGAAGAAGGGAGAGAGTGACAATCGAAACACCTCCCCCACTCTAGTCTATTACTAATTCGTGAACGTGCACTTCGGGAACGAATGAACGCTCTAATCGGGACAGGCAGAGTGGCCAGCAAGATCAGCCAGCGACCTTCATCAAATGACACACAAAGTGCGACAGCCTATAAAAAATAAAAGAAGAAAAAAAATACTAGAAAATCATATGCTATCATTGTTTGACGCCAATGGAAAATAGTCGAAACAACTGCGAGTCTGATAAATACATCTTCGAAAGCGTATATATCATTTCCAATAAGTGAAAAAGAGCGAGAGACGAACAAAAATGAGCTCGATTAGAAGACAGATTCTCGCAGTTCCATCAAAAGTGCAGCGCTGTACAGCAGGAACAGGGCAGCAGCGAGCACAATTGGATCAAAAGTTGTGCGCGCAAGTCGATCGGGAAACATCAACCATTAACAGATAAGAATGCAGACTTATGGTTCATGAGCAGTGATGTCCTATTGCACGAGACCCTTTACAAATAGTCGCATCTTATACCGTATCCAGCCGATTCGAACCGACTAAAAACACGCTGAGTCAGCAGATTGAACACCGCGCGTTATCGTATACTTTGAGCAGTGTGAAAGTGCGCGTATACAAGCTATCGTGTCCATCCTCCCTCGCACGGGGATGTAAATGTAACCAGGAATCTGGAAATTATCGCAAAAGCTACCATCTCGGCTATGGCTATCTCGTATCTCGTACTCCATTCCCATCCACTCACGCCACAAACGCGGACACTCATACCGATTATTGACTGATCTCCGATGTGGAATCTTCAAAGTACACCAAAAGTGCGAGCTCTGTCACATGGCTTTTCAAACAAAGTGTAATATTTCTTTGGCATACGCAACGCAATACGCAAATCTGGCCCACGCAACGCAAATCAAAGACAGCCAAATGTGTGAACCTGTGAACTACTTATATAGAAATAGAATATAATCAATGAGATGATTTAGAACGATGAACGAAGCCTACAAACCCGGCGGCGACGTCGTCGCGTCTTCCAATCTCCGCCGGGGTTGTTGTCGGCGGATCGCGTTTCCGAACGGCGATGGCGGAATCCTTTCCTTCCTCCTCCTCTTCCCCCCCCCCCCCGTTCCATTCTCGTCGTGTTTTGGCAATCGCACCGCAATCCACACTCACACACACACACACGCATACGATGCCACCACTACCGCGCGCGCCGCAAAAACAACAGCGAGCTCCGATTTCAGCGTGTGCTCGATGCTCGATGGAACGTCTGCTCACTGCCGGCGATGGGTGAGGATGTTATTGCGGGACAATACAAGTCATTCAGACGCTCAACGCGCGATCAACAAATATATATGGAGACATCATGCTCACACATGACGCGTCCGCAATAAACGCTCACAGTATTATCGTTTTGCGTTTGACAATGGATCAACACGGCTCGGCTCCAAAATATTTTGACAGTGCCGCAGACTGAACCACTCCTGACGCCGTCTCGTTCAATATATATATATATAAATCACAGCTGGCCAAATAGACATGTGTGTGCTATGTGAATGAGATGTGCGTCTAGCTGTTCGCCTCGTGTCGTTTGTGATTGTGATACTCTGCGGCTGGGGCGCGCCGCCACGGACAACTCGCCAAAACAAGCAGATAAAATTGAAGTCCGCACATTGTCAAAAGCGATTCCACATGTGTACTGACACTGCAGCCCAAAATAAACCGTGGCGTTTACGGTCGCGTCAAGCTAAACACACGCACTCGGTAAACTATACAAGCTTACGCGGTGTGGAAGCCGGTGAAGGCCGCAGCGAGGGAGAGGGACTAGCCCCAAGCAAAACTCGTATGGTTCTCGTTCTCGCCCCGCAACGCCGATTCGCCGTCTCAGCGGGACGCCACGAGACTGTCAGGCGAGATCCCTCACTTCATTCCCACTCATAACGAATCGGCCCGCCAGAAAGTGGGCCGGTCAGCGAGTCAGCGAGTCAGCTAGCATCCCCTTTACCGCAAAATGAATAGCCATGTGCAACACAGGGAATCACATGCGCCTGCATTCGACCCCCCGTCTCTCGGCGATATTCGCATGTTGCACAACGCATTATTAGCAACACTTGTCAGGAATTGTCTTCCTTGCACTTTTCATTATCGTTCAGTCAACTTATATTCAGTCATTTTCGTGAAAAAAGGGGGCTAACCCTAATCATAGCGACATGTTGCAATACAATTTGGCAGGCGGCGGCACGCAATGCGACACCGAAATAAACATCGGCCGTCAGTCCTAGCCCTATCTGCACGCAGCGCTAAGGACGCACCGATTTTGTACCGACGCCGACGGACGGTGGACGGAGCATCTATCTGTTTGTAGCAAAACAACTACACTCTACAGCTCCACACATCCCACTTACACAATAACATAACACCTTAGATGAAAACATTATGCTTCGAATAGTAAAGCGTACTTTCCATACTCCATACACCGCTTCGGAAAACAAAAACAACATTCAGCACGGTGCAGTGCAGGCTGACATGCTGACAAAACCCATACACTTTGTAATCTCTCTCACTGTTGTATAACCACAACAACCATCCACTGGTATACTGTTTAATCGATGTATGACCTTGTGGCATTACAGAAATTGTGGACTTGCGAGCAAAAGTGCAATGACAACAGATTAGTAGACGCACAGCGCACAGAAAACGAGACAAGAGGTGGGGTTCTGGAGAGAAGAAGACTATGCACCAACTGAGTGCTCTGAGCGAGTCTATAACAAAGACGGTCCGAATGCAAATGTGAAATCAGTGAGAGAGGAAATGGGAGAAAGTGAGAGAAAGGAAGGGCGAGGGACAGGGGCGACATGAGAGACCACAGTCTCTCCTCTCTTCTCCTCTTCCTCGGTTCACAACAAATTCGCCATCGCGCAATACACACACGTGTTTGCGTAGACGGAAAACGGAATAATGGCACATTTCACCATCTCTCACCCCCCCCCCTTCTCTCTTCTCACTACCCTGACCCTCACTCTGCCAAAGCAGACACCGCAACAAACAATGCTGCGTGTGGTGTGAGATACGGTAGGGGTAGCGGCTCTGAGAACGCTATACCATGCGAAATTGTGAAATGGAGAATGTGTTCGTGCATATGTACATCCTGCACAACAATAACACGCTGCCCCGGCTTGTGCGCGCGGATTTCGCATTTTCACGCGAATAAGACCGCCGCCCACCCCTCTGGCTTGCCACTTTCCGGATAAAGTATTATCTACCTGGGCCTGGGCAATATACCTAAGTATGCTCAAATTCTGAGAATTGAGACCTTACGCGACTAGCGCAACACGCAACACCCCGAAGGGAACTGTTGCGAGTTATGCGCTACATTTCGATATCATCACAAGTCGTAAGTGTTCACTGATGATAATGAGTCACGAAATAAAAAGACAACACAACGCCAGTAACCTTCGGTTTTATTGCAAGCACAATTAAGTCACCAATATATGCGATAAATTGAATTGAATTGAATATATAGCCTCACCTGCTGGGGTTGGTGAAGGAGGAGGCGTAGGAGCGCGGCAGGGGGCTGACGTCGTCGAACTGATCGTCCCCGTCCGCGTCGTTGTCGTAGCTGAACCTGCAACACCGCGGTGAGCTCGGCCCGATGATGATGTTCATGCAACGTCGAAATTGGGTATTTGACATAGGTAAAGGTATCCCCCCGATTCAAGAGATTCACTCTGCGGAGGGAGTCGAAGGAGGTCTATGGCACTACACCATAGCCCAACGATTTTCCAACGACGGCATTTGACATAGATGAAACATAAACAGCTTGCAAGACGGTCAAAAAAAATTCGTCGTTTTGCCCACTGTTTTCGGTCAAAAAAAAAAGATTTTCTCGACCATCGTCTGCGCTATTTGCTTATAAAATACGGAGTGCACATGGTAGAAACATCGCCAACTCGGGTGAATTTGCGTGGTGATGGTGAAAGACGAATGCGCTCTATGGATGGGATGCGAAATGGGATGGTAAAAATAGAACATCGCCTACTCGGGTGTCTGTGTGCGTGGCGGAGTCGGTCCGAGTCCGCCGCCGGCCATGCGTCGCAGGCCGAGCCGCTGCAGGAACGACGTGCCGCCGAACGAGTAGCTACGGCCCTTCAGCGAACAACCCTCGCCCAGCAACTCGTCGTCTGCAATGCAATCTTTGAAGAGAGATTTGAGTAGCTCCCGTAGCTCCTTCAGCGATGATTGTTCCAACTGTGTGGAGGGATTTTGCTTTAGCAACTTAGCCACCGACCACAAATGTGTGGGTCGATTTCAGTTTCAGCGCATAATCCACGCTTCATGCTTCAACTCGCAGCAGCGCGTGGTGTGGTGGCATATTTCCGCCAGCAGTCTGTCTGCTGTCTCATGTCTGTTTACCGGTCGCATGAGCCACGCGACAGGGGACACTAAGAATTGTCATCCAGCGTGATTCGCAGGCATGGCTGGCTGTGAGCGAGACATGATTGGGGGGGGGGGCTTCAGTGCCTTCACTCTCTCGCTTCACCCCTCCGCCGACTAATCCGCGACCGTCCGGGATGAACCGCGGTGATCGCATTATCCGCACACGCGTCACTCGAATTCTTTAATGTCACGCGAACAGTGCGCGTGTCCTGAGCCAAGCTCCCCCTTCCGATTGAAACATATAGGGATTAGAGATATGATTACACGCCTCCACATTGAACTAGCATTTGCAAGTTTGCGTTGAGTCACCGTTGGGAGCGTCGAATGTGGTTGATGAGCAGGGTGACATGGAGAAAATAGGTTTCGGGTCCATGATCGCGAACCGATGACGACTAGTAGGCCGCCACTGAAGAGGTCTTACCTGCAAAGTCAGGTTGTCACAATGTCCTCGTTTATTATGTGAACATGATGCATAAGCGAATACGCTCAAGGTTCATTGCGTGCTAACCGGAAGTAGTTATTAACTCAATGTCTTACAAAACTGCACGATTGTAACGCTCTTTCCCTTGTTCTTGAATCACATACACACTTGAAATCTCTTAGGAAAGCACATGCAACCGCGGTATGACGCTTCTACTGACTCATACACGGTGGACAACAACAAAACAACAAAAAAGTTCCAAAAACAGTGCACGCAGGAAGTGGGCGGGGCTTGGATTTGGCGCGCGTTCGTCTGGCTCGTCGAATGTGCGCAGTATGACCGAAAAGGGGCGGGGCTTCTTAGGTGGAAGGTAATTGATTTTTCTCATGGTTTTTCTCCGTCGTTGAGATGCAAGAGATAATCTCCCTGATATGTAAAGCTCTTTTTGCAATCAATTCCTAGTCAGCACACCCATGTATAAAAACGATAAAATGTCGAGGACTAGAATAAAAAAAACGGCTGCATCGTATGTTCGAATCATCTCGCCTAATGCGTTCGCCAACGAACTATACGAATAGAGTTTGCTTTATATTATACAGAGATATAAACACAAAAGAGCGTAATGTATTCGATCGTAACATGGACTACAGTAATCTACAGTAATCCATTGCGAGCTACAGTAATCCATCACTTCTTCTCAGTCAGCTCCTTGTCGATGAGCTTCCATGCAGATCTGGCATCCTTGATCATCATATCCGCCAGTCCCGAAGAAATCACCTCAAACACTTTCTATAAAAAAAACATAAGTTGTGTTCCTTCTTTTATCAAATTTTCACAATTTCATGAGGGGCATTGGAGATGTTTTTTTCAAAGACCAGCGCCTGTTGAATAATGTTCAATGTACCGTCAGAGGTCAACATATTTTTCTGACGAGTTTTTTTACCCAATAAATGTAATATTTGAACATATCTATTATGATATAATTCGTCACCCAGTTATCTAAACTAAAAAAATAAGTGAATTTTCTGGAGTGAGATAATTTCCATTTCCGGATTATTGCTCTAACCCACGTTCTCGAATAGTGAATCACGAGACATCGACAAAACTTCGTTTTACGAGAATGCTTCAACTTGAAAACACAAACGAAAACAAGACTGTCTACTCTCTCATATATTTCACGAATAAACTTTTTCAGAACTGGTGAGTTCCATTCGTAATTATGGTGTAATTATGCCAGGTGTTTGATATGGAATTTGATTGCATTTTATTTAATTGAATACCTCTCACCTTCTCCGGCAGCAGCTTATCCTTGAAGTCCACGCACACCAGGTACTCCACCTGTAATTAGTTGTCACTTATTATTCAAATTCTAGTCTCTTCATCTCTCCTCCACCACTTTTCTGTTCAACCTGACTAATCGAGATGGATTGGAAGTCAGCTGCTTCCCACCTACACCTCCCATCGTTTAGCATAAACAAGCCGTCTGACTGAGAGATGCTGAAGGCAAATGTCACTTTTTCATCGGGGCTGCCGAGATCCACAGTGTTTGCAAACATCAAGAAAGTGGTCAGATTGTGAGCACATGTTCTGTTCAAAACTATCTTGGATGTCATGTATAGTCAGAATCAGCGAGTTCGCCTTTGGCTGTGCGCCCAGCAGCCGCCGCGCGTGGATGGTGAGCACGCGACGCGGACCTGGCTCTCTCTTTTCTAGTACTCTTTCCGCGTCTCTGACCGCGCACCCACCGTGGACTTGTCGGGCGCGCCCTGCACTGGCGAGAACTTGCCGGCCACCAGGTGCGCCACCATCCTGCAAGCGATCGATAAGTATTGATTGATTTACTGTTTTCAAGGATGTGGAGGAAGAGAGAGAGAGAGAGAGAGAGAGAGAGAGAGAGAGAGAGAGCGAGAGAGAAACAAAGAGAGAGAGAGAGAGAGAGAGAGAAAGAGAGAGCTGCTCACCGCTTCTTCTTGGGCATGACGTCGATGTCGTTGTCGAAGCTCGTCGCGCACACGATCCACGAGTCGTTGATCTATCAATGAAAGCATTTGGAACTCTTTTTTTTTCATCGATTGATTCCCAGTCGATATATCTAGGCTGACACACTAGTACTGACACTGGTACATTGGATCATTGGATGGCAACATTACCAAACAACATACAGTCCTCACGCGGTGTCAATTGCTCGGTTTCTGGAACAGTAACACTAAAGAAACGGGTTAGTTCCTTCGAAACTCCCTTCGCAACTGACTTCGAAAGCATTGAGAAGGCTGTTTGGAAGAGACTGACCGCTACTTTAGTCTAGCACTCTATTGACACTCTACTGACGCAAATGGCAACAGGTCACAGAAACTTCCGGAGCGCTTTGAGATTTTTAATTTTGGCTAGAGCTTGGTATGGGCAATGCCTACAAGATTCCATCCAAACATAGCGAGTTGTGGGGAGGGGGGGGGGGAGCTGTTGTCATTTGCTTGTGAGAGCCATACCTTCCTGTGGATGCGGCAAACGGTCACGTCGCGGCCCTTCACAACGACGACGTCGGAGGTGGCGTACTGAACGGACGTCTCCTCTCCCTCCCTCTCTCTCCCTCCCTCTCTCTCTATCTTTCTCTCTCCTCTCTCTTTCTCTCTCCCTCTCTCCCTCCCCCCCTCTCTCTCTCTCTCTCTCTCTCTCTCGCTCTCTATCCCTCTCTCTCCCTCTCTCTCCCTCTCTCCCTCCCTCCCTCTCTCTCTCCACCCACATGTAGAATATCCGAGCACTCGCTGCTCCTCGCCACTCTCTTCACCATCTCCACGTTCGGATTCCACTGCGGAGTGTCCTCGATCTGAAATATCGATCGAGTATTGATTGAGTATCGATTGAATAAGAATAATCCCACCTTGTCCCAGTGCAGCTGGAACAACTCGTCGCAACTGATGTTGAACTCCTTCTGAAATCAGGCGTTTAGGTGTGTGAGAGAGAGAGGGAGAGAGAGAGGGGGAGAGAGAGAGAGAGAGAGAGAGAGGGAGAGAGAGAGACGTACCTCGAGTGTGTAGACCTTTCCGACGGGGAGGTGCTTGTTGTAGACCTTGTCGCCCTTGTGGTCCGTCTTGAGCTTCCAGTCCTTGCGAGCCTGCGGAGAGGAATTGCATCGACACGAAGAGAGATGGCACGCCAATTCACAACAGATTGTTTTGCATCCCTGTACATATCTGGGATCATCCGAAAGCGCAAACAGAAAGCGCCCAACCCTATACACTGCTTCCATTCGTCCCATTTTCACGCGTTGTCCAGGGATGGACAGCATTGATCACGTCTCTCGATTAAAGTTGCGGTCAGTCTCTTCAAAATGCTCCCCGAATGCCTTCGAAACACTTCGGAATTGCCTTTCGAATCGCCCTCAGAACCTCAGAACGCTCCGGAATTGCCTTCGGAACACTCCCGAACACTCTCGAACACTTCGGAATGCCTCGCTATGCCCTTCGAAACACTCCCGAATTGCTTTCGAAGAGACTGACCGCACATTTTAGAATGGCAGAGGCGGGCAGAGGCCGTGTAAGTGCAGAGGCCATGCAGAGGCCGAAAAGAGGCCGTGTTGCCCCCACCTTGTATCCCGGGTCGTCGTAGACGCCCCTCGCTTCCATGAACACGCCCATCGCCTTGCGCACCGCCGACTCGTACTAAAACGGACTCCTTTTTTCGATGACAGACTCGTTTCCAAGGATCAGCTCACAGACAGACCAGAAAAAAGGGAAACCGTGAGTTTTTGAAACGCTTTGAAACTCAGTTCCAGTAACTTTAGCGTATGACAGACTCGGTTGGCTCATAGCCAGGAAAAAGGGGGAGACCAGGAGTTCTCTGACGCTCAGAGTCTGTCTGCTACTTTATGTAATTTTAGACTCGGACTACTCGTACTACTCGTACAGACTCGTACTGAAACGAACTCCAGCGGATGACAGACTCGATTGGCTCAGCACCAGAAAGGGAAGGGCAAGGGCTAGGAGAGGCTCGGATCGACTCGAAGTTTGAGCCTCGTAATTTCATCAGCGCTACATTGTCGAAATCGCATTACATTGTGCATTTGGAGATGATAGTTGTTATAACTCATTTGTACGACTGCAAACTGGTTATTCTTTCTTTATTACTGGTCAGACATATACAGTGGCAGTCAAAAAGGTATCACACTTTGTTTTTTGCTCTCTAAAACTATTCAAATGAAAGATAGAGCTCCCATCTTTTGCACACCGTTTTCTGGACTCCATTCGGACCTGATAGTATGCTCCATATTGACCTCCCTCTATTCTCCCAATTACAGTAGGCGGATTACTGTATTTACAAAGTCATCATTTTCTCGTTTTTAACTTTGAAAAATTCCTGTGACCAAACCACACTTCTAAAAAAGTTCTACCCACCGTTTCGGGTAGAACCATTTATTGCGCATTCAAAAACACCTTGATTTCATATTACATGGTTAATTACTTGAATGTAAATGAGCAATAAAGAAACAACATCAAATAATTGCAAATCTCTAATTTTTGCAAAGCTCAACTACAGTAATCAGTAATACAGTAATACAGTATCTCTCCGCCTACTGTAACCGGGGAGAATAGGAGGAGGTCAATATGGAGCATACTATCAGGTCCGAATGGAGTCCAGAAAACGGTGTGCAAAAGATGGGAGCTCTATCTTTCATTTGAATAGTTTTAGAGAGCAAAAACCAAAGTGTGATACCTTTTTGACTGCCACTGTATCAATAATAACAATGAGAGTGAGAGGATGCATAGATCATACCTCACCATTTCATATTCTTTATTGTTAGGCCCACATAACAACTATAAAAGTGACAATTCCGCGACTAACCTCGTCTATCCTGCTATTGCGATTGTGATGCCATATTCAGCTATAACGATTCCGGATAAACACTTGAACTTTTGAACATTTGAAAAGTGACGATAGCTCCAGGCCCACCTTGGGATCGCTGACAGTCTCCGTGATTCCGAGCAGATCGATGGACGCCATACCTGAATCAGCTGTAAACTATATCTGTGAGATGATAATCAATCAATCAATCAATCAATCAATTAATCAATCAATCAATCGATCAATCAATCGATCAATCAATCGATCAATCAATCGATCAATCAATCGATCAATCAATCGATCAATCAATCGATCAATCAATCGATCATTTATCCGGAATCGTTATATCTGAATATGACAACATGATAAGATGATAATGTGAAATGTAAATACGCGCGCAACACGAACGCGAATGTGATAGGTGGATAGGCGAAGGTAGGCGTAACCGATTCGGATTGAGAAAGACAAATCAATCAAGGTCGCCGGTCTGACTATATGCCGCCCAAACAAGTACAATCACGCAGGTGTGTGTGTGTGTGTGTGTGTGTTTGTGTGTGTGTCTGGGTGGTGGATAGATGTGAGAATGGAGACTGATGATTGGTATAGGGATGGGATATGTGAATTGTCGGTCAACCCCTCGGATCGCATTGTGAGAAAACGGATCATCGCGACAATCACACACACTAACCCCCCTTTGAAAATAGTCGCACTAACGCCCCTTTGAAAATAGTTTTGAATCGCAAACGTTCGAATTCTTCCGGAGAGTGATGTTTTCTTTCCCGGACTACCGACTGACTCATAAACATAATGCGGGGCTCATTCATTCCCTCGCGCATTTCCACTACGCCGCGCCACTCTGTTTGCGGAGGGCATTGTTATAACCATTGCCTCACACTTTCTTCTGCCCCGGGGCGGTCCCTCCCCCCCTCTCTCTTTCTCTCTCTCTCTCTCTCTCTTCCTCTACAGTTCCCCCGAGGAACCCAACACTTGAGCGGGTCGTAATTCGAGACCCGAGGCATGAAAGTGTCCAGAAAAGCTGTTTCGTTCGAAGGCAGCGGAAACTGATCGGCGAGAAGAAAGGGGAGAGAGGGGAAGAGTGGAGTGGGAGGTGTGCGGTGAAACACTTCCGAGCTGTCGAGGCCGGACGGACTGATCCAACATCAACCACTGTCTATACTGTGATCCTGGAGTGATAAAATATACAGCTTTTCACTCGTATGCTAGTAGTTGTCACATTCTTGATGAATGAGTGCAAAACCGTCGCATAAAAATATCTTACAACCCACGTGGGCATACTAATAAGGCACAGTTTTGCATGTATTGTTTTGCCACGGTCCTACAGATTGTGACCGTTGTACTGTACTGTGCACGTGTAATGGCCAACAACCCAGAAAGAACGTGTGAAATGAAGAACGACTTTATATATATCACGGTTTTTGTCACTAATACTTGGTTCGAGTCCCTTGGATGTGTCAATCGCGCCGCTCCCCTGCAACCATAATCAAACAAGAGGGATTGAATGAGAACGAACGCAAAGGAAAACAGCGACCTCCCGGCGAGACGCTGACAGCAGGGTCATGAGCTTTCAGTGCTCATCGAACTTCTTTCTTCTGGCAGAACGGACATTGTAGGACATGTAGCTGGTCCTGGATTGGTAAATGCAATATATCATGTATAGCCTATGCCAGAGCGATAGTTTTCGATCTACCCTGCTTGCAGTGCGACATACGGTGCCATAACCGTCTGCCTTTAAAGTTGCGGTCAGTCTTTTCGAAACACTCCCGAATGCCTCCGAAACACTTCGGAATTGCCTTGCGAAACGGCCTCAGAACACTCCCGAATTGCCTTCGAAGTACTCCCGAACACTCCCGAACACTTCGGAATGCCTTACTATGCCTTCGAAACACGGCTTTCGAAGAGACTGACCGCACCTTTACACCGTACACCCCATGTCCCGTTTCTTCAAAGGTCATTCCGAAGCGGGACTGTTTTCTCTCGAGAGACAGGGGCGGAGAGGCGCGAAAAAAGCGTTGGAAGCTGAAGCTTACATGCTAATCTGGCAAAGCGCAGTGTCCTCTGCGCGTTTGTCCGCCGTCCCTTTTTACCCCTCCTGTGTGCTTTTGTTGTGCTGTTGCGGCCGCGCGCGCTGTCTCTCCCGCCCCTCCCCCCTCTGAACCTTCTCCTCACACTTCCCCTCCGCCGCGACCGAACGCCCAACGCTCGACCATGATTCTCCTCTTTCTACTCTTGATCCCTTTGGTACAAGGTAATGAGGCAGTATTGATTTGATAGCGAGTAGTGTACAAGTAGCCTTTTACTTCTTTTACTATTCTTGACTGCTAGTAGTTAGAAGACTTTTGTGGTTCGGAAGGTTTACTCTGACATCATCGTTTTCAGCCAACATCTATGGTCAATATGCGCAGGCTACGCAACAGCCACAGGCCGGATACTGTAAGTTTACGATAAACGAATTTATACAATAAATGACAATACGTTTATAATGATATTGTTATCGACACAATCAGTATTTGCATTGGAGAGGTTCTTGCAAACGATAGTTTTTTTTCTTGCTCTCGATCCTTGATCACGTCTTCCTCTAGGAGAGTCATTCCGTTGCATTTCGCATTTTTTTGTTTTTCAAGTCCATAAAGTGTACGTAAATCTTCTGTCATAATCATAATATTTATCTCGAATCAAGTAGCACACAATATCGATTACGTAAATTACGGTGGGATACGGTATAATACAGTAATACAATGCCTACTGCGAGTTCCAACAACACGGATTTCGGTTGTTGTGTAGATGCGTACGTGTTGTTGGTGATGCTTGTCATCCCCTGCTTGCGGCTTCTGGGGAAGTTTCGATCTCGGCGGCGGAAGATCCGGGCTTCAACGATCGATCGCGAAGAGACGTCTCCGAGAGTGCTATCGTCTTCGAGGATTCCTCTCCAGTCTCAATGCCGTATATGTAGAGAGTAGCAAAATTGAGTACCAGTCCAGTTAGTGTCCTCCGCCGCACAGCATTGTTCAGGGGTCGGGGGAATAACAGGGGAAGGCACGCGACCGCGCGATGGCAGAGAAATAAGAGGAATGAAATCTTCTGTAGTTCACCCAATTTTGTGTCATATTCGTATACTTACTTTCTCTTGTTCTTTTCCACATTCACGTTTCCCACATTTCCCACGTTCATGCTCTCTCTCTTCACCTACTCACTGTTGATCACTACAATTGACCAAGGATCACTTTTCCTAATCTCTCTCACCACTCTCTTCTTTCTCTTTTCCTGTCCACTCCACTCGGATAGTGATATGTGCTCATCGTATCCCCTCTCCACTCATATTTGAGCACCTGATTGTGAAAACGTGCCCTCAGGCGATGGAGATGGAGCGTGCGCAAACAAGAGTGCCAGAGAAGTGAGAGAGGCTCGAAAACTCGCGCATTACGCCTGTTCGCGCGCTTTTCGTCACAGCGGGATTAACGCAGAGTGTGCGCGGGAAGAAACAGGACAAAGGGAGTAGAAACAGTGTCGTGTCGAGAGGATTGACACAATCACACATTCTTTTTCAGATGAGCAACAACAACTCCAGCAACAATACGGACAGAACATGCCAATGTCGTTCACTTTCGATCCCCAAGGGGGACAGTCTCCAGCACAGACGTTTAGGTAGAGGGAGAGAGAGAGAGAGAGGGGGGGGGGAGAGAGAGAGAGGAAGGAAGAGAGATATGAGAGAGGGAGGAAGAGAGAGAGAGAGGAAGGGAGAGAGATATGAGAGAGAGAGAGAGAGATGTGATTACAGCCAGTACATGAGTGGACAGCAACAACCTCAGCAGTTCTCGCAATATCCACAGTCGGCAGCGCAGCAGCCGCAGCAGGGATACTATCCCCAGGTACATTCTCTCCCCTTCCACCTCTCTCTCCCTCTCTCTCTCTCTCTCTCTCTCTCCCTCTCTCCCTCCCTCCCTCTCTCCCTCTCGCTCTCGCTCTTTCTAAAAAAAAACTTGGCACATTCTTCTCTATGCTTACTGACGATGACATGAAAACTACTCATGGTGTGTCTTGTCTCTCTATGCGACGATGACAGAAAACACTGTGTGAAAACTACTCATGGTGTGTCTTGTCTCTATGCGACGACTGTTTCAAAACGCATGCCTCCTCTCTGCTGTGCCACTAACCCCCTGTTTCAGGATGCTATCGCATCGGCTTCCGCAGCCGCCGCCGCCTATGCCTCCAACGCGGGCCAATACGCCGCCCAGTTCGCGCAGCAGTTCGCCGCCAACCAGTTCGGACAGGTGAGCGCTGGCGCACCTGTAGCCCCCGGCGTGGTAGTGCTACACAACTAAACAAATGTCTGCTTCTTCACGCCCGCTTTCTTTTCGAATGTAGTCTACGGTACCCATCCGCTCACTCTTCAAAACGCTGTCTTTTTCGAGAATAATCTGGAGACACTCAACCAGTTCGGACAGGTGAGCGCTGGCGCACCTGTAGCCCCCTGCGTGACACTCCAACACTGCTTCACCGCTTCCGCAATGCTCTTTTTCTTCAAAGAAGTTTTCAGCGCTTTTTCTCGATAATAATCTGGAAACACAACACTTCACAGCGTATAACTATTTTCAACAACAACAAAAACAACGGCGTTTTCTGAAACAGCTTAAAGATGTGAGATACTCATCAATCATCATCAATCATCAATCAATCTAAACAATCTTTTTCGCAGCAGCAGCGCTTTCTTTTCGCTTGTAGTCTGGCGCCACAGCACTTCTACTAACCACTTACAATAAGAGCCTGTAAGGAACTCCGTTCTTCGAAACACCTTCAAATGTCAACTCATATGTAATACTGCAGGCCACCCAGCTATTTCGAACAAACTATTTCGAACAGAAAGTAATGATTTCGACGCCGCTTTTCGACGCCGCAACGTTCTCATCAACCTATTGCAGGCCACCCAGCAGCCGGCGCCGCAGCCCCCACAAGGGGACAATCTGGAGAAGTACTCACAGTACCTGGACATACTACAGAAGCACTACGGTATCCAGCTGCCCGGAGGAGAGGCCACCCAGCAACCGGTGAGCGCTCTCTCTCTCTCTCTCTCTCATCCTCCACCTCTCTCTCTCTTCAGGCGATTCCCGCACAGTCGTCTTACCCCGGCTACCCTCAGCAACAGCCACAGCAGGGCTACTACGGACAGCAGGCCCAGCTAGCCCAACAACAGGCGGCCCAGGCACAGGCCCAAGCTCAAGCTCAAGCCCAAGCCCAAGCCCAGGCACAGGCTCAGGCCCAGGCTCAGGCCCAGCAACAAGCCCAGCAACAAGCCCAAGCTGCCCAGCAGGCGGCTGCTCAGCAAGCTGCTGCGCAGCAGGCTGCCCAGGCCCAAGCTGCTGCCCAGGCCCAGGCCCAACAACAAGCCGCCCAGCAAGCCGCCGCGCAGAAGGCGGCCCAAGCCCAGGCGGAGGCGGCGGCTCGCGCGCAGGCCTCCCAGATGCAGGCGCAGATGCAGGCGCAGATCGCGCAGCAGCAGCAGCAGCAACAACAACAACAACAACAACAACAACAACAACAACAACAACAACAACAACAGCAGAGCGCGTACAACAGCTACCAGTCGGCGCAGCCGCCGCCTCAATCGATCTACGGACAGACCATGCCACCCCAGGCACCGCAACAGCCACCGCAACCCCAGCCGCCGCAGCAAATGTACGGACAGGCAACGATGCAGCCGCAACCTGCTCAACCGGTTCAACCCCAGCAACCCCAACAACCACCGCACTCGTACCAGACCTACCAGCAGCAGTACGGTCAGCAGTACCCGCCAGCGACCCAGCAGCCGGCGCAGCCGGCCCAACCTGCCCAGCCGGCCCAGCCGGGCAGCTATCACACGGCGGCGCTGGCTGGGAACGCGCCGGGGGGCAGGCAGGTGGCGCTGCCCCCAGCCATGCAGGGACAGCAGCGTGAGTGCTTTGTGTGTTTTGTCGTACCTATACATTCCTTATACATACCATGCAGAAGAAGAATCGATAATACAGTAATGCAATGCCTATACGTAATGCAATGAAATACAGTAATGCAATGCCTAGTTCCAACAATACGGGTTTCGGCGGTCCCGTGGACGCACGTACGTGTGTTGTTGGTGATGCGTGTCATCGCCAACGACACGTGCCTACAAACCTAGCAATATGTTAAAGGAACGGGGGCAATAAAGGCATAGAGGCAAATTCGTTATGTATCAAAAGCCCAAGAAAGCGCTTTCTGAAGGTCTTTCCGACTTCTACTTAGAGGATAGAAGTCTGACTTATGCTAAGAGTATAGAGATAGTGGAATGTAGTAACTAATCTCTGCGGTTTCAGAGCAGATCCGCTACAGTAGAAGAATAGTAGAAATAGTATATTAGTAGATAATAGATATTAGAAGAATGTAGAGGAAACAGAATTGAGAGATATTAGAGGCAGAATGTAGTAACTTGTGTATTTTCAGAGCAGATCCGCTACCCGCCAGCGATACAGAATGCGCAGCAGCCGGGTCAGCTGGGGCAGCCGGGTCAGCACACCGGGCAGTACTCCACTCACGTGCCGGTACGGACGAGCAACTTGTGGTCTTTCTGTAAATCTTGTAATGCCTGTAAATCTATTAGAGAGGGCGCGCCAGCGCCCTCTCGTTTGTACTGGATGTCCCCGCGCGCTAGAATGCTCAAAAACGACTTTTCCCGGATGAAGCACTTTTCCTCATTTTGAAGTGATTTCCACTGTTACATTGCATTCACATCTCTATTCGATAGAGTTATAGAAAGTTGTATTGAGTTTGATTGAATTTGAAGCGAGATACGGAGAGTCCGCATTCGAGTGCGGATTGAGATTGGTGTCGGGCGGGCGGGCGGGCGTCGGACAATCGCTTTCGCCCCGCCCCCTCTGTGTGTGAGTGAGAGAGAGAGGCGAATAGCGGGTGCGCGTCGGTATCCTCGCAGCGAATCGCGAACGTGTATGAAAATATAATTTTGTGAAACAAAACTTAAGAAAAGGACAGATATTATCTTTCAAAAGTACTTCCAAGTAAAAGTAGTTGGTTTGTACTGTTGTCTCAGTTGAGCAAAAGGACTGACATGTTTTCAATGGAGACATGTGCAAACAGGCTCTCAGCATTATTCGACGTGTTATGTTACAACAGAAGTTGTGTTTTTAGATAATAACTGCATAACTTTGTAAACGCGTTCATTATAATATGGCCGCTTTGCACTGGTATGAGAGAGAGAGAGCCTGTTGGCACATGTCTCCATTGAAAACATGTCAGTCCTTTTGCTCAACTGAGACAACAGTACAAACCAACTACTTTTACTTGGAAGTACTTTTGAAAGATAATGTAGACTCTATCCGGGTTCGGGCAGTACGCCACTCACGTGCGTGAACACGGAGTTTGGGTGTGACATAACGAACAGTATAGGCATAGCTAGGGGTTAGTAAAGTCCGCAATGTGGTAATGACATACAAGCACAAATCGCGCAGTGCAAATGTGCTACGGATTGGAACTGTTCGATTTCTGCAGCTGGAGCTCACATGCTTGACTTTCAGCCGCATCAGCCCCAGCAGCCGCAGCAACCTCACCCAGTGCAACCAGCGCAGCCTCCGACCGGCTATCCGGGATACGCGGCCGCCACACAGGTGAGTCTCAGGTTCATTTGAGGTGTGGTCAAACTCTTCGAAACGAGCCACTTCAAAACGCCTGTTTGGTCGTGTTTCGAAGACGTTTCGAAGTCAGTGTCGAAAAGAGTTTCGAAGAAAACTGCCCGTTAATTTATAGAGGCCAAACTTTCGCTGCCAGAAGATCCTAGTGCCCTTTTGTAGCAAATCAATTTTTCTTGAAAACACACCTATTTCAGCAGCCCGGCGCTCTGCCACCTAGCCAGCCCGTTCAGCAGATTCCTCACGGACAGTCGCAGCAGCAGGTGAGAGAGAGAGAGAGAGAGAGAGAGAGAGAGAGAGAGAGATAGAGAGGGAGGAGGGAAGGGGAGTGAGAGAGATAGAGTGTGTATGTGTGTGTGTGTGCGAGAGAGAGAGAGAGAGAGAGAGAGAGAGGGAGGAGGGGAGGGAGGGGGAGTGAGAGAGATAGTGTGTGTGTGTGTGTGTGTGTGTGCGAGAGAGAGAAAGAAAGAAAGAGAGAGAGAGAGGGGGAGGGAGGGGGAGTGAGTGAGAGAGATAGAGTGTGGGTGTGCGAGAGAGAGAGAGAGAGAGAGAGAGAGAGAGAGAGAGAGGTTCCCTTTCAGCTCTCCTCGTTTCCCTACGAGTCGAACAACCGCGTGGAGGTGGACGGAGTGGACGAGAGCGGTGTTCACGGAGGGTTCCAGGGATCGGTGAGCAAACTCTCTCTCTCTCTCTTTCTTTCTCTCTCTCTCTCAAATAAGTCGATAATTCAAATGTTTTGAAACAACAAACATAGGAGACGATGCTGGTGTACTCACCGTTCCGACTACTATACAATACAATGCATTTATTATGACATTTTCATTGACACAATGGGTTTTCGTGCAATGTGCAAGCGCGTCTCTGAGAAGTAGCGGTCAGTCTCTTCGAAACTCCCTTCGCAACTGACCAAACGCCTTCGAAACACGACCAAATAGCGTGTTTCGAAGGCGTTTCGAAGTGGCTGAGACTGACCACACCTTGAGCAGCTACTAGTATAGTGCTGAACTTGTTTGCAGGCCGAGTACGGTGGCTACGAGTCGGCGCCGGCGCCGGTCACCCCTCCACCCACACTCGTCACACAGCCGCCGAGAGGTGAGTCTGTGCGAAACCGGAGTAGCGGAGAGCCTCTTCGAGCGCCTTGCTCCCAAGGCGTTTCGAAGGACTACCAAAAGACTGATCACGAAACAGTGTTTCGAGAGCGAACAGAGTTTCGAGTAGTCAATATAGTTCTATGCTCGCAATAAGTTGCGCGCGGTGGGATAGATCAGAGGAAGACGGAGAGTCAGCTCTCGGCAATAGCGCGCGAAACAAGAGACGCAGACGGTTATGGCACCGTATTTCGAACTGCAAGCGAGGTAGATCGAAAACTATCGCTCTGGCGCAGGCTATATCCAGTATCGAAGGGAGTTTCGAAGAGACTGACCTCGCGTCCTCCCATCTAGTTCTGCCGACCGCCGAACGGGGCCTAATCGTACTGCGGGTGTCTGAAATCTGAAACTGTATGAGAACTAACGAAGCTTAAATTGATTACTGCCGATAACAACGGAGCTGAAACACAAAGGGTTCAGTCTGCGTGAAGTCTCTGTCGGTGGTAACGAAGATGAAACGATCCATCTCTAGTTCTCCCTACTGCGCCGCTCGTAAATATTCTTGAATCGTTTCCTGAAAAATGTGAATAAAGTCGATTTGGAGGTCGTTTGATGATACTGACCACACCTTACACCACACCTCCACTTTAGTTCTCCCTACCGCGCCGCCTACTCGTCCGCCGCCGCCGCCGATGCCTCAGACACCGCCACGACCGCCTCCCACGAGGGCGACCACACTGGTGCCGGCGACGTGGGTAGACCCCTCTCTATCTCTCTCTCTCTCTCTCTCTCTCTCTCTCTCGTCCTGTCATAACATCACTTCCTCCTACTCCTTTTCTGCATGTTCCTTTTCTCTTCCTTCCTCTAATCCATTTCCTCCTCTCTCTCTCTCTCTCTCTCTCTCTCTCTCTCTCATGCCACCTCCTTGCAGCACCAAGCCACCGAAGCAGCTCTCTACGCAGCAGACGCTCACCCAACAGGCTAGTCTCTCTCTCTCTCTCTCTCTCTCTCTCTCTCTCTCTCGTTTTTGCCGCTGCGACCTATTCACTCGCACTATTTCCAGCAGCGCGGCGCTTTCTAATGTGTCGTGGTTGATGTCTCTCTCCCGTTTGTTCCAATTCATTGTTGAAAGCCGGTGCGAGACACTTTTGTTTGCGACTCGAGCGCAAACTCGCGCCCCCGCGAAATGTCAGAAACCATGACAAGCGACTCACCTTGCAACCCGCCATGCATGCTTGCCTCAGGGGCTTTCTTGGCTATCAGGGACTGATAAAACTGAAGCACTACATGTAAACAATGTAAACAAGTTGTTTACCTGTGTGTGTTTACAGATCCGCCGACTGCCGGCCGTTCTCTATGTTGACAGCAAGTCACCGAGGACGGAGGAGTTAGAGAATCTGCTCAGAGAGAAGTACGGTCTGCCACTCGTCTCGTTCTACGTCGACAAGGTGATCAATCGATAGTCAATCGATAATCGATAAATCGATATTTAGGTGGAGAAGCCGGTCGAGGTGAACAAGCACCTGCAACAGCTGACAGCACACAAGGGTCTACCGTATCTTTTCATCTGTGGAACCTTCATTGGAAGTGGGTTGTTTACTTGTTTATCCGTTTACCTGCTTGTTTACTTGTTTACCTGCTTGTTTACAGGCGAGTCGCACATCGACAACTACGACAAGAGCAACCAGATCCCTCAGTTGGTGGAATACGTGTGCGGTGAGGAGAAGAAAAAGAAGAAGACGAAGAGCGGCAAGCAGCAGTGATCCAGCCACCACACCGCCTCAGGGCATCCACCCCCATATGCCCTCAGGCCATTTCGAAATCCCCTCGCCCGGCGCTCTGTGCCAGAGTGCGATCTTTTCGCGCAAACGATGTACGCACTGTCCTTTCACACTTTTCGATCGACCACTCGATCGATACCTTCGAATACCTTCGATTTCTACTCGGCTCGGGTAGAGACATAATAATCCACACTCACTCCCCCAAACTCTTTCTCTCAAACTGTGATTGTGCTACGCAAAGCTGTTCGTATGTGGTGTGCCCGTTGTGTATAGAGATATTAATATCGATATGATCAGTGTTGTTCGGATTAGTGTAATCGCCGCACCTGTCTTCACACCTTTCTCGCCAGAGCGTACCGTATATCTGGGACCGTATCTCATGACACCTGTCCTCACTTGACAGTGCCTTGGTGGTGACGTCATCGTCGCTAACAAAACCATAAGTGGCACGTTTCCGGTGGCGACTACAGTACACGTGCTAATCCTTGATTAGAGAAGTCACTGTATTGTGTTATTGTGCGATGACGTCATCGTGGGTACGGGGTGTGGATTGGCTGATGAGGTAATGGGATTGCGCGAGGTGAATGAGACAGGTGGATTGGAAAAGCGTATGTGAATTAGTGAATGTATTGTCAATGTTTCAAAAGCCGGATATCACGATATCGAAAGAAGGAGGCTTTCGATATGAGTCCTAACCTCTGATCTGAATGTGAAAACATTCAGAACCAGTGTTATCATTTGTGGAAGCATTATTTCGTTTGACACGATGCGCGATCATTTATCGAGTGTGTCTTTTGACTCTAAATCGACTCTGAACCTCCGCACTTGTGTCTTTATCGAATGTCAGTCTCAACTCTCAAGCGAGTCTGCTCTCCCCTCCCACCTCACTGACCCTATTAGCGAGGGATGGCACTCGAACTTCGCGCTAATTATTGCAAACTCTGGAGACATTGACGATACTCTGCTTGTTTCAATAGCGTGACTTCTTGTTTCATTTTTCTAAATTCGAGAGATCTCAGGGTCAAACATTGTCGGGGCGCCACAGCGGGGGGCCCGAACGGCAGACGGGGGGCACATTGTTGCCTTCCTACCCATCTTCCCCCCCCCCCCCGATCTCGACAGATTATACAGTAATCTCCCAGCTGGCTAGAATAACATGGACTCATGGACGCACATTTATACTTTGGTTGGGGTGGAGAGTAGGCACAAATCGTTTTGGGAGCGGCTGATGATTGTGAAAGATCGGAATTGGGATGAAACGAGCGGTAAGAGAGGAAAGAGAGAAATCACATAACCAATAAACACGTCTGAACCTCGCTCTAAACACATAGCCGGCTCGTTTCACATAACACATAAACGCATAGTTAGCGGGAATGAGTTGGTTCCCGCTGAGTTGCACAAAGGGACGACCCGAATAGGAAAAGTGGGGGGGGGGGGTACGGTAGGTTCTGGGATACTGTAGGGCTACTTGCCGCCGGTGACGATGCAGGAGATGCAGAAACAGGGTTGGCGGAACGTCTTCTGGCAGGGTAGGGTGAAGGGCATGGATGGGAGGGAGGGGAGGGACGCGAACGGGGGAGACGGCTTGGGAGACGGCTTCTCTTCCGGGGTGGAGACGAGCCGGAGAGCCGCGAGCTCCGCGCGGAGTGTCGCGTTCGCGTTGGTCAGCTGCCGGATCCTGGAGCGGGGATACTGTAGGTTAGAGAGAGAGAGAGAGAGAGAGAGAGAGGGAGAGAGAGAAAGGGAGGAGAGAAGGGGAGAGGGAGGGAAAGAGAAAGAGAGAGAGAGAGAGAGAGAGAGAGAGAGAGAGAGAGAGATGCGTACCAGTTGCTGGCTAGGAGGAGGGTGTTGATCTTGCTCATTTTTCGCTGCGAAGGATCCTGGTATGGCAGAACGGAACGCAGCTCCTGAAAAAGAGAATTGTAAAAAGAAGTATAAGTGATTTAGAAATGAAACAGGACCGAACAAGACAACTAGTGAAACAACAAATATAGTCTCAATCGTCATACAGATACAGTAACAACTACATTCCTTCATCTCAAACTCATCAAAACACTCACACCTGCTCTATACCGTAAAAGCTCACTGATCTGCTCGCAAGATTCCACGTCTTCTACAAGGATTCGCAAAAGTCGAAACAACCAACTTTTGGGAAAACTTTCTATGGACTTGGATAGTATATGAAATTGTATCCGACCCTAGTCTACTAATCGAAATAGATCATATTTTGTGAAAACTCTCTATGGACTTGGACAGTATATAAAAAATGTATCCTAGCATACCTCCAACGCCTCGTTCAGGTCGTGCATGCGCTTGCGCTCGCGAGAGTTGATCGACGTGCGCAGGACGTGCTGCTCCTGGAAGACCTCTCCTCTCTCTCTCTCCCTCTCTCTCTCTCCCTCTCTCTCACACTCCCTCTCTCCCTCTCTTTCTCTCTCTCACTCCCTCCCTCCCACCCTCTCCCTCTATTTTCCTTTCTCCTTCCCTCCCTCCCTCCCTCCCTCCCTCCCTCCCTCCCTCCCTCCCTCCCTCCCTCCCTCTCTCTCTCTCACTCCCTCCCACCCTCTCTCTCTCCCTCTCTTTCTTTTTCTCTCTCACTCCCTCCCTCCCTCTCTCTCTTTCTCTCTTTCGCTCTCTCACTCCCTCCCTCTCTCCCTCTCCCTCTCTCACCCTCCCACCTTCTCTCCCTCTCTCCCTCTCTCTCTCACCTCCTCATTGAGCCCCTCCATCCTCCGCCGCCCTCCCTCCCCGTCGTCGCTGGTCCTCTTTCGGCGCACATACGGCTCCAGCTCCTCCTCCGTCATCGGGGTGTGCTGCAAGGATACGGTAGACGGTACAGGAGTACGGTATCACAATCGAATGAACAAAGTATGTTCACTGCTGTTAGAACATTTGAGGGTAAGCTGCAGTGCACGCAGCACGCGCAGTCTCTCCGGTCTCGAGTAGTTAGCATATGAGACAGTTAGCAAGTTTAGGGAAGTTTGAATGAGTGAGAGAGTAAGTGAGAGTGAGGGATGGAGTATCTTACTGCCTCAAGTAATCTGGAGTCATCATGAACTCCAGCCTACAGTTCGCATACGAAACGACGCGGAAAAGTCGAGAGGAGAAGTGGGGGAAGCGGAAGAAATGAGTAAATTTCCAAACCACTCACCTGTCTCTTTCCGAGTCCCAGAAAGGGTCGGGGCGAAGCTGACGAGTCGCTCATATCCTCTCTCACACAGTAGGCTGTGACACTGGCACACCGTATTGGCTCTACTAGAAGGGGGCGGAGAGAGGGGGCGGGGCCGGCGCGCGCGCGCCCATTGGACGCCGCGCACACTCGTCGACCAATTGACAGGGCGCTGGCCTGATGGCCTAATCGGCTGTTGCATGGCTTGAATGGACTGACCGATCGAGAGTCTTCGATTACTGCGAGACAATGGGATGAGGAGGAGGAGGACACAATCACATTGCAAGATGTTGCTTTTGTGGGGCGGTACTGATCGGGTTCAGTGTTTCTGCGGGACTATATTTGCGTACACTAAATTTGCTCATCAGAAATGGTAGAAGTGAAATTAAGAGAGTACACTATATTTGCTCAGAAATGGTAGAAGTGAAATTAACTCATTCAGTTTTCACTCCCGCACAGTAGCAAACTCGCATACATGTGAGGAAGAAGAAACATGATGAATCACAAATCGCCAGGAAGTACTTTGGTCTTCTCCTCAAATCACCATTTTGGGTGGCACTGTGATCTGGAAATCGTGGCATGCGTTTATATTGGGACATTACAAAAACGCATTATAACAATACATGCATTTGTATAATCATTCAAATTCGCGGCGTCATCTGTCGGGTGTATGGATCTCATCTCGAGACTCTCTACCCCCGCCTGCCCTCCTTCCACAACCGCCACTTATATCGCGTTCAACCCTCACAACCCTCATAGAACATGCCCACTCCGTATGCCCAATAGCCTTATGGCCATATGACCGTATGATAAGGCTGATCGAATTGCCACACTATCCGCTCAGTTTTCTCTCATACTCGAGCTCTTATCCGCAACAGACTCCTTATTAGGTGAAGCACCCTCAAAATCTTACCACAACAGCAGTGAACATACTTTATTTGGTAACTCAAAAATATATACAGTACCCATCTATATCACTTACTTATCAAGACATTATGAAAACAGCACTAAGTACAGTACCCTTTGTATGTACAGTACCCTCACAGCTTTGCGATTTGCTCAGCGTTTTCGTACTTGGGGAGTGAGAGTGAGTACTCCTTGATCAGTTTGTCCGGAACAAAGCGACCGCCAACGTAGTGGGGACCTGAATCTCTCTCTCTCTCTCTCTCTCTCTCTCTCTCTCCACCCACCTGTGTACCCCTTCATGCACAGTTTCGGGGCGGTGAGTGAGATGACGGCAGAGGGCTCGATGAACGGGCCTTCCGCCGGCCGGCCCGTCTCCACGTGCCAACCTTGAATCGGGTAAAGTTGCGGTCAGTCTCTCCGAAACGCCTCTTATAATCTGCGCCAGAGCGATAGTTTCCGATCTACCTCGCTTGCAGTTCGAAATACGGTGCCGTAACCGTCTGCCTCTCTTGTTTTGCGCGCAATTGCCGAGAGCTGACTCTCCGCCTTCCTCTGATCTACCCCACCGCGCGCAACTTATTGCGAGCATATAGTCGCCGCCTGGTGGATAGTTTTTGTTATTGCCAGCCGGGGTCAGTTGGCGAAACTCAGTTTCGAGCGAGAGAGGTCAGACAGCGCGGGCGAATGGTCGAGTGTCGCGCGGCCTCTTTGATTCGCATGCCGGCTTCTTTGATCAATATTATCGTTTGAAAGCGCGCGCTTGGGTCTCCTCACGACTAGAAGGTAGATCGAATGCGACTAGAGGGTAGATCGATTTTCTACCGTAATCTGGCGAACTATCTCCCTGAATAATATTATAGAACTATAAATGCCTGCGAACCACTTCAGAATGGAATTCGGAATTTTCCCCCGCTTTCACATTGCCTCCTCACTTCCACATTGCCTCCTCGAGATGGCTTGCTTCCGAAACTTTGGGTGATCATACTTTAGTACTGTACTAGATGCGGACTGCGAACCACTGGAGGACAAAGCCGGGTGTCAATAGTACGGTATTTCACTGAACGTCTGATATGATAATGAATCGCGCGGCGGTCGATGACTCCCCGCGGTGCGCGCGTCGCATTTGCATAATTCATCGTCGATGAGTTATGACCACTGAGAGAGCAGCTATTGACAACCTAGCAGAGTCGAGGCACTCGGATCATAGAGATCCTTATTGGGGCAACAGAGTCGTAATTGGTGAAGGGTGCTTGTAGTAATGAAGAGTGAGACGTATGTTGCCCTACTGTATTCTGGGAAAGTGTGAATTCGCGAGGGAATTCGGACAGTGTTGTAAAAGATACAGTTTTGGCGTTTGGAGATACGAATGAAGACAATGAGACAAATAAGACATAATCGCGTCCTCTCATTCCATCCCGGGGTGATGCCGTTCCTCTGTCTACGATGACATGTGCTTTACTCAGTATCCTCTTTCACTTCGGTTTTAAACGTTGATTATTGAAGTGTGACGCAGACTATTACTGTAATATAGGGTATTCCCCATTTTCACGGTACCGGCAATTATCGGTGGTCGGTCAGACAAACGAGAAATGACTAAGAAATTATGCGAAACAGCATCATTATAAGATTTTTCTCACTTATAACGGTATCCGAGCGAAATTCAAAAATCGAATTCCAAGCGTTTGTCGGGATACCCCTCCTCCATATCATATTCAAATTCGAGCTCTAGCTCAACTTTGAAGAAAGTTATTTCTAATTTACTATTTTACCTATTGAACAACTGGATATCGATGGTTATCGATAAATATAAAAACTAGTTTTCATTTAATCAAAAATCGAATTCCAAGCGATTCTCACAATTCCCCTTGCGCAGCGCAGCTCCTGTGAAAATTTCAACAAAATTTCTGAAAGAAGTTATTTCCAATTGAAGTTGGAGAACTCTTCCAATTGAAGTTGGAGAAAACTGATTCATTTGACTTGCAAATGACCCTCATTTCCATAAAATCAGACCGCCAAGCGCGCGAATCGCGCGGTCGAATGGTCTTGCATGGACCGATTGCGATGAAATGATGTGTAGAAAATATGCAGCGAGATGGCTGCCGTATCGTGAACCAGGGGAACACCCTATAAACTCCTCTCCATTTCTCCAGTTCTGAAGGCGTGCGAATAGTGTCGTCGCATAAAAATCTCTCCGCTACTATGCATTTTCATGAAACGTGACCATGCGGGAATGGTAGGCAATATTTTTCTCTAACATTCTGCGAAAACTGCGTTTTAAAACAATTCGAAATAAGCGACTTAGTTCCTTGACGAAAGACCACCATCGTTGACACCGTTCTAGAGCGTGACATTTTTGAAAATCGATTTTAAAGGTAGTGTACCCTCTGAATCTGGGTGCATGTGTAGATACAACATGTCATTGTTTACGACTCAATGAGTATATTATGATGATGCAAACATATATTCTGAAACAATTTAGTTTTAAAAAATTGTTTGAATATTGGAGTGAGAAATCGAAGAAACTAATAACTTTTAATCAGCTCGGGGGTGTGTGCACAACTGCACGAAGTTACACAATTTGACCACACTAACGGCTGTTTCATTCAAGACAATTTATTTGCATGTGTTTATATATTGTTTCTTATGTCATTCTTATTTTATATAACATTTCTACTATGTGTTTCTTTTATTAAACTGGCGAAAACAGCTGATGGGAAATTTTATGCTAAACGCAGTAAGATATGTTGAATGATGTTAAAAATCATAACTCACAACGTTGCGTAAATATGCGTATCATGTTGGATTAAAATAAAAGTTTGATAATTTTTAATTTCATTATTTTTTATCTTAAACATCCATAAACGACATAAAGATACCTCTAAAAGACATTGATAATACATTCGTGATATTTTTTTTATTTGATTCAGAGGGTACACTACCTTTAACTAGTCTATAGTTAAAAATATGGCGAATACTGTTCACATGGTCATGAAATTTATTTCATGTTCGTAGTGCCATGAATTCGAATTCAAATAAAACCATTAGTGCGCAAGCTCCTGGAAAATTGGAGAGGAGTTTAAATTCATTCATTTCTCGAAAGGCTCACTCACCGGATGGAATGTCGATGCTGAAGACGGGCAGACGAGACTCGACCACCTTGCTGAAATAGGGCGACTGTGAAGTACCAAGTGCTCATGAAGTGTGGTATATGATATGATTCGGAAATGACCGTTTCGAAGATCGAACGAAACTCTATGGCTATCCTTTTTGAAACACCGTCTGCATCTTCTATGGGACGACCACTCGGGTCTTCGACATTCACACTCACGTGATGACGTCGTCGAATGGCGGGCGGACGGGCGGGTGGAAGGAGAATCCGAAGAAGGCGTCGACGACGAGAGAGAAGGGCGTGAGGGAGGGAAGGGTTGGAAGCACGGGGATGCCTGGAACAACGTGGTTCCACAGTTACATCTGACGGTCAGTCTCTTCACAGCATCACAACTCTCTGGTTAAAACCTTTGAAACGCGAGGGAAACACCGAACAGCGTTTCGAGGGCGTATTGAAAAGCTTGTTTCAATACGACTGACCAAAACCTAATAGAACTTCTGACAGAACAACAACATAACATTGTGAGCAGTATGTGAGTACGAACTACAGTAGTAGAATTGTGAATACCGTACCCATCATGTCGCACTGCTGTGCGAGGGCCTGCATGAGGGGCGACTTGGACGGGCGGGGGTAGACGATCGAGGGACGGGCACCCTGCAGGAGGAGGAGATGGAAGAGAAAGAGAGAGAGGGAGAGAGGGAGAGAGGGAGGGAGAGAGGGAGGGAGAGAGGGAGGGAGAGGGAGTGAAGGAGAGAATGAGGTACAGAGGAGAGGGAGAGGAAGAGAGAAAGAAGAAAGAGAGAAAGAGAGAAAGAGAGAGGAGAGGAGAGGAGAGAGAGAGATAAGAGAGGGGGAAGAGGGAGAGAGGGAGAGAGGAAAAGAGAAAGAGAGGGAAAAAGGAGGGACATGGAGAGAGGGGGAGATAAGGAGAGGAGGTAGAGAAGGAGAGGAGGTAAAGAGAAGGAGGAAGAGGGAGAGGGAGAGGGAGAGGGAGAGGGAGAGGGAGAGGGAGAGGGAGAGGGAGAGGGAGAGGGAGAGGGAGAGGGAGAGGGAGAGGGAGAGGGAGAGGGAGAGGGAGAGGGAGAGGGAGAGGGAAAGAGGGAAAGAGGGAAAGAGGGAAAGAGGGAAAGAGGGAAAGAGGGAAAGAGGGAAAGAGGGAAAGAGGGAAAGAGGGAAAGAGGGAAAGAGGGAAAGAGGGAAAGAGGGAAAGAGGGAAAGAGGGAAAGAGGGAAAGAGGGAAAGAGGGAAAGAGGGGAAAGAGGGAAGAGAGAGGGGAGGAGAGAATGGAGAGAGGGAGAGAGGGGAAGGAAAAGAGAAAGGGAAAGGGAAAGAAGCAGGGCGGAGGAGAGAGGGGAAGAGAAGAGTAGGAGAGGGAGGGGGGAAGAGGGGGAAAGGGAAGGAGGGAGAGAGGGAGAAAGAGAGATGGAAAGCAGGGAGAGGGGAGAGAGGGAGAAAAGGAGAGAGAGAGAGAGAGAGAGAGAGAGAGAGAGAGAGAAACTCACAAACATCTTGAGATGCCTAGCGCACACGAACCCGTCGCCGCCGTTGTTTCCCGGCCCGCACAACACCAGCACCTCTCCCTCTGCAACCAACGTTCAATTTACTGTATCCAGGGTGTGGCCAGTCACTTCAGAACATCGTCTTCAAAACGCAATCCAGCACACTTGGTTGCGTTTCGAAGGCAGTTTCGAAGGCAGTTGCGATCGAGAAGAGATTCGCTATTTCATGATAGATGATATTCGATATACTGGAGCTCAATCAAATAGCTAGCAAATGTGTGAAAATGATGAGGCGAGGCGACAATTCAACAGTTGACACATTCTGAAATTTTCCCTCCCTCTAGTCACGAACAAGATTTCTCCTCTTCTTTACCCTCTCCCTCTCACTCTCCACTCCCTGCCCACCCTGCATGTGCTTGCCGAACTCGCTGTGTGCGGCCTTGGCGCAAGCCAGCCCCGCCAGCTCCATCAACTGATCCACGCGAAAGCCGTACACGCTGAACAGCTTCTCATCGATATCAGCCGCCTCCTTCTGCCTGAAACACGCCATCATAATAATTATTCAGTGATAAAGAACTTCGAAATTGTGCATAAACAAACAAAACATTGTTGTTTGTGCTGTTTTATTTATTTAGAGAACACTTACCTGAGGTAAGTTACGGATGACATCGTTCTGAGAGAAATGTGTTCCGTTGCAGCAGTGGTTTGTAGGAATATGTTAATTGATTGATAAGAAATCTACAGTTCATCAAACGCATTGATAAACAATTTCATTAAAAACAAGTTCAAATTGCGCGCTTGTTTTGATGTGCATGTAAGAGCAAAAATTGCGGCAAACCGGCTGTTTGAATGTGTCTCTGACCGTCTGTTATAAGAGACCACGTGAAGATTGTGCTCTCTCGTCGTGCACTCTCGCAGCCTGACGTGTTCGCAAGTCTCTCCATATTGCATAGTGTATCCGCTTTTTCGACCGAGAACCACACAAGCATTTTGGAGCCGGCTGTGAGTTGTTTTGATTACAAAGTTCTTCTAATTTTTTCGTACATATGACGTTTTTTCTACAAGATGCATTCATTTGCTCTTGTTGAAAGTAATCGCTTACTAATTGTGACATGGCAATCGATTAACCGGAAAACTCCGCATCGCAATTTCCCGTTATACTTGTTTTCTCTTTCTATCTACCAGTTTACATCAGGAAGATGTGCTAAAGTATCTTGATTCTCATGAGTAATGATTTTTCTACGTATTTTCTGTGAAGATGAATAGCTAATCGGCACTGCTGATAATGTCATCTGCTAATCGCACGTCCGTAGTCGATATCGATTACTAACTAGCATTGTCATCTCATTTCTACAAACATGGTTATTTATTATACAAAATGAATGGATCCATGCTTTCGTCTCTAGTTCCAAGTTTTTTCGTCTTTGTTATCGACGTCGTGGTTGATGTCGAACTGAGTTGCAACGTTTTGACGTATTTTGCTGGTAAGGTTTCTACTGCTATTCTTTTATTATCATCTTGTAATTTCTAAACTGTCTTGTTGATTGATGAGTATAATATTTTTTGATAAGCGAATCTCTTTGTTTGCCTAATCATTCACAACTATGCATTCTTGTTTTCTCTTTCTCTCGCTTTATCAGTAAGGGCATTTGGTGTGCTTAGCGAGGAGACTTGTCGAAAGTATACTGATTGATTACTGATCAATACCATACGATCAACGCTTTTGTTGGCGCTGGCTGTTGACTGTATTTCTTGAAACTGTTCGTTCACAGTATTCATATGTATTTTATGCTGCATACATTTCGCCGAATAAATGCCGATTGTGTAGAGTTCAGATTGTCTGTGCGCATGGACATTTACGGCTCAATTTCGACTTTACCGATTACTTTGCACTAGTGCGATTACATCGCGGCGCGGCCATATGACTGCGAACAGAGACTGGACTGGTGTGATGTTTTACGGGCGCGCACATTGAGCGGATTTATCAGATGTGATATGTCTGTGTAGGGAGGGGCAAATTGGCAGCTTGTTTGCGCCGGCTATATAGCTATATCTCTGCTAGGAACTGCTGTCCGGTGCCGCTGACCAGAACTCGCAATGGCGGCCGCTCGCAGCCGCAGCCCTCACAGCCACAACACTGCACACAACACAGCGGCGGGCGCGTATTGATCGCGCCCGCGGTCGACACACAACCCATTGGGACACACGAGACAGCAGCAACACAAATGCGAAGCGAGTAGAGAGAAAGCCGGGATATACGGATTACACCAGCTACACTAGACTGCCTATATTGCCCATGGATAGAAGGCTCATTTGTTGCGCAACAAAGTTGTCTTCTTGTTTCGGTATCACCGTGGTAACTGCGACGAGAAAACACTTCACGTTATTATCATGTGATAGTGGATGGTAGACTGGAGAGGGTGAGAGTGAGAGCGCGTGCGTGTGAAGGAGAGACGAGATGACGAACGCCAGGGGTGATGTTGCCTGCCTGTCCGCACAGTCGCTTCGATTTTCTTCTCGTGTCCAGTTGTTAGTGGTCGGTCTGTCGGTCACATGTGATCCGTTCGTTCGTGCATCCCGCCAGCCCCGCGCCCGATTGATTGTTGCTTTGGACTGATTATGATGTAGCCGCTTGCAGAGCTCATCAGTCGATCTCGGGTCGACGGTGTCTTAATTGATCCGCAACCGCGAGGAGGAGAGCAGTAGCAGCGAGTCGCAGTGGTCGTCGTGTCGTCGGTGCTAAGAAGACGCGACGACGACGACTCGACTCGGGCTCCCGCAACAACAGCCACGCTCAATCACGCCGCGCGCAACACGTGAGTAGTCTTCATTTTCTCTTTGATGAGCCATTCTCTGGAAATGACGAGTATGATTTGTTTATTTTCTAGTTTTGTTTTGTAGTTCCCGGTCGTTTGCACGACGTGAGTTTTATTTGTCATGCCGAACAACATTGTAGGTAAAATATTGCAATTTCAGAATTGGCGTGTAAGCAGGAGTTCGATCGGCGGCGGAGTGAAGAAACGAAGGAAGTTGGCTAGCGTACGCGACGGCAGCAGAGAGGAGAGGGGAAGATGAACAAGCAGATGTTGTCGTGCTCGCTCAAGGGCGGCCGGCAGGTCACCACAGTCGTCGCCACTCACGCAAAGGGCAGCGATCAGCAGGTAAGCGTTTGCTATCGATTTTTTATTCGCTCATTTCGCATATTCATTATCACCTGTCTTGTTAAGGTGGAGGTGTCGTACTCTGACCTGAAGGTGGTCGGCAACGGATCTTTCGGTGTTGTGTTCCTCGCCAAGCTGCAGGTGTGTATTTTTGAATATATGTTTTTTATTAATTAATATTTTACCTATTTAACAGTATTCTCCTTGTTGGGTCTTGTTTGCGAGTCGTGTGATTGTGTGTAAGTTGTGATTGTTTACGGCGCGGCGGCGGCGAGAGTCGGAGCTGTCTCTGCTGCTGTGAGCTGCGTGACTGTAGTGAGGGGGAGTTGGAGTGGGTAGTGGGGATGGGCATGGGATAGGTTGGGAGATTGTTCTGTGAGGTTGCGATGTTTCTCTGATGTGGGTTCGTGTTCGGCATCGTTTTAACACTTTCTACGCCTTGATGTATTTCTATTTCAGTATGAGTCATAATTTGATTGATGATGAAAATTGTATCTAGTGTCGCTCCTGCTAAGGCTAAGGTGTTCGAAATGTTTCACCATTTTCCGTTAATCGTGTGATGTTTAGAAGTTGGGAGTGACATTCTATGGAAAGCTTTGTGATTGGTTGCTTTCAGGACACGAATGAGCCGGTTGCGATCAAGAAAGTGCTGCAGGACAAGCGCTTCAAGAACAGGGAGCTGCAGATCATGCGCAAGCTCTCCCACCCCAACATTGTCAAGCTCAAGTGAGTGTTTTGTTTTCTAATGTTTCTTTTACTATTATATGGTATTGATGTGCTAAATGTAATATTTGTTGCAGGTACTTTTTCTACTCTGGCGGTGAGAAGAAGGACGAGCTGTATCTGAATCTGATTCTCGAGTACGTTCCGGAGACTGTGTACCGCGTGGCGCGACACTACAGCAAGCAGCGCCAGCCCATCCCCATGATCTACGTCAAGTTGTACATGTTCCAGGTGAGCGTTGGTTGTTGTTTGTGTTCTTTATTCTCTGTACTTTGATCTTGATTGTTGATCTTTTGTCTAATGTGCGCTGTGTTGTAGCTGCTTCGCGCGCTGCAGTACATTCACGGCATTGGCATCTGTCATCGCGACATCAAGCCGCAGAACCTGCTCATTGATCCCGAGAATGGAGTGCTCAAGCTGTGCGACTTTGGATCCGCCAAGTACCTCGTCAAGGTAATCTATAGTTTGTTGTTACTGATTATACCCTGCCTGCGAATTATTGCGAAATGTGAGTGTGTGTGTTGCAGGGTGAGCCGAACGTGTCGTACATTTGCTCTCGCTACTACCGCGCGCCCGAGCTCATCTTTGGAGCCACCAACTACACCAACTCGATCGACGTCTGGTCGGCTGGAACCGTGAGTCTTTATTGTTTTCTCTTTTTTAAACGTCTATTATGCCAATGCAACTTTGATTAAGCTTGTTAATGTAAGGAGTATGAGGTGCTTTACATTATCTAACGAAATCAAAGTTTGTTTTTTTAACATTTTGAATCGTTTTCGAGTCTTTTCTCATTTCATATCGCGATTGTAGGTGTTTGCGGAGCTGTTGCTGGGTCAGCCCATCTTCCCCGGAGACAGCGGCGTCGACCAGCTCGTCGAAATCATCAAGGTAGGTTTGACTTTTGTGACTGTCGTGTTTTCGGTTTCCGGATGCAAATCTTCCATTTGCAGGTTCTCGGCACGCCGACTCGCGAGCAGATCCAGCACATGAACCCCAACTACAAGGAGTTCAAGTTTCCTCAGATCAAGGCGCATCCCTGGGCCAAGGTGCGTTTCCCTTTGTTTTGTGAATTATCTTGTTTGACGAAATTGATTTTAAGGTGTTCCGGCAATCAACGCCGTTTGAGGCGATTGATCTGATTTCGCAGATTATCGAGTACACGCCGTCGGCCCGGCCCACCCCACAGCAGGTTGGTGATTTTTGTTTCGTTTTATTTATTTAAATCATTGTAATTTGTTTGTAGGCGTGCCAGCACGCGTTCTTCGACGAGCTGCGCCAGGCGGAGACGCGTCTGCCGTCGGGTAAGGCGCTGCCGCCGCTGGAGCTGGACGGCGGAGCGGGAGAGGGAGGAGGCGAGGCGGACGGCACGCAGGCGAGCAGCAGCGACCCCGCCGGCGGCCCCGCAGAGCACAAGGAGTGACACCGCTGTACATACAAGACACCGACCCGCGCCCCACAGTGACCATGCGATCCTACCCCCACACACCCTCCAACTCCCCCCTCCATACGTTTTGAATCATTTCCGAGTCTTTGTCGTCTTTTTCTCATTTTCACGTCGCGATTGTCTCGTATGAAGAACAGTGCACACGTAATGTGCGAGTCGTTTGTGTTTCGAATAAATTTATGTACAAGGACCGGTGTGAATACGACGTGGATGCGTGTCATTGGGAATGGACTTTGGCTAGGAGGGATGGGGGGATGGCTAGGGCTTGTCGACGGGGAAGAGAGATCGGAGTTGAGGCGGCAGGCGGTGCAGCGAGTGCGAGAGGCCGCTGGACGGAGAGTGCAGCAGGGCGGACACTTGTCGAGTGCACAGCGAACATAGACGGTCCGGGGTGCGGAGGACGGGCGAGATGCGAACCTGAGTGGATGGTTGGTGTGAGGAAAGAGAGAAGCAACTTGCAAGATGGTCGAGGAAAAAAATTTCGCCGCTTTCTCATTGGGTTTGAGCGGAAAATTTTTTCCGACCATCTGGCAAGCTGCTAGAGAGAGAGGAAAGGCTCACCTCCTTGGTGTTTCCGAATACGTCGACGACGGCATAGAGGTCGTCGTCGAGAGATATGGGAGGGTGCGCCGGCGACACGTCCAAGCCGTTCAGAACGAGGTGTAATCTGAACGTAAAGTATTACAGAGTCCTATATTTATTAATTACCTATTGAATTAATGAATTGACTATCACCTATTGTACTGCTTATTACCTATTGTATACCTTAATTAGCTAAAATTGGAGGTAAGCTCACCGCGCGTGCGGTCCGTCGGGCGCGTAGTAGACGCCCACTCGGCTGCCGACGTCAGTTGGCAGGGCGGAGGTGGAGGAGGAGGAGGGGGAGTCGACCAGCGAGAAGGGCGACACGGACAGCAGCCACGAGTCCGATGACGCGGACAGCTCGCTGCAGGAGAAATCTTTTTTATAATTGTTTTTCGTCGTTTTCCCATTGGTTTTTGGCGAAAAAATATTTTTTCGTTCATCTTGCAAGCGGCATTATTTTGTCGAAAAGTGGAGTGGATAGCAGAGTGGCAGAGCGAAATGCTTCTCAAGCAGAAACAGCACGAATTCCAGCGCTCATTTTGCGGAACTGTGCGTTTGCATGGTATGTATGCATGGCATATTGCGATTGCATGGTATATTTTCGCGTAGCTCACCTGGCGGGCGGTCGCGTGTCCGGGTTGAGTCGGGTGAGTCCGATGCGCAGATGCCCCGTCCACCCGCCCTCCACGGTTTCTATCGACACGAAGAACGGCTCGAATGGACTGCAAGAAGGATGGAGTCAGTGTCGGGGCTTGAAGTAGCGGTCAGTCTCTTCGAAACTCCCTTCGACACCACCGACTTCGAAACACGACCAAACGACACGTGTTCCGAAGGCGTTTTGAAGGGGCTGTTTCGAAGAGACTGACCACACCTTTAGATACAGAACCAAAAACGCGTGATAAACTTTAAAACGCACCGCAGCGGTCGGTCGGAGAAGACGAGAGCCTTCTCGAAGGAGACGCGGCGCAGCGCGCGCCGACGGTCCTCGAGCAGCGAGATGTTCTCGCCGTGAAACGGGTGGAAGCACACCACGCCCTCCGTCGAGAACGACGACGACGACATCTACGGCATATTGCACTATTGATTGATTGACACCTTACCTGGATTCCTGTGTGGCGTAGGAGAAAACCGAGACCGAGGCGCGGATGATGGCACAGCGAAATCACATGGAAACCTGAACGAGTGATATAGGTGACAAGTGTTTCGAAATTAGTTGCTGCTGCGGGGTGAGCAGCAGCAGCGCGCGAGACAGAGAGAGCGAGCGAGCGAGGATCGATATATCGTAGCAGGGGACGAAACGGCGCCTTAGCAGCGCATACAGACAGTGTGAGTCGGAGGAAGATGTGGGCTACTCTAGGGCCGACATGACATTCAGAGATGGCTTGCGCGAGATGCAAGTCAATCGAAGCCACGTCCTTGAGAGATCGAGCAAAAAAAACTGGGCTGAGACGCGATATCAAGTAGTTTTGGAGTCTCGTACTTGTAATAGTTTGTAGTCAATGTATGTAAGTGATAAAACAAGCTGTGAAGTTTGTTAGAGCAGCTGGAGAACAAATAAACTGAATCGTCGGACGCAACGTCGCCTCGCATACATACGGGAGCTCCGCTGGGCAGAGTGCAGACGAGCAGAGTTTACGGGGCGGGAGAGCGAGAGAGCGTTCGTTTAGAGAGACTCAGACGCGGCGAGACAACTACAGACCCTGTGTGTCTGCATCTCTCGTTGCCATTGAGCAAATAATTCCATGGCTCAACATGTACGAATTGGAATACAGCGCGTAGTCGTTTCGTCGTTTGTGGGGGTACGTTATATCAGCGCCACTCAATGTATCAGTCTGTCAGTTGCGAGAACGTGGATCAGGCCCGGTCCTGTCTGCACTCGTTCTGTCGTGAAGATTTTTCTCGCTCACTTCGCCTCCTCACATGTCATTCAAAATGAATAATCTCTCCGGCAACCGCTATTGTCGGCTCTCGCGGTTTTGGTAATAACGAATGTTCTGGCTGGCGCTGGTCGGGTGTCGACTCCTTTGTGTTTTTTTCGATCGCAATCCATGCTATCGCGACCATCTAATTTCTGTATTCGATTTTAACGTGTTTTGTGAACGCACTTGCTTTCAGCTATGCAATAGAGATCTAGAGGATACATTGTGATCCCGACCCCCCGTTCGCGCCTAACCAGTCCATTGCTGCTGCGCGCAACCAGGTCTGTGTATTACCTGCCTATGCGTTCCCTATTCCCCCTCTGTCATGTCTACACGGAGAATGTTACGAGTGTACGTTGAAAGGGACATCGTTTTGAGTCATCCATGTATTCATATCTTTCCAGAAAATGGCAATGCGCGCTTTCGTAGCGACGGTTCTCGTCGTTTCGCTGATCATCTTTTTTGCACAGTCACTAGCCGCCGTCGACACCGGTGAGTTCATTGAGTTCACCTCTCTCCCTCTCTCTCTCTCTCCCCCCCTCTCTCTCTCTCTCCTCTCTCTCCCTCTCCCCCTCTCTCTCTCTTTCCATCTCTCTCTCTCTCTCTCTCTCTCTCTCTCTCTCTGTGGTTTGCACATGATGCGTGGACGGTGTTTAATAGTGCTACTGGTGCCACCGGAAATCCGGCTATGCAAATGCAATGTCCGTGATTCAGGCGACACATCTGTGAAGGCATCTCACGAGGTGCAAAATGGACAGCCCTACGAGGTGAGAGTGCAGGTCGTCGTGGCGATGATGCGTCCTTATTATGATGCATTCAGACTGCCGAGAAACGATCCGGAGAGGCAGACAAAGAGAAGGAGACACACTCTAACATCACCAAACCGGAGCCGGAAGTGATGAGGTAGGAATGAACTCACTGATTCGACTAGTAGATTGCTTAGTGGTGGATAGATGGACTGATTGTTTTCTAGTTACACTGACTGTTTTGCAGGGTAACGGGCCGAAACAGGGGAGCTATTTCTATTTGTAATTGTGCATTTCATCGTGTAGAACTAGTGGACGTGTGTTTTGTGCTTTATTTTCCCATCACCTTTGATTGTCAACCTGACTCCAGTCGGCAGGAAAGTACAATTCATGTTTTTTGTGACAAAATATAGATTTAGTCGACTTGTGGTGTTTATTTATCCCATCACCTAGTTTCTACATGTAATACGTTGACATAGCCTGTCGGCAGGATAATGGGCCGAAACAGGGATTATGTTTCTCATTCGTTTGTGAACTACTCTCTCTGCTCTGTCAATTCCTCATTGATTGTCAACCGGTCTATCTCCAGTCTCCACCGACGGATACTTCACCGAGGCGGAGGGCGCGGCGATAGTCGGGAACGATGTTATATAGATTTAGTCGACCTATGGTTTTTATTTATCCCATCACCGTTGATTGTCACCCTCCAGTCTGCCTCTGGACGCGCTGAGCTCGAATCTCTCGATCGAGGCGGAGGGCGCGGCGATAGTCGGACATGAGGCGGAAGAAAAGAAGCGCTCGCTGGTGAGTCGGTGCCACAAATTCAAATGTTTTATTGTACAATCCAGGTTTTTTTGTGACAAAATTGAGGACAGTTTCCTCGATTGTACTTTCCTGCCCTCGTTTCTGTCTCGTATTAGATCAATTCGATTCAATCTGATCGTGGTCGTGGACCGTGGAGTCAAACTGCAAATTCCGCGATCTATAAGTGTTTCACATTGATCCAGCGATTGTATTTTATGTACAATTGCGACTATTATTATAAATGGACGAATGACAGTAGTGATTACATTTATATTTCAGGCGATCTGTCGACGATCAGTGATTCCATAACGATATAACGATTCCGATGATTGATTGATTGAGTGATTGCATTCCAGGCCATCTTCTTCATTCTGCTGCTGATCGTGATGGCGACTCTGCTAGTCCACGTGATCATCATCTCCCAAGTGCACTACGTGCCCGAGAGCCTCGCCATCGTCATACTCGGTGAGCGCTTCTGGATCATTCCATATGTTGTATTGTTGACCTAACTTGTTAGACTCAATCAATCGTTTATCCGGAATCGTTATATTTGAATATGACAACACAATCATGATTTTTTTTTGCAATCAATCGTTGTTAAACTCGAAACCACAAAATGCACCGCTCGCCTCTCTCTCTCTCTCTCTCTCTCTCTCTCTCTCTCTCTCTCTCTCTCTTTTCCATGGACCGAGACGCGGACGCGGAAAAAGTTCTATAGAAGAGAGAGCTGCGACTACTGGGCGCATAGCCAAGGGCTAACTCGCTGATTTTGATCATATGTCTTCCTATTGTAATGTTTGGATATGTTACAATGTTACTCCTTGCGTTTTCAGGCGCTGTGGTGGGCTTCCTGCTGTCGAATACGGAACACGACTGGAGGGAGGTGAGTGGATAGAGCTGTCCCATGTCCCATGTCTAAAATTCGACGTTTGTAGTTTGCTTATTGTTTACTGTTGGTATGTTTTGTTTATGTTGCCCATGTTCAGTACTCAACTATAAAAATTGTATCTTTTAGATCGAGGCACTCTCGCCCGACGTCTTCTTTCTCGTCCTCCTCCCGCCCATCATCTTCGAGAACGCCTACAACCTCAACAAGGTGAGTGTGTATTGTGCTTTGAGGCTACACGATCTCTCTCTCTCTCTCTCTCTCTCTCTCCCTCTCCCCCTCTCCCCCTCTCTCTCTCTCTCTCTCTCTCTCTCTCTCTCCCCACACGATGTTTCAGGGCCACTTCTTCTCGAACATCTGGCCGATCCTCACATTCGCCATCCTCGGCACTGCCATCTCGGCCGCCGTCATAGGAACGGCCGTGTACGCGCTCGGACAGGTATCGATCGATTATCGATTAGTATTGATTGATTGATCAGATCGGCATGGTGTACTCGCTGTCCATCGATCGAGTATCGATTTTCAAATATCGATTGATTGATCAGATCGGCATGGTGTACGCTCTGTCCATCGATCGATTATCGATTTTCAAGTATTGATTGATCAGATCGGCATGGTGTACTCGCTGTCCATCTTCGAGAGCTTCGCCTTCGCCTCCATGATCTCGGCGGTCGATCCCGTCGCCACGCTCGCCATCTTCCAAGCCGTAAAGGTGAGTATTTTTTGTTTTGTTTAGCCGGTTGAATCCGGGGTCCTTCTAGTCGAGAACAAGACAGGGTTCTTGGATTACGACGACGTCAGGGTATTGAATAATAGTGTTTATTGTAATTGCATCAACAATTATTTTTATGAAGTTTACAAAACTCTTTTGTCGATTGATGGATATCGATCGATTGTATCGATCGATAGATATATATTGATCGATTGATTATCGATCGATTGTAGGTGGAGGGTCTTCTCTACATGCTGGTGTTCGGGGAGTCGATGCTGAACGATGCGGTGTCGATTGTGCTGGCGGCGACGTCGCTGCGACACTCGAGGGCGCCCTATGATGAGATGGGAGGATGGGGTGAGGAGGGGAGAGAGAGAGAGAGAGAGAGAGAGAGAGGGAAAGAGCGAGAGAGAGAGAGGGAGAGAGAGAGAGAGGAGGTAGAGGGAGGGAGAGAAAGAGAGAGAAATGATATTTCAGACATCCTCACCAGCGCGGCGTACACGTTCTCGTTTATGTTTGTCGCTTCGGGCATCCTCGGCGCCGGCATAGGACTCATGTCGGCACTGGTGAGAGGGGAGAGAGAGAGAGAGAGAGAGAGAGTCTGTTGCAGCTGTTCAAGCACGTCGACCTTCGCAAGACGCCGTCGCTCGAATTCGCCCTCCTGCTCGTCTTCGCCTACATTCCCTATGGCCTGGCCGAGGCGCTGTCGTTGTCCGGTGAGGGAATATGGATTACTGTACTTCTAGTTATTACTGTGATGTGGTGCTGAGTTAGTCACTCTGCAGGTCGCAGTGATGTAGGAGTGTACTGATGATATATAGATTGATAAGTATATAATATATCGATAGTATGATACTTTCAGGCATCATGGCTGTTCTTCTATGCGGCATTGTGATGTCGCAGTACACGCAGCACAACATCTCCCCTGTTACACAGATCACAATGCGACACACCTTCAGGACGATTGCGTTTGTGGCAGGTGATCAGAACTTCCCTTCCTTCACTCACCCCCTCTTCCACTTTCTCAAGCTTTCTCCTGGCAGCTGATTGCGTACTCTCTCTTTCCCTCTTTCTCTCTCTGCGAGCTCGTGAGCAACTCAGCACTCATATTCCGAACATGTGAATCCTCTGGGTGGAGGAAGAATACCGTGTTCCGTTATGGGTCTATTCTTTTTTCATCGGGATAAAAATGTATAGGTGAGTGGAATGTGCTTGATTTGTTCCAGAAACGTCGACGTTTGCGTACCTCGGTCTCGCATTCTTCACGATCAAACTCAACTTCCAGCCCGCGTTTATCGTGTGGTCGATTGTGAGTGAGAAGAGAGAAATAGAAAGAGAAAGAGAAAGAGAAAGAGAAGGAGAAGGAGAAGGAGAAGGAGAAGGAGAAGGAGAAGGAGAAGGAGAAGGAGAAGGAGAGAGAGAGGGGAAGAAAAAAATAGGGAGAGAGAAGGGGAGAGAGGGGGGGGGGGAGAGAGGGAGAGAGAGAGAGAAGACAAGCCTTCCTTACAGATCCTGTGTCTGGTGTCTCGCGCGTGCAACGTGTTCCCGCTGTCGTGGCTGGTGAACAAGTGCCGCAAGGATATGCGCATCTCCACCAAGAACCAGATCATCATGTGGTTCAGTGGTGAGCATCTCTCTCTCTCTCTCCCTCTTTCTCTCTCTCTCACATACACACACACACACACACACTTTTTTCTATCAGCGGGGCAATGTAACTGAAGCTTCGGATGTCCGATGCTTGAATAAATGACGTCATTGCTGTTTAGGCATGCGCGGCGCGGTGGAATGGAGCGTTCATAAGAGTAGCTACGAAATTACTATGCTTGAATCAAACTCGCTACCAGAAAGTGCGCCGCCCGCTCCTCTCTTCCAACGGTCATGCAGAGAGAGTACTGGAAAAGAGAGAAGCCGGTCCGCGTCGCGTGTTCACCAATCGCGTGCGGCGGCTGCTTGGCGCATGTCAAAGGGCGAACTCGCTGATTCTGACGTCATCTCTTTCCAGGCATGCGCGGCGCGGTGTGTTTCGCGCTGGCCCTCTACGTGGATGTGGACACGGAGACGAAGAGCGTCATCCTCACCACCACCCTCTTCCTTCTATTGTTCACCATAGTGTTCATCGGGGGAACCGCCCTGCCGTTTATCAACTTCATCAACCGGTAGAGTTTCACTGCGTCCTTTTCACCGCTTCAACAGGTATATTATCACTGCACGTCAACAGCGTGTCCACGGGTAGATCGTAGAATATTACTTCTCGTGGGTTGCTGGTGCTGGTCTGCACTGTATATATCAACTTTATCAACAGGTAGATTGTCACTGCTGGCCAAACCTATGCGTATCAACGGGTAGATCGTAGATTCTCGCGTCTCGTTGATTGGTGGTGTGTGATACTGTACTGGTGAGAGAAGAGATACCGCTATGTGTCACTCGTATCTCGAACACTCAGAATTCAGAATGTTCAACTCGAATCCAGTAGCACACAGCTACTTGCGTGCATTACAGTGAGGTTACGGTGAAATACAGTATTACAACGCCGACTGCGAGTTCACACGAGTTTCGGTCGTACCATGGATGCGTACGTGGGTGCGTGCTATAGTGGGCCCGCAAATGAGCTCCACTCTTTTCAAGAGAGAGATTAAAGTTGTTAGATAAAGCTCAGAACCCATTGGATGCTGATTGGAAGTGTCCACGATAATGTTTTTTCACCGAAAAATCCTGAGCTAACAAGCAAATGGCAACAGGTCACCCCCCACAACTCGCTATGTTTTGATGGAATCTTGTAGGCATGCCCCATACCAAGCCCTAGCCAAAATTAAAAATCTCGAAGAGCACCGGAAGTACCCTAATTAAGCACCGGAAGTTTACGTGTATTCTCGTGCGCGATAGGTCATTGCGCATGTTATCCCGAAATGCGGACAGTGAAACATCGTTTGGGCGGCTTAGTGGATAGTGAGTTAATTTGGAAAAAGTGGTGACTAAGGTTCTGTCTCCGATGGTGCAAAATTTTTTTGCCAAATTCGAAACACATTTTTACGAGAAAAAAAAACAAAATATAGGATCATAAACAAAATGTTTTTTTTCACAAAAGTTATTTGAGTTATTTAAAACCTCTCGTGTGCTTCATTTGGAAGATTGATGACGGAATGATTTTTTCTTCCGCTCCGCTGTCAATTTGTATTCCAACGGTGCAAGTAAGAATAAATTAACCTATTGAAAAACAAAATCCACTCATTCTATATTTCTGATGTGAGGACTTGCGGCAAAACTGTGTTTCAAGTTTGGCAAAACATTTTGCACCGCCGGAGACAGAACCTTAGTCACGACTTTTTTCCGAATTAACTTACTATCCACTAGGCCGCCGAACCGATGTTTCACTGTCCGCATTTCGGGATGGCATGCGGAATGACTTATCGCGCACGAGAATACGCGTAAATTTCCGGTGCCTAATTAGGGCACTTCCGGTGCTCTTCGAGATTTTTAATTTTGGCTAGGGCTCGGTATGAGGCATGCCTACAAGAATCCATCGTAACATAGCAAGTTGTGGGGGGTGACCTGTTGCCATTTGCTTGTAAGTGCGAGCCTATCATATTGGTAATGCCTGTTCGAACACTAATCATCTTTTCATAGATGTTATCCGACGGAGCGCACTTGCTCATAGATTCTCGTGTCTCGTTGATTGCTTGTGTATGGTATCTGGTGAGAGGAGAGGAACATAAAATAGTCTGCACTGTATATTATAGGATTGTAGAATTGTGCCCATTGTAGGATTGTGTGAGCTTCCAGATAACCCATCATGCTAACATTGTATGAACGTGTCGGAATCAGGCTGATAAACAACTGTATGTTCACACCTTATTCTCACCTTATGCTGCGATGTGTGTCTCGTAATCAATAAATAGCACACACTAAAGATATCACGAAGAAAACGCGAATTTGGATCAAGTGGTTTCGACTCCGAGCATCTTACTTGAGCCTTCCATCAACTTCAATAATTCAAACACCATTTTTCTAGGTGTTACCCGACGGAGCGCACTCGCCGGCGGCGGCAGCGCTCGGTGCGGCGCGACAAAAAGAAGGTGCTGCTCAGCAAGACGCAGGAGATGGTGAGGGGGAGGGAGAGAGAGAGCGGGGGAGAGAGAGAGATGGGGAGAGAGAGAGAAGAGAGAGAGAGAGGAGAGAGGCAGAGGGGGGGGGGGTTGACGGCGTCTGCTTCAGTCCCTGTTCGGCAACGAGGAGTGGTCTCTGCCGAAGATGGAGGACGCCGGCACGGCAGTCGGTCGTGTGATGCGAATGCTCTTTGTGAGAAAGTTCACCGCGCAGGTGCGTGCCGTAATCAGTCGACTATAAGTCTATATCCACGGGAAGAGAAGGAGATAGAGAGACAGACAGACAGAGACAGCGTAATGAGATTGCTTTTTGTGAGAAAGTTCACCGCGCAGGTATGCGACATATTCAATCAATCATTCGATTATCCGGAATCGTTATATCTGAATATGACAACACAATCATGATTATATGAAGCAGAAGTGTCTAAGATGCTAATTGCATAGGTGCCGGGGAAAGACGACGTATTCAATCGATTATGATATTTACAGGACTTACTTGGCTTGTTTTAGGAGAAGCAGGAGAACCGCGAGAAGCTGCGCAACCTGACGCGGCGAGCGTTGAAGACGGACAACTCCAGCGAGTCGGAGAGCGAGCGAGAGGGCCACGACGACGCCCCGCTACTCTCCAATCCCGATGTTTGACGTCACTTCCGGTTGCTGCAATGTGTGTGTGTTGCCTAGCCCCATGTATTTACCCCGAATATTGTTGTATATTACCTCATGTGTACCCGGAATTGTAGCAAATCCCGCCCCCTCACTTCATTAATGGATTCCCCGTTTAGTCAGTTACTGTGATAATGATGCCTGCTTTGAAAGTGAAACGTGTATAGTCTCTATGATAGTTTTATTTGAGTGTTTTTTTGTTCACTTTGATTTGAAGGTTGTATTGATTTGATATGAAATATGTATAAATTTGTTTTCAATATTGTGTTTTCATTTAGCAAAATAATTTACATTTCATCACTCAACTCAAGATTACGATAGGAAAGTATTTTGAATGTTGCTATCTTTTTGGATTAACAAGAAGATTGTAAAATAAGATAATTATTCCAGAGAATGATTTTGCTTAGAACTTTATATAGGTGCCGCCCGCCCCTTCCAATCGCGGTGCAACTTATACCGCACCATCCCCGAAGTGCTCTGGCAGTTCCTTCCCCGTACAGCTTCTTCCGATCATCCTATACGCACATTTTTATTTACGGTTGAAGAAGAATACGTCCTTTGGTTCGCCCTCACCTTAGAATTACGGCATGAGGATATAATTAGTTCTTGGGCTCCGAAAAGTGGATAACTTGACCTGGTTCGAAAGGAAAAGAGTTTAACTTGAACAATTTATTTGCATATGCTCTATACCTTCAGAATTATAATAGTAGGATGCGTGATCCACCAGTCAAACGCCGTAAAAAAAGAGAGAATATTTCCGGAATCAGATAATTTCTTTTCGCAGTTACCAACTTCTGTGATGTAACAACTAGAGGGCGCGATAAGACCTATTTATGAAAATTTCATTTCATTTTACCTTTTTGTTGTGTTTTGTAGTATTTTAAAGTATTTTATTGTGTGAATCAGTTCTCGATGATATGCTGCATCAATCGAGGTTTCATATAAATCACATCTTAGTATCTAAAGTGTCGTATGTGTACGACAATGTCTTGTATTCCGCGATTGCATCATTTTGATAGATTCTGGGTTTATTTGATTATTTTGCAGGTCACTTGGGAATTCATATATTCCTATCTATACGACAGGATGACTGGTGAGTACTCTAGTTTTAGTTCTTTGTAATTTGCATGTTTCCATGTTCATATGTCTCATTACAGAAGAGGTTGATCAGGCCCAGAGCTGGCTTGCCAAGCAGGATCTTGACAAGATCGGAGTCAAGAACCTCAACCCTCTTACCGAGGAGGTATGCGTTTTTTTTCCTTTTCATTTACAACCATTTGATTGTAGGTTATCTCTCGCCAAGCGACAATCAACATTGGAACTATCGGTCATGTCGCTCACGGAAAGTCCACCCTTGTGAAGGCTATTTCTGGAGTGCACACTGTCAAGTTCAAGAACGAGCTGGAGAGGAACATCACCATCAAGCTGGGATATGCCAACGCCAAGATCTACCGCTGCTCCAACGAGGATTGCCCGCGCCCCGGATGCTACCGGTTTGTGATCTTACTGGTTATATTTTTGCATTTGTTCATGTTGCAAATAGGTCGGCTGGATCATCTACTCCCGACCGCTTCCCCTGCGAGCGCGCCGGATGCGGAGGACAGTTCACGTGTGTGAGGCACGTGTCGTTTGTCGACTGCCCTGGTCACGACATCCTCATGGCCACTATGCTCAACGGAGCCGCCGTCATGGACGCCGCTTTCCTCCTCGTTGCCGGTACTTATATTTCCTTTTTGTGTTTTCACCAGTCGAAGTCGCTCCTCCTCTTGGTATGCGGGGATAATTTTACATTCGCATGCCTGAAGGAAGTGCAAACCCGGCGCGTATCACATGCTGGCGGCGGATGGGCTATGTAGGCGGCGCATGAGCGTCACTTGCAGACTGACGGACGGACAGGCCATTTTTTTTTATATATTAGGATTTTACACATTTACACTTGTAGGAAACGAGCCGTGCCCCCAGCCCCAGACCTCGGAGCATCTCGCTGCCGTCGAGATCATGCAGCTTCAGCACCTGCTCATTCTGCAGAACAAGGTTCGTCATTTGTAACTGTAGTAATTGCATTGTATACTGTATGTTGTTGTGTTTTAATTGTAACTAAGGATTGTTATGTGTAATATATGATTTCCGCTTTCAGGTTGACATCATCAAGGAGGCGCAGGCTAAGGAGCAGTACGACCAAATCAAGTCGTTTGTTCAAGGCACCGTCGCCGACCAGGCCCCAGTCATCCCCATCTCTGCCCAGCTCAAGTACAACGTCGATGTGAGTTGTTGATTTTTCATACCAAATACGCTGATGTGATGTTTCAGCTGGTGTGCGAGTACCTGTGCAAGAAGGTCCCCGTTCCTCCCAGAGATTTCACTTCTCCTGCCCGCCTCATCGTTATCCGTTCGTTCGATGTGAACAAGCCCGGATCCGAGGTGGAGAACCTCAAGGGAGGAGTCGCTGGAGGATCTATTCTCAGGGGTACGTTTTTTCTGGTGTGTTCTCCGATTTTATATCATTATCAAATCAAATGTTTATTCGGAATCGCAAACATGATCATGACACGTACACAACGAAATCATTCATAAGAACCTAAGAAGGTCGAGGTTTTTGCGCCGAATGAAAGATGCAGGTTCACTCTAGGTATCCTTCGCGTCGGCCAGGAGATTGAGGTGCGACCGGGAATCGTGTCCAAGTCTGCGGACGGAAAGATGCAGTGCCGCCCCATTCTCTCCAAGATTGTCTCGCTGTTTGCCGAGCAGAACCAGCTCGAGTATGCCGTGCCCGGAGGTGAGTCGCATCTTTATTCTATTTACAACTCTTTTTATTTATTTACAACTTTATTTACCCTATTTACAACTTTATCTAATGATCATCTTGTTCAGGTCTGATTGGAGTCGGAACGCAGATCGACCCGACGCTGTGCCGCGGAGATCGTCTCGTCGGACACATTCTCGGAGCCGTCGGCAGCCTGCCCGACATCTTTATCGATATTGAGGTGAGGTGATATAATAGTTTTTTTTTTCGGTTTTCTAGAAATGATTTTCAATTTCATTTATAGATTTCGTACTACCTGCTGCGTCGCCTGCTCGGAGTGCGAACGGAGGCCAACAAGAAGGCGCAGAAGGTTCAGAAGCTCAGCAAGGGAGAGGTGAGTAGCGTTTATGTTTGCTATGACTGTGAGAAATGCGTTGTTTCAGGTGCTGATGGTGAACATTGGTTCGCTGTCGACTGGAGGCCGTGTCATCGCCGTCAAGGGAGAGGCCGCCAAGATTGCCCTCACCGATCCCATCTGTACCGAGGTGAAGAGGTTTTCTTGTGTGACTCGTTCTCGTTCATGGCCGTATGTTTGTGTTGCAGGTTGGAGAGAAGATTGCGCTGTCTCGTCGTATCGAGAAGCACTGGCGACTGATTGGTTGGGGTACGATCAGGCGAGGCAGTGCCATCGAGCCCATGCAGTACGAGAAGGCCTAAGCACTCTGTCCCTCTTTCTCGTCCCTTTAGGAGGGGCGCTACCCGTTGTTGATCATTCTTCTGTTGTTTGTCCTCTGCACCCACCCCGTTGTTTTCTGATTTGCGGGATGCTTTCGATTTATATCCGACGGTCTATATATATTTCTAGAGTTGAATTTATCTAATAGTCGAGTATTACTTGGACTTTGGTGTATGCGATGTTTTCAAAGATAAATGTTTTCTATTTTGAATGAGACGAGCCCCTGGTAGTTCGGAAGTTGGTGGTGAGAGGTTTTGAAGTCGAACAATGGACTGCAGTCACTATTCTACGATCTTCGTTCCGTGACAAACATACGTAAGCAGCTACACGCAGATTGTACACAGCAACGTTGGCTAACTGGCCTTTGCACAGATTACACAGGTTTCCCTCGTCCATATATGGCATCGATGCAAATAAGTTATGTGTTATATGTGCTATCATATCAATAGTATAGTGATACACCGTAACCGATATTCAAGGCGTTTAGGGCTAGGAAATGGGGCTGCGTGGTGAATTGTCAATGAGACGAGCGGCATAGCCAGCATACCTTCGCGGCGGCCCACAACGCTTATCATTTACCATAATGGATCGGTTTTGTTTTGTAATGTTTTCGGCTTTTTAGCGTGCTGACCTCTTATTACAGTAGTTATCATTTACAATCCATTTGAATTGTGTAGAGTGTCTGTGTGTTTTAAGAGACTGAGCGCAAGTATGACATCTGAAGAGCCTGATTAGTCATATTGAATCATCAGATGTGTTTTATAAATCAATTTAATCAAATCGCGAATATTCTGTATCGTTATTCCCCCGTGTTTCGTGTACCGGAAACGAATCGGCTATTCTGGCAAAACACAATAATCTCGGGCCCTAATTTGCTCGAGAGTGAATACGGCAATACGGTATCATGGTCCCACGGCTATTCAAACCACATCGGGATGCGCGGCGGGTGGTCCGCGATTACGGTAGCGAGTGGATTAGGTGGGATTAGCGCTCGCGCAATACGCGTCGTTACATGCAGATGACCCCCAGTGAACTTGTAGGATAATGGCGGTATCAGATTGCAGTTATCAACTCTGCCACACCTTTTAAAGGTGTCTTTGGTTTCAAGAATGAAGCAGCACCTCCATAATAAATCAGTGATTTTCTTCCAAGCATAATTAGTTGAACTCGATAGAGGAATGCTGTGTCGTGGTTTTCTTATTGTAGCCACACCAACCTTTCGACTAGTTTGGTTTTCTGTCTTTAGTTGATATACCCTAAGAATGACGCAATCGTTGACAATTTGGAACAACTTGGAACAGTTTTGTAGTAGCGGAACAGAGATCGCCAGGGTGAAACCACAGATCTCCCTGCCTATTCTCAAGAAGTCCGAGTAACACCTCGTTATCTCCCATAATAACATAATGTGATGCGATCAGCTGATAAGAGCGTGGCGGTCTGGACGCTCTCCAATACGCGTGCTCTCTCGTTGTATGGATCTGACCAATCAATGCGCGCATTGGTCCGGAAACGAGAACTTGCACTCACTCCCTCCCTGCCTCTCTCACCTTCCCAGCCCTTATCTTGTACGCCTATTGTGGCGATCGCTGCCTGATTAGTGGGTGATAAGACAGATTGACCCCCGCGCGCGACCTTCACACCTTTCTCACTAATCGGTTTACTGTTACTGTATCTCTCGCACCTGATAAGGGTGATAAGGTACCGTATATTGCAGGTGATGACTGCTTTCTTCTGGAATGCTCCCGTGCCGCCGTCGGATTTCTCGGGATTCTCGGGTATATTATTTTATATTCGAACAACACACATCCCTATAGAGAGAGGGCTCGCGACTCGCGGCATAGATCCAATAATGTAATGGCAGGGTAATGGACTCTGCGAGTGCGACGCTCTTTTCTTTTCCGAAACGTGCGCTCCCGCACAAAGACGTGAAATATTGATGACATCACACACATTCGCATGTATATGTAGACAGAAAGCTAGTCACGCATAGAGGAAGAAGATGTGAGAAGGAATCGGTAGGTCGGGAAAGGACCCTTGTAACATGACAGGATTAGAGAAGGCTGTAGGGATCAATCAATGATAAATCAAGCGTTTACCTTTCGTTCTATCTGGATATGACAGCACAACCATATAGCATACAGTAGTGGCTAAGATGCCGGATACAGTAGGGATGTAGAGATAGACAGAGACTCCTCAAACGTCGTATGTCGTATGTTTCAATTGCAGCCCGCGGCGACTACGCTTCTCTCCACACTGTTCCGACCGACGAGGAGCGAACGATCGAAAGGGTGAGAGTCTCACAGATCCAGGATAATCAGTTAATCACTATCCGGACATGTGAAAGCATTAGGATGCACACGTTTGCGTATGCGTGGATAGGTATGCAATGATGCAACATTGTGTGACGGAATCGCCGATTAGAGTCCAGCGAACACGATGTTCTTTGCAGGTGCGAAACGAGTGGTGCAGCGAGGATGACGGCTTCTGGCACAGCGTGCTGCACGCGTCCGATGACGTGCGAGGTGAGGAAGATGACGTGGTATGCTGGTATGAGAAGGGGACGGAGAGATGAGATGTGATGTGAGTCATCTTTATCCGACGTTTCGGCTTGACGCCTTCATCAGAGATGTGGCAATACCTCAAACTTGGGTATTCATTTATGATTATGAAAGATCGGTTGGGGAGTTGGGTGCATGCTGGCCGGTAGTTGTTGATTGTTGTACAACGCACGCGGCTTCAGACAGATGATATTTGCGGCGAGGACAGTTTCATTGAGAGAGAGAGGGAGAGAGAGACGGCTTAGCACTGGCCTATAGTCTCAATGCGGATACGGCCAATGCGATACAATACCGGCACAAAAACGACGGTATTTGCTTGCGAAAAAAAACAGCTGTGTACTAGCTGAACTGTGCTCTCGTAACTATATAATATAGAAAAAAAATGCTGGTTTGTGAGATCACGTAATTTAAACTGTTACATAACAAAATAGGATGAGATGTGATGTCCATACGATGTACTGCGACAGAAAGAGTTTATTCCGAAGATATAGCAAGACAATATAACATAACAAGATATGAAAGTGTTTTTATTTCCACGGGAGAACTCTTGACGATAGCCTTATCCACATATTTTCATGCTTGCCACATATTTTCATGCAAGCATGAAAATATGTGGATAAGGCTAACCCTAGGCTGACCAGATCTCCATATCATTGCCCTCTTATTAGTTTTTCAGTGTAAATAGCTCGCAATCTTGTTTACTACACTGTAGAAAAAGTTTTTCAATCACCGTGTACATTTTTGCCCGGTTTGAAGCCGACTAAGCAGGCTGAGTATCGGCTGCGATCAGATGATCAGCTATCTTACCGAGAAGATTGACAATATTTTCCTACACTTCCGAGCCAAAGCCGCAAAAGTCGTAAATCCGGCGGGCGGTGGGCGGATTTGCATTAGAGCCAAAAGAGGAGGAGGGGATAAAGACATCGAGACAACCACCTACCAGCCTACCACATCTCTCACCTCTCCCCGGGTTACCGATAGGCTCCGGTGAACGCGGAACATTAGTCACGTACTAGTAATCTATTGCACAGCTGTGCTGGCTTTTGAGCCGACGTGCCAACGTTCAGATTCTCTGTGAAACAGCATTGATCCGCGGATCTTGGCGATGTCTACAGTCTTTCGATTGACATGCTAGCGTTTCGGGGGCGGGTTCGTCCGCAAAACTGCCAGAGACACTGATTGCGGCAACATTTTGGTACTTGCTTTCGAATCGCCTCCGAAACTCGATCAAATACTCCGCTTTGAAGATGCTTTGAGCCTGTTTGCTATTTCAATCTTTCGAGCGATTATTCGCGGACTTATAAGGCTAGTCTGTCCTCACGAAACAACCTCCGACATATAAAAGGGGTGTCAGGGCTAGTAGAGATTCGTGGCTCTCGCGCCAATCAGAGCATCTGTCAGTCTTCATTGCGACTGCTCCTTCTCCTGCTCCTCTCTAACTAGCCGCAATCACGACATATGCGCCATCCCCACATTTCATAGCAGGATTTGTCTCTTCCGGAATCTCTCTGACTCGATAGCTCATGATTTTGCCTCTGCCGATTTATCGGAGGACAACACAACAAAAAGCGAGGTAGCAAAAATAACCGTTTCATCCTTTTTCGTATACGTGCAGGTTGCCTATTCGAGCTCGCCCGCAGACCACAGATATCTTATCCCAGATGATATCATATAATCACTATAAGTCGCTCCCCCCTCCCTCCTCCTCCTCTTCCCCCCTTGAAGTGCGGTCGATACAGGCAAAGGAAAAGGACATCTTCCCCTTTCCACACTCTCTTCTTCTCTCAAAGTTCATAACTAACTTCGATCCCCCCGTTTTTTCCCGCCACGCTTTTTGATCGCATTTCACGGGATTTGGCGGATGGGCAATGGCTAAATGTGTAATTTGCAACGATCACATCATTTAGCAATATGCTAATTCACTTCTATGGAAGAGATTTGAAAGATAAAGATAACCCGGATCAGATGATAGCATTTAGAGAGGGCGGGAAGGAGGGGAAAAGGGGTTCTATGAATCTATGATTCTAGTCGAAGCGTGAAAATGATGTGACCAGCGGAGGATTTTGCACGTGATGTTCCTCCTTCTAAGACGCCAGAGAGAGAGAGAGAGAGAGAGAGAGAGAGAGAGAGAGAGAGAGAGAGAGAGAGAGAGAGAGAGAGAGAGAGAGAGAGAGAGAGATAGACTCCCTCCACCCGAGGACGACACTAGCAATCTCATCGTATTACGTCTACTGAAATCGGAGACAGCGCGTCCGGCGCCAGAGAACCGGCGAGAGAGCGTGGCGCGACGAGAGGGCGCAGCGTTGAGCTGGGGAGCATCAGATTATCGCTGGTGGATCCGAGTCCCTCGTGTGATCGGTGTACCTCCTCTACCTGTTCCACCTTGGCGTCTCCTCTTCACTCTAATAGTCTAATTCTAATTGTCGGCGCGCGCAGTGAAGCGAGAGAGTGGACGCGCACCACAATTGGAGGAGACCAGACTCGATTGAGAGTTGAGAGTCAACCCCTCCTAGTTTTGAATCGCTCCACACACCTGTGTCATCACTCACTCATTAGCATTTATCCATGTGGCACTTGACTTGGGCGCCAATACATGCACACTTGTGTACACACGCACACACACACATACAACAATGTACTAATCCGCTGCCCATCTCTCTCTCTTTCTTTCTCTTTCTCTCTCTCTCTCTCTCTCTCTCTCTCCCCTCTCAACCACGGGGGACGGCTGTCAGCTGAGAGCGACTACCGTATCCCCGGGTGGGCCTGGTGTGGTGGGCGGAGCCTGCGGGCCAGTCAGCCCCGCCCCCACTGGCCGAGAAAGAGAGAGAGAGACTGATATAGTTCATCCACCTACACACCAGCCCTCGTTCTTACGAGATCATTGTGTGTTTTCCCTTTTTCGAAGACCCTATTCCTATTCGGCATACGACTGCTATGACTGCGAACGTGATTCTGTCGCGTCCGCAGGAGCGCTTCGAGCTCCCGGGCCCGTCCGAAGACGAGCACTTCCCCAACTACTGGAGCGCCGATGTCGAGAGTGAGTCTTCTGCACGACAGCTATTCTCATGTTTCTAACCGTTGAGATATCGTCGATATCCACTCTCGAAATCCATCCGTCATCACACCCCCTATATTTAGGGCTCATTCGTTCTCAAAGCCGTTTACCTTTCGCTCATATCATAATTCTTCAAGAAACGAGCGAGTAATGATACGCTCTCGTAATCGCCTTTTGAGCGGGAAGACTGGCTCCCGAAACTGCCTAATAATCGCCTCTCTCTCTCTCTCTCTCTCTCTCTCTCTCTCTCTCTTTCTCTCTTTCTCTCTCGCCCGAAAAGCGTACTCATTACTCCACAGCGTAGGAGCCAAAATAGTCTCCGCGAAACACGACGATGACTATAGACGAGAGGCAGCGGCAATTGATTGCAACCCGATCACGCCAATATTGCCACTCTTTCCTCATGTATGTTTCTCACTCTGTGTGTGTGTCTAACTCACCACCCGCTCCCAAGAGAAATCAAGCGCCCCCCGCCAAAAAGACACTAACCCACGAGACACTGACTTTACGGCGCTGTTGTTGGGATTTTGGACATGGCCAAATAAAGGCGCTGCGCCACCTTTGCCCCCAGGGTGATGACTCACCCGGGAACTATATTGTTTCAATTTCAGAGCGTCGCCGTATGTCGCGATGCGCCGGTTGCCAGCAGGGTGCGTTTTTCTCTCTTTTTTTCTAAATCTGTCGGATCCAAATGATCCAAATCCGTCTCCCGATTACATGATTACAATGGTCATCCCATCGTAAACTACATGGTTTTCTCAGCTTATGCCAATTGACTTGGGTCTTGAAATATGCTAATTTATCGATCCACTAATTTGTGGTAATTTGCAGAAATCAATGACCGCTTCATCCTCCGCGTCCACCCCAACATGGAATTTCACGCTCACTGCCTCAAGGTGAGAGAGAGTACCGAGAGAGCGTGTGATAGCGAGAGGGCACCAGACAGCACCTGCTGCCCTGAGGGCAATCAGCCGTTCCCGCCCCGATCAGCTGATGTCTCTTGATCACCGGTGTGAGGGAAGGAAGGAGGGAAGGAGGAGGAGGAGGAGGGGGGAGAGATGGCCAGCTGTCACCTGTGCATAAGTGAGGGCGCAGTGGCGTGAGCTGACCCCATATACGATATACATACTGCGCGCATTCGCAAGAGTCATTATGGG